>JAPTMU010000123.1:224455-252398 GCA_028583405.1 Pogonophryne albipinna | reverse complement strand
AGCTTAGCTAGACAAAGACTGGAAACAGGGGGAAATGATAGCCTAGCTTAGCACAAAGATGGAAACAGGGGGAAATGATAGCTAGCTTAGTACAAAGAGTGGAAACAGGGGAAATGATAGCTTAGCTTAGTACAAAGACTGGAAACAGGGGGAAATGATAGCTTAGCTTAGTACAAAGACTGGAAACAGGGGGAAATGATAGCTTAGCTTAGTACAAAGACTGGAAACAGGGGGAATGATAGCTTAGTTAGTACAAAGACTGGAAACAGGGGAAATGATAGCCTAGCTTAGTACAAAGACTGGAAACAGGGGGAAATGATAGCTTAGCTTAGTACAAAGACTGGAAACAGGTGGAAATGATAGCCTAGCTTAGCACAAAGACTGGAAACAGGGGGAAATGATAGCCTAGCTTAGCACAAAGACTGGAAACAACAAGTTGGATGATAAGATCCAGGTCACTCTGCTTTTATTCACTGCGGTCAAGCCAGCCTCCACTCGGGGAAACCTAGTCAAGCCAGCCCGCACGTGATATTGCTGTGCGCGAATATCCTATGCATTACGGTCCTGGAAACACTGCCTTCAAAATAAAAGCACTTACTCGGTCAATATACACCAAAATAACATACCAAACATATTCAATTAAGAAATATGTACTATATAATGTGATCAATAATTATTTAAAACAAACTACGTATAACTACCATATTATAAATGAGTGAATGTAAAACTTAAGGAGTTTCAAAATAAAAGACCTTTGAAATATCTATTGTATGAGCTATCATCCCTCTGTTTTTAGATCAGAATAATACAAAAACTGTCCAGTATCAAAGACTCATTTCACTTCAGGCTGGTAGCAGGACACCCCATGATGTCGAGATGCACGATGTACGATGCACGATGCACGATGTACGATGTACGATGCACGATGCAAGTACGATGTAGCAGACGGATCAAACTACGTATGGTGCTGGGAGTTATCTGCTCTGCCAGGGATGGAGAGTTTTTGAGGGTTATTGCTTTAGAAATGTTTTTCTTTGTGTAATTTTGTACACATGAAAATAAAGCCTTTGAATTCTTGAAAAAGTCCCGTAGTTCCTAGAATGCACTTTCTTCAATGAGCTGAAACTAACATACAAGTAATAATAATGGAAGCATAGACTGTTGTCCCTAAGCCTTATGTCCTGATGTGTTTCTTTGATACCCACTGAAGCTCAACGGTCTACATCTAATGAATTGTTAAACCTTCATCGTTGCCTATTTGTGCCTTTTCGATAGCTACTTCTTTTTCTTTTATTATCCTGAATTTTGAATCTATTTTTTGCTCAATGTCTATTCTATGCAAATGTTATGTATATTTGTATGTCTTTTAACCCGTTCTTATCATATGTGATATCAATGTTCTTGATAACTGTATTTTATATCCATTTTCTTAAACTCAATCTTATGAAACTGTAACTCCTTATTATTAATAATATACTCTACATCAACAGAAACATGTTCTGTTTCTTACTGATCGCATTGGGTGTCAGCGTAATCGTGTTGTATTTAAAATGTATATAAAACGTATATATTTTAAAACAGTTTCCTGATGTCTGTTTTTACATCGTGTTTTTGTGTTTCCCTCGAGTAAAGGACCTAATTGTGTTTACCTTGTGCCCTTGTGTGTTTCCCTCAAGTAAAGGACCTGATTGTGTTTACCTGGTGCCCATGTGTGTTTCCCTCGAGTAAAGGACCTGATTGTGTTTACCTGGTGCCCATGTGTGTTCCCTCGAGTAAAGGACCTGATTGTGTTTACCTGGTGCCCATGTGTGTTTCCCTCGAGTAAAGGACCTGATTGTGTTTACCTGGTGCCCATGTGTGTTTCCCTCGAGTAAAGGACCTGATTGTGTTTACCTGGTGCCCATGTGTGTTTCCCTCGAGTAAAGGACCTGATTGTGTTTACCTGGTGCCCATGTGTGTTTCCCTCGAGTAAAGGACCTGATTGTGTTTACCTGGTGCCCATGTGTGTTTCCCTCGTAAAGGACCTGATTGTGTTTACCTGGTGCCCATGTGTGTTTCCCTCAAGTAAAGGACCTGATTGTGTTTACCTGGTGCCCATGTGTGTTTCCCTCGAGTAAAGGACCTGATTGTGTTTACCTGGTGCCCATGTGTGTTTCCCTCGAGTAAAGGACCTGATTGTGTTTACCTGGTGCCCATGTGTGTTTCCCTCGAGTAAAGGACCTGATTGTGTTTACCTGGTGCCCATGTGTGTTTCCCTCAAGTAAAGGACCTGATTGTGTTTACCTGGTGCCCATGTGTGTTTCCCTCAGTAAAGGACCTGATTGTGTTTACCTGGTGCCCATGTGTGTTTCCCTCGAGTAAAGGACCTGATTGTGTTTACCTGGTGCCCATGTGTGTTTCCCTCGAGTAAAGGACCTGATTGTGTTTACCTGGTGCCCTTGTGTGTTTCCCTCGAGTAAAGGACCTGATTGTGTTTACCTGGTGCCCATGTGTGTTTCCCTCAAGTAAAGGACCTGATTGTGTTTACCTGGTGCCCATGTGTGTTTCCCTCGAGTAAAGGACCTGATTGTGTTTACCTGGTGCCCATGTGTGTTTCCCTCAGTAAAGGACCTGATTGTGTTTACCTGGTGCCCATGTGTGTTTCCCTCGAGTAAAGGACCTGATTGTGTTTACCTGGTGCCCATGTGTGTTTCCCTCAAGTAAAGGACCTGATTGTGTTTACCTGGTGCCCATGTGTGTTTCCCTCGAGTAAAGGACCTGATTGTGTTTACCTGGTGCCCATGTGTGTTTCCCTCAAGTAAAGGACCTGATTGTGTTTACCTGGTGCCCATGTGTGTTTCCCTCGAGTAAAGGACCTGATTGTGTTTACCTGGTGCCCATGTGTGTTTCCCTCAAGTAAAGGACCTGATTGTGTTTACCTGGTGCCCATGTTGTTTCAAGTAAAGGACCTGATTGTGTTTACCTGGTGCCCATGTGTGTTTCCCTCACAGTAAAGGACCTGATTGTGTTTACCTGGTGCCCATGTGTGTTTCCCTCAAGTAAAGAACCTGATTGTGTTTACCTGGTGCCCATGTGTGTTTCCCTCGAGTAAAGGACCTGATTGTGTTTACCTGGTGCCCATGTGTGTTTCCCTCGAGTAAAGGACCTGATTGTGTTTACCTGGTGCCCATGTGTGTTTCCCTCGAGTAAAGGACCTGATTGTGTTTACCTGGTGCCCATGTGTGTTTCCCTCGAGTAAAGGACCTGATTGTGTTTACCTGGTGCCCATGTGTGTTTCCCTCGAGTAAAGGACCTGATTGTGTTTACCTGGTGCCCATGTGTGTTTCCCTCGAGTAAAGGACCTGATTGTGTTTACCTGGTGCCCTTGTGTGTTTCCCTCAAGTAAAGGACCTGATTGTGTTTACCTGGTGCCCATGTGTGTTTCCCTCAAGTAAAGGACCTGATTGTGTTTACCTGGTGCCCATGTGTGTTTCCCTCGAGTAAAGGACCTGATTGTGTTTACCTGGTGCCCATGTGTGTTTCCCTCGAGTAAAGACCTGATTGTGTTTACCTGGTGCCCATGTGTGTTTCCCTCAAGTAAAGGACCTGATTGTGTTTACCTGGTGCCCATGTGTGTTTCCCTCAAGTAAAGGACCTGATTGTGTTTACCTGGTGCCCATGTGTGTTTCCCTCAAGTAAAGGACCTGATTGTGTTTACCTGGTGCCCTTGTGTGTTTCCCTCAAGTAAAGGACCTGATGTGTTTACCTGGTGCCCATGTGTGTTTCCCTCAAGTAAAGGACCTGATTGTGTTTACCTGGTGCCCATGTGTGTTTCCCTCAGTAAAGGACCTGATTGTGTTTACCTGGTGCCCATGTGTGTTTCCCTCAAGTAAAGGACCTGATTGTGTTTACCTGGTGCCCATGTGTTTTCCCTCAAGTAAAGGACCTGATTGTGTTTACCTGGTGCCCATGTGTGTTTCCCTCAAGTAAAGGACCTGATTGTGTTTACCTGGTGCCCATGTGTGTTTCCCTCAGTAAAGGACCTGATTGTGTTTACCTGGTGCCCATGTGTGTTTCCCTCAAGTAAAGGACCTGATTGTGTTTACCTGGTGCCCTTGTGTGTTTCCCTCAAGTAAAGGACCTGATTGTGTTTACCTGGTGCCCATGTGTGTTCCTAGCCTCCCAGCTGTTTCTTGTCCTCGTGATGAATGTCGTCCTCTCAGAGCCGGTCTGCCCCAGCGTCTCTCAGTTCGTCGTCCTATGTCTCGCCCTGCGTGTTCCCTCGTGTTGTTATTGTGGATTCCTGTTTCTCGTGCCTTCCTGGTTTGTTCCTTTATTTGATTTGTGTTATATTCTAGACATAATATTTAAATAAATTGTACACATTGAAAACCTTTTTATCGATTACAAAATAATAATATTCAAAACTAATACATCAGAATATAGACTTTAGCAAATACCGTAAGTAAACTATAAGAAATATAATCGCGCATTTTTTTGTCCTCAATATCTGCCTCCCTTGTTTTGATACTGTGTTTGTGTCCTATCTTACAAATGCCCAATGGTGATACCTAGTGACATCATGGGGTGTCCTGCTACCAGCCTGAAGTGAAATGAGTCTTTGATACTGGACAGTTTTTGTATTATTCTGATCTAAAAACAGAGGGATGATAGCTCATACAATAGATATTTCAAAGGTCTTTTATTTTGAAACTCCTTAAGTTTTACATTCACTCATTTATAATATGGTAGTTATACGTAGTTTGTTTTAAATAATTATTGATCACATTATATAGTACATATTTCTTAATTGAATATGTTTGGTATGTTATTTTGGTGTATATTGACCGAGTAAGTGCTTTTATTTTGAAGGCAGTGTTTCCAGGACTGTAATGCATAGGATATTCGCGCACAGCAATATCACGTGGGGCTGGCTTGACTAGGGCCCTTTCTCATTTCATCAAATCCCCCTCCTCGACTCCTCGACTCCTCGGTCCTCCGGTAGTGACCCGGAAATGAATTTCAGCGCGCCATGTTGAAGGACATCTAATTTCTCTAAATGCACTTCGAGGACCGAGCATCGAGCGTCGAGGAGGCTCTCTGGAGGAGCTCTAACCGAGGATACACTGATGGGTCCTCCACGGCTCCTTCGTGGATGCATTTCCGGCAACAGAGATGTTTCAAAGAGTCGTGACGCACGGCCGGACTGATCTCAGCCAATGACAGCTCTGCATGCATCCCCTGGATATTATTTTATTAACTGCTCTCATCGCGACGCGATGTTTCCAGAGACAACAGCTGTGAGGTCCGTGCAGAAAGCAGAGCAGTGTGTATAATATATATCACTCAGTAGAACAGGCCTACTCTCTTTGCTTTAGTTTAGTAGATATCTACAAACAAAGAGTCCAGATGTTTCTAAAACCATTTAGTGCTTCACAAAATAAAATACACAATGGCTGTTAGGCTGTTAGCTGTAGGTGTGTGTGTGTGTGGTACAGTGTGTAGGTGTGTGTGTGTGGTACAGTGTGTGCGTAGATGCAGCGGACAGACAGGTCTCAGTTGGTTTGGTGTCCTCTGCTTACTTGTAATACTTGTAAATAAAACTTTTGGCCAGTAATTTATTTTCCTCATTGTAGCGACCAGAGAGGGGGGGGGGGATATATCCAGTCTCTGATAGTGTTACGTTAATATGAGAGTGCTCTGTTTGATTCTGAAATTGTATATATATGTATATAAATATATACATATATGTGTGTGTGTGTGTCCGCATCTGTAGCCTGTTATTGTCTCATTATTCCACACTGTGAATGAATCAAAGTGGTCATGAACTCATCTGTCCATCAGACAGAGGGCTGCTGTGCCTCCCGTCATCATTAATGGACGTCTCTTTAAAATGACCGCTCAGAGGAGAGGAGTTCTCATTTCTCTAACCGCCTGCTGCTTCCCCTCCTCTCTCCTCGGTTCCCCTCCTCTCTCCTCGGTTCCCCTCCTCGGCTCACATCTCCTGTGGGCGGGACTAAGTATCGAGGATAGGAGTCGAGGAGGGGAGTTAGAGAAATGAGAAAGGGCCTAGGTTTCCCCGAGTGGAGGCTGGCTTGACCGCAGTTTTTATTCAACTGAAACTCAGTTGATATCACAGAGACAGAGCTGAGTTAGGCCGACTGTGTTTCAGATGTTCAATAACGTTTGACATGATCCTCGTTGTGTGATGGATCAGATGTACAGTCACCTGCATCATCCACATTACATTATATATAACTCTCTGAAAACTAGGGAACATCAAAGTGTGAAGCAACCTGAGGGCAATGATCTTTAACAACACACAGATCTCTGAAGAGCTGCGTGTGTTTAATATGACCTGTGCGTGTTATATCTTTATTATTATTTAATAACAACAGTGAAGTCTGAAATCGGCTTCCTCTTACCTCTGACCTTTCTTCTTCTTCTTCTCTTCTGTTTCAGCAGCAGACTCTTTACCGCATCCTTTCGGAGACAGTCTGAACATACATCTAAATACTGTTTGTTTACACCGTGGTTCGCTCTGAAGGACTCCAGTTCCCAGAAGGCAGTGCAGCTCCACACGTGTGTCTGGTAGCAGGCTAACAGCAGCATCATGTCTGTGTTTATGGATCTGAACCTGGTCTACAGTCCGGACAGCAGCCGGCTGCAGAACCTGGTGGAGACCGCGGCTCACCGTGAGTACCCCCGGGAAACAGAGGAGCATTAACGGGGTTCCGAAGAGCATTCACCGGGGATAAACCTGCAGCATCGGGGCTAACAACACTAGCATCAGGGCTAACACCACTAGCACCAGGGCTAACACCACTAGCATCAGGACTAACACCACTAGCATCAGGGCTACTAACTCCACTAGCATCAGGACTAACACCACTAGCATCAGGACTAACACCACTAGCATCAGGGCTACTAACACTAGCATCAGGGCTACTAACACTAGCATCAGGGCTATACCCTCTAGAATCAGGGCTGATAACACTAGCATCAAGGCTAACAACAACACTAGCATTATGGCTAACACAGTGCTCTGTGGCTGTGGTGTAGCTTTTGTATTACTGGAAATAATATTATACTTGTTGCATCAGTGCAGTTCAAGAGCTCCCAGAAAAAGTCTGTAAACTACAGACTGACGTGTTTCTGTCAGTAAACCCAAAGTTAATGTATGAACCATATGTATTACATCATGAGATTATAACCCTGTGTGTGTGTGTCTCTCTGTGTGTGTCTCTCTCTGTGTGTGTGTGTGTGTGTGTGTGTCTGTGTGTGTGCGCGCGCGCGCAGTGGGTTACTCCACCGTTGCCATCAACTATGTGTATGAACCGACAGCCAAAAAGAAACAGGTGAGTGGTGCGTTCAGGGACACTACTGTTGATGAATGTTTACAAATATCAACACAACATAATCTTATTTTGAAAAATTAGCCAACAGTGAAGTTTTGTTTCCATACTTTTATTTTGAAAATCTCTGTTTACTTCCTGCAGGACATTCCCACCCCGAGGCCGATTAAAGATCTGATCCCAGAGCTGCCCATCGTACAGGTACCTGTCTCACTCTCTGTGACGCCTGTCTCACTCTCTGTGAGACCTGCCTCACTCTATGTAACACCTGTCTCACTCTCTGTGTAAACACCGGTCTCACTCTCTGTGTAAACACCTGCCTCACTCTCTGTGTAAACACCTGCCTCACTCTGTGTAAACACCTGTCTCACTCTCTGACAGCTGCCCCACTCTCTGTAACACATGCCTCACTCTCTGTGTAAACACCTGTCTCACTCTCTGTAACACCTGCCTCACTCTCTGTGTAAACACCGGTCTCACTCTCTGTAACACCTGCCTCACTCTCTGTGTAAACACCTGCCTCACTCTCTGTAACACTTGCCTCACTCTCTGTAACACTTGCCTCACTCTCTGTAACACTTGTCTCACTCTCTGTAACACCTATCTCACTCTCTGTAACACCTGTCTCACTCTGTAACACCTGTCTCACTCTCTGTAACACCTGTCTCACTCTCTGTGTAAACACCTGTCTAGCTCACTCTCTGTAACACTTGTCTCACTCTCTGTAACACCTGCCTCACTCTCTGACACCTGCCTCACTCTGTGTAAACACCTGCCTCACTCTCTGTGTAAACACCTGTCTCACTCTCTGTGTAAACACCTGTCTTGCTCACTCTCTGTAACACTTGTCTCACTCTCTGTAACACCTGTCTCACTTTCTGTAACATATGTCTCACTCTCTGTAACACTCATCTCACTCTCTGTAACACATGTCTCACTCTCTGTAACACATGTCTCACTCTCTGTAACACCTGTCTCACTCTCTGTAATATGTGTTGTACTCTCTGTAACACTTGTCTCACTCTCTGTAGCACTTGTCTCACTCTCTGTAACACCTGTCTCACTCGCTGTAACACCTATCTCACTCTGTAATACTTGTCTCACTCTCTGTAATACGTGTCTCACTCTCTGTAACACTTGTCTCACTCTCTGTAACACCTGTCTCACTCTCTGTAACACCTATCTCACTCTCTGTAACACCTGTCTCACTATCAGGGTCGCTCTCGTCCAATCAGAGTGCTGAACAGGCTGACGGTGATGATGTCAGACTCCAGTCACTTTGTGAGTGTGCTTTTATTTTGAAATCTCAGTTTTAATACATATCCCTGTTCTTCTTGTTTGTGTACATGTGATGGTATTTACTGTGATGTTGTTGTTGACCTCAGTTTGTGTACATGTGATGGTATTTACTGTGATGTTGTTGTTGACCTCAGTTTGTGTACATGTGATGGTATTTACTGTGATGTTGTGGTTGTTTACCTCAGTCTGTGTGCATGTGATGGTATTTACTGTGATGTTGTTGTTGACCTCAGTTTGTGTACATGTGATGGTATTTACTGTGATGTTGTTGTTGACCTCAGTTTGTGTACATGTGATGGTATTTACTGTGATGTTGTTGTTGACCTCAGTTTGTGTACATGTGATGGTATTTACTGTGATGTTGTGGTTGTTTACCTCAGTTTGTGTACATGTGATGGTATTTACTGTGATGTTGTTGTTGACCTCAGTTTGTGTACATGTGATGGTATTTACTGTGATGTTGTGGTTGTTTACCTCAGTCTGTGTACATGTGATGGTATTTACTGTGATGTTGTTGTTGACCTCAGTTTGTGTACATGTGATGGTATTTACTGTGATGTTGTTGTTGACCTCAGTTTGTGTACATGTGATGGTATTTACTGTGATGTTGTGGTTGTTTACCTCAGTTTGTGTACATGTGATGGTATTTACTGTGATGTTGTTGTTGACCTCAGTTTGTGTACATGTGATGGTATTTACTGTGATGTTGTGGTTGTTTACCTCAGTCTGTGTACATGTGATGGTATTTACTGTGATGTTGTTGTTGACCTCAGTTTGTGTACATGTGATGGTATTTACTGTGATGTTGTGGTTGTTTACCTCAGTTTGTGTACATGTGATGGTATTTACTGTGATGTTGTTGTTGACCTCAGTTTGTGTGCATGTGATGGTATTTACTGTGATGTTGTTGTTTACCTCAGTTTGTGTACATGTGATGGTATTTACTGTGATGTTGTTGTTGACCTCAGTTTGTGTACATGTGATGGTATTTACTGTGATGTTGTTGTTGTTTACCTCAGTTTGTGTACATGTGATGGTATTTACTGTGATGTTGTTGTTGACCTCAGTTTGTGTGCATGTGATGGTATTTACTGTGATGTTGTTGTTGACCTCAGTTTGTGTACATGTGATGGTATTTACTGTGATGTTGTTGTTGTTTACCTCAGTTTGTGTACATGTGATGGTATTTACTGTGATGTTGTTGTTGACCTCAGTTTGTGTACATGTGATGGTATTTACTGTGATGTTGTTGTTGTTTACCTCAGTGTGTGTGCATGTGATGGTATTTACTGTGATGTTGTTGTTGTTTACCTCAGTGTGTGTGCATGTGATGGTATTTACTGTGATGTTGTTGTTGACCTCAGTTTGTGTGCATGTGATGGTATTTACTGTGATGTTGTTGTTGTTTACCTCAGTCTGTGTGCATGTGATGGTATTTACTGTGATGTTGTTGTTGACCTCAGTTTGTGTACATGTGATGGTATTTACTGTGATGTTGTTGTTGACCTCAGTTTGTGTACATGTGATGGTATTTACTGTGATGTTGTTGTTGACCTCAGTTTGTGTACATGTGATGGTATTTACTGTGATGTTGTTGTTGACCTCAGTTTGTGTGCATGTGATGGTATTCACTGTGATGTTGTTGTTTACCTCAGTTTGTGTACATGTGATATTTACTGTGATGTTGTTGTTGACCTCAGTTTGTGTGCATGTGATGGTATTTACTGTGATGTTGTTGTTTACCTCAGTTTGTGTGCATGTGATGGTATTTACTGTGATGTTGTTGTTGACCTCAGTTTGTGTACATGTGATGGTATTTACTGTGATGTTGTTGTTGTTTACCTCAGTTAGTGTACATGTGATGGTATTTACTGTGATGTTGTTGTTGTTTACCTCAGTTTGTGTGCATGTGATGGTATTTACTGTGATGTTGTTGTTGACCTCAGTCTGTGTGCATGTGATGGTATTTACTGTGAGGTTGTTGTTGTTGACCTCAGTCTGTGTGCATGTTATGGTATTTACTGTGAGGTTGTTGTTGTTGACCTCAGTCTGTGTACATGTGATGGTATTTACTGTGATGTTGTTGTTGACCTCAGTCTGTGTGCATGTGATGGTATTTACTGTGATGTTGTTGTTGACCTCAGTCTGTGTGCATGTGATGGTATTTACTGTGATGTTGTTGTTGACCTCAGTCTGTGTGCATGTGATGGTATTTACTGTGATGTTGTTGTTGACCTCAGTCTGTGTGCATGTGATGGTATTTACTGTGATGTTGTTGTTGACCTCAGTCTGTGTGCATGTGATGGTATTTACTGTGAGGATGTTGTTGTTGACCTCAGTCTGTGTGCATGTGATGGTATTTACTGTGATGTTGTTGTTGTTGACCTCAGTCTGTGTGCATGTGATGGTATTTACTGTGATGTTGTTGTTGACCTCAGTCTGTGTGCATGTGATGGTATTTACTGTGATGTTGTTGTTGACCTCAGTCTGTGTGCATGTGATGGTATTTACTGTGATGTTGTTGTTGACCTCAGTCTGTGTGCATGTGATGGTATTTACTGTGAGGATGTTGTTGTTGACCTCAGTCTGTGTGCATGTGACCCTCAGAGAGCGGCGGCGGCAGAGTACCGGGCGTTCGACCTGCTGGCTGTTCAGCCGACCACAGAGAAGCTGTTCCACGTGAGACAACTTAACACTAGATAAATATGCATCAGCGATCATGAGTTGGATCATTGGATCATCTGATGGTAAAAACTTCATAATTAACGGTTCACAAACATTTCAGTTCGGTACGTACCTCGGTTTTTAGGTCACTGTTCGGTACGTTTTCGGTACTGCAGAAAAAATGATCACAAAACATAAAATATATATTTTTTTTAATTATTATTAAACTGAATATTCACTCAAATAAATACAAAATATAATAAAATAAACATTAACGTGCAGCATGTCGATGAACTGAAATGATCTGTATTTGAACTGTACTAGTTCCTAAGCAGCCAGTTTGACATCAGGACTTGCTTGTCATTGTGTTTTCATGTTGTTCTAAAGAAAGATGAACTTGTCCACATTGCTTGCTGAAAGGGCAGATCTGCTGGCACTAACAATGTCTCCTGCTGTGGAGAACACCCTCTCTAGGGACAGAGGTAGCACAGCCAGGTAGCGCTTTGCTAACATGGCAACATAAGGATATTTGGTGTTTGTAATAGCTTTGGCTCAGTCTGAACTCTCTGCGAGTGGTGGAGGCTTGAATGCTAGCGGGAGTTGGGTTTGCACTTCAGTCTTTTGGTACCGGTGATATTCACGTTCGGGTGATGCCTTTTCAAATGAGTGCAAGTTTGATGTATTGCCAGCCGCGTAACCAATGTTAGTTGAACAATGCCGACAAACAGCTTTGGTTCGGTCCACCTGTCTTTGTCCGTCATCCTTGTACGTAACTGCGAAACCAAAATGTTCCCAAACCGGAGACTTCAATGATGCTGGAGGATTTTCCAGCTCAACTTTATCTGCGTTCTCCGTTTCGCCTGTTCCTCAAATTACTGACTACATTTGAACGCATCCCTCTGACCAGCTCGTCCAATGAAATGACTTGCTCGCTCTGACGCGTTGAACCCAATGGGAGCAAATTACTCTGAATGCTGCGACGCAGCACCTGAGATTACTTCCAAGAAGTTGTTCACGTTCTCAATTTTTTACGTTTAACGTTATATTCGTTCGGTACACTTCGGTACACACGTGTACCGAACCGAAGGGCCCGTACCGAATAATTTCGGTACGAATACGTATACCGTTACACCCCTATTAACTACGTCTGAAAGCAGAAGTATGGGGCAAATAATTGCAAGACTCTTCAGTGTGCATGTCACAAAATGAGATGCATTGTGGGACATATAGTTTATGGGCAGCGTGCTTCTGTAAAGCGGCATGTAACCGTATAATAAACGTATTATCTTGTGGGTCACATTAAATGAAGTCGAGGGCTGGATTTGGCCCTCTTGCTCTACTGTGTGTGTGTGTGTGTGTGTAGGCAGCCTGTATGATCTGTGACGTGGACATCATCTGTATCTCAGTGACGGAGAAACTCCCGTTTATCTTCAAGAGAGCGCCGGTCAACGGGGTGAGAGTTAAAGTTATTATTATTCATTACTTTAAAAAAATGTTCCAACATACTATAACGGTGTGTGTGTGTGTGTGTGTGTGCAGGCCACAGAGCGAGGCGTTGTGTTCGAGGTCTCGTACGCTGCAGCGCTCAGAGACTCCACCAGGCGGCGCTACACCATCGCTAACAGCACCGCGCTGATGGAGAGCTGCAGGGGGAGGGTAGGTCTGTGATGTCATAGTGATGTCAGAGGGGGCGGGGCCTGCAGCATCACTCACCTGTCCGTCACTCTGTGTTTCAGAACGTGATCCTGAGCAGCGCCGCAGAAACGGTCAGTCAGGAACAGCTGATCATTACATCATCAATAACTATTAATTACTAATCAATGATGTTTCCTCAGCCTCTGGAGCTCAGAGGGCCCTATGACATCACCAACCTGTATCCTTCCTATTGGTCCAAAACAACTGCTGTGTGTGTGTGTAAAAAACTGTGTGTGTTTCCTGAGTGCTGCTCAGAGGTTTGTTGTTCGGTCTGACAGACGGAGATTCTAAAGATGCCGTTTCCTCCTCCTGCCGATCAGTGGTGCTGCACGCAGGTACAAGTACTACTAATACTACTACTGTACATACTACAGATACTACTACTGCTGACATCCAAATTTACATCTCCATAAACACCATCACTCCACACTCACCAACTGTCTCTCGGAAATTAAATCATGGATGCACAACCTACCTTCAACTGAACAGGGACAAATCATTATAATCTAACCCCCATCCCGCACCAACACCACCCAGAACTTCAACCTCAACAACGCTACTCTAACCCCCTCCTCCCTCACTGACCTGCTGCACCACCAGGCCCCCTCACGGACCGGCTGCACCACCACACCCCCTCACTGACCTGCTGCACCACCAGGCCCCCTCACTGACCTGCTGCACCACCACACCCCCTCACTGACCTGCTGCACCACCACACCCCCTCACTGACCTGCTGCACCACCACACCCCCTCACTGACCTGCTGCACCACCAGGCCCCCTCACTGACCTGCTGCACCACCACACCCCCTCACTGACCTGCTGCACCACCACACCCCCTCACTGACCTGCTGCACCACCAGGCCCCCTCACTGACCTGCTGCACCACCAGGCCCCCTCACTGACCTGCTGCACCACCACACCCCCTCACTGACCTGCTGCACCACCAGGCCCCCTCACTGACCTGCTGCACCACCACACCCCCTCACTGACCTGCTGCACCACCACACCCCCTCACTGACCTGCTGCACCACCAGCCCCTCTCACTGACCTGCTGCACCACCACACCCCCTCACTGACCTGCTGCACCACCAGGCCCCCTCACTGACCTGCTGCACCACCAGGCCCCCTCACTGACCTGCTGCACCACCACACCCCCTCACTGACCTGCTGCACCACCAGGCCCCCTCACTGACCTGCTGCACCACCAGGCCCACTCACTGACCTGCTGCACCACCACACCCCCTCACTGACCTGCTGCACCACCACACCCCCTCACTGACCTGCTGCACCACCAGGCCCACTCACTGACCTGCTGCACCACCAGGTCCCCTCACTGACCTGCTGCACCACCACACCCCCTCACTGACCTGCTGCACCACCAGGCCCACTCACTGACCTGCTGCACCACCACACCCCCTCACTGACCTGCTGCACCACCACACCCCCTCACTGACCTGCTGCACCTCCAGGCCTCCTCACTGACCTGCTGCACCACCAGGCCCCCTCCCTCTGGAACTCACTCCCACATCAGAGACTGACCCCCCCACCTTCAAAACACTGACCAGAACACACCTCTTCAGACTGGCTTTTAATGTATGAATAATGTTGTGTTGCTGTTTTCATATTTGTATTTGATTTTATTTCCTTTTTATCACCGCTGTGTCTTTGAGCACCTGAAAGTGTTATTATTACTATTGTACATACTACTGTAAATAGTAATACTGTGTGTGTCAGAAACCAGGAAGACTGCGAGCGGGATCATCTACACGGTGCAGCACCCGGAGGCCCCGCCCACAAAGACACCTGGAGACACAGGTAGATGGTCTCCTAGCAACAGATCATGATGTATCAGTTCATATATACTTACCTGTACCTGTGTTTACCTGTGCAGGTGACCCTCCTGCAGCCAAGAGAGCAAAGCCTGGCGCGGTGATTGACAGCTGAGGGGCGGGACTAAGTGATTTATTGTTCTAGACATCCCATAATCATCCTGAATGATCTCTTTGCGTTGAATGTTTCTCATGTGTTTTGTGAATAAAGTTTTATTTCTTTATTGAACAGGAAACAGTTTTTATTTTGAAATCAGTCGCGGTACAAACGCTGCGCTGTGATTGGTCACTGCTTTACATTCAGTCAGATTTATAAAACGGATATAAAAATATAAACAGGAAGCGGTTACTCTTCAATTAAACAATTAATAATATTCAATTAAACTTGATCTGCTTCCTGCCTGACAGAAACGCTCTGGTTTCACCGGGTGTTAACTCTTAGAGTAATCAATATTTAAGGGTCCTTAACGAGCGTCTCCTGAGGAACAGGAAGTGGAATCAGATTTCACTTCCACCTGGGCAGAGACGGACAGGAAGTGCATGCGGGGGGATTTTCAAAATAAAACACCTCTGCTGCTCTCATTGGTCTTCAGGCTCTGGAGTGACCTTTAGTTTCCACAGCTGATCAGGAGAGCCAATCAGACTGCAGGGTTGCAGCAGGAAGCTCTGTGATTGGCTGGGAGAGGGGGCGGGGCTTGACATTAAAGGAGCAGTACTCCCAATATTGGAACGTTCCCGCTTCTCGTGACGTTCAGATGAAATGTGCGAAGACATCGGACACAAGCAGCTGATTGGTCCTTCCAGGGGGCCAGATGACATCATCCAGCAGGAGGGGATTCTGATTGGACGGCTGTGGGAGGGAGGAGGGGACTTCCTGTTGGCTCGTCACAGACCCAGGATGTGTTTGATGTGACCCTGAAACAGGAACACAGGTAGAGTCAGAGCCTGAGTCACCTGCGGAGAGCTAGGTGATGGTGATGATGTGTAATCTGACCGGTTCTCCTGCGAGGCAGCGGGGGCAGCAGAGAGCAGACCTGGACTGAACCACACACACCTGAGGAGGAAACGGACCATAATGCATCTGGATATATAACATTAGAATGATTTATTCAATAAGACTCACCTGCTGCTCTGGCTGCTGATTGGACGCTGTGAAGGTGAGCGACGTTTCCATTGGACACTCAGACTCCGGCCCCAAACACACACGCTTCTGAAAACCAAAACATGTTTAATATTTTAATAATCCTTTAATCTGGACGAGAGTAATATGATGAAGTGAAAGAGGGTGAAACATTAGAACTTCACTAAAGACTAGGGATGTAACGATATACCGAATATGGCAGTAAATAAACGTCCCAATACCGTCGTGAGACTGACAAAATCTACCGCGATTTTTTTGTTTTAAACCTTTATTGAACCAGACGGTCTCATTGAGATCATCGATCTCTTTTTCAACAGAGACCTGTCCAACATGGCAGCAAGTAGGCAGCCAGGCCCCCAGAGAGCAGCCAGGCCCCCACAGAGAGCAGCCAGGCCCCCACAGAGCGCAGCCAGGCCCCCACAGAGAGCAGCCAGGCCCCCAGAGAGCAGCCAGGCCCCCACAGAGAGCAGCCAGGCCCCCCACAGAGAGCAGCCAGGCCCCCACAGAGAGCAGCCAGGCCCCCACAGAGAGCAGCCAGGCCCCCCACAGAGAGCAGCCAGGCCCCCACAGAGCGCAGCCAGTCCCCCCACAGAGAGCATCCAGTCCCCCACAGAGCGCAGCCAGGCCCCCCACAGAGAGCATCCAGTCCCCCACAGAGCGCAGCCAGGCCCCCCACAGAGAGCATCCAGTCCCCCACAGAGAGCAGCCAGGCCCCCACAGAGAGCAGCCAGTCCCCCACAGAGAGCAGCCAGTCCCCCACAGAGCGCAGCCAGTCCCCCACAGAGAGCAGCCAGTCCCCCACAGAGAGCAGCCAGTCCCCCACAGAGAGCAGCCAGTCCCCCACAGAGAGCAGCCAGTCCCCCACAGAGCGCAGCCAGGCCCCCACAGAGAGCAGCCAGTCCCCCACAGAGAGCAGCCAGTCCCCCACAGAGAGCATCCAGTCCCCCACAGAGAGCAGCCAGTCCCCCACAGAGAGCAGCCAGTCCCCCACAGAGCGCAGCCAGGCCCCCACAGAGAGCAGCCAGTCCCCCACAGAGAGCAGCCAGTCCCCCACAGAGCGCAGCCAGGCCCCCACAGAGCGCAGCCAGGCCCCCCACAGAGCGCAGCCAGTCCCCCACAGAGAGCAGCCAGGCCCCCACAGAGCGCAGCCAGGCCCCCCACAGAGAGCATCCAGTCCCCCACAGAGAGCAGCCAGGCCCCCACAGAGAGCATCCAGTCCCCCACAGAGAGCAGCCAGTCCCCCACAGAGAGCAGCCAGTCCCCCACAGAGAGCAGCCAGTCCCCCACAGAGAGCAGCCAGTCCCCCACAGAGCGCAGCCAGGCCCCCACAGAGCGCAGCCAGTCCCCCACAGAGCGCAGCCAGGCCCCCACAGAGAGCATCCAGGCCCCCACAGAGAGCAGCCAGGCCCCCACAGAGAGCAGCCAGGCCCCCACAGAGAGCAGCCAGGCCCCCCCAGAGCGCAGCCAGGCCCCCACAGAGAGCATCCAGGCCCCCACAGAGAGCAGCCAAGCCCCCAGAGAGCAGCCAGGCCCCCACAGAGAGCATCCAGGCCCCCACAGAGAGCAGCCAGGCCCCCACAGAGAGCAGCCAGGCCCCCACAGAGAGCAGCCAGGCCCCCACAGAGAGCATCCAGTCCCCCACAGAGAGCAGCCAGGCCCCCACAGAGAGCAGCCAGGCCCCCACAGAGAGCAGCCAGGCCCCCACAGAGAGCAGCCAGGCCCCCCACAGAGAGCAGCCGGGCCCCCACAGAGAGCAGCCGGGCCCCCCCGGAGAGCAGCCAGGCCCCCACAGAGAGTCTGGGTGTGACCCTAGATAACAAACTGTCCTTCACTGCAAACATAGCTGCTACAACCCGCTGCTGCAGATACACGCTTTACAACATCAGGAGGATGCGTCCCCAGCTGACCCAGAAAGCCACGCAGGTTCTGGTCCAGGCTCTCGTCATCTCACGCCTAGACTACTGCAACTCCCTCCTGGCTGGTCTACCTGCATGTGCCATCCGACCTCTGCAGCTCATCCAGAATGCAGCGGCTCGTCTGGTCTTCAACCTTCCTAAATGTTCCCACACCACTCCGCTCCTCCGTTACTGTAACAAGCCCAGGAGTCAGTGAAGAGCAACAACCTTTCCAAAGCATCAAATCAGACCATAAAGGCATTTTCAGAAGCGCTGTGTACTTTGTGCAGGAGAACACACCTCTGAAACATGTAAGATGAACACAACTTCTCACAATGAAAAGATCGACTGCTTAAAAGCACAAGGAATTTGCTTTGGCTGTCTAACGAAAGGACATCTAAGCAAAGACTGTCAGAAAGGAATGAAATGTGAAGTTTGTTCAAGGAAACATCCAACAATATTGCACATCTACAAGAAAAGGATCTAACAAAAAGACAGCTCTGATAAATGCACCCAAGCAGTTTCTGTAAGCAGCGCATTAGTCTCTTTCAATGGCAGAAGCCACACTGGGGCCGGTGGTCAACAAACCCTACCAATTATCCCAGTTCAAATCAAGCTGTCAAACTCGACCCAGACGGTGCAGACATACGCATTTATGGATCAGGGAAGCACTGCAAGTTTCTGGACTGAAGCCCTTCAACAAGATGTGCATGCCAAAGCCAAGAGAACAAAGATCCTCTTAAAAACAATGGGTCAGGAGAAAGTGATCGACACTTCCTTTGTCAAAGGTCTTGAAGTGAGTTGCATCGAAGGCAATGATTTGTATCAGCTGCCTAAAGTCTACACACAAGAGGAAATTCCTGCTGGAAAAGAGCACATTCCCAAGAGACCATCAATCAATGGAAATATCTAAGAGAGGTTAAGGTGCCTGAACTGGATTGTGAAATCGGGTTGCTCATAGGAACAAATGCACCAAAGCTAATGGAGCCGTGGAAAACAACAGTCCACATGGAGGACCCTTTGCTGTTAAGACAGTCCTAGGTTGGGTTGTGAATGGACTGAATCAGGAAACCACTGAATCTGAGAATACCTCAGGTGCTGTTGTTAATCGGATATCGGTGACAGATTTAGGTGAGCTGCTGCTGCAGCAATACAATCATGACTTTCCAGAGAAAGGTTGTGATGAGAAGAAAGAGATGTCAGATTCAGCTCAAATCAAAGATGGACATTATCAGCTTGAACTTCCATTCAAACAGAAGAATATCATGATGCCAAACAATCGCAAACTTGCAGAGCAGAATCCTTCAAAAGGAAATTCAAAAGGAACAAAGTTTTCCATGATGAATATAAAACATTCTTGGAGGCTGTGATAGCAAAAGGTCACGCTCAGCTACTGCCCCAAGAGCAGCTCAAACCTGAGAGTGGAAAGGTGTGGTCGCTTTCTTTGGTGGCCAGGAGGAGATGTCAGTTACCTCTCGCTGAGTACAGGATGACAGTACATCTATTTGGTGCCACTTCATCAGCAAGTTGTGCAACCTATGCTCTCACTGAAACCGCTGAAGACAACAGAGATGATTTCTCTGCAGAAGCTGTTGACACTGTCGGAAGAAATGTCTATGTTGATGACTGCTTACAATCTGTGGCTTCTGCTGATCAAGCTGTGAAGTTATGTGAAGAACTCAAGGGTCTTTGTGCAAAGGGAGGATTTCATCTGACAAAGTGGACAAGCAGCAGTAAGCCTGTGCTGGCATCCATCCTAAAGAGTGAAAAACCCAAAGAGGTAAAAAACCTGGACTTAGAGACCCAAGACAATCATCCAATAGAAAGAGCCCTAGGGATACAGTGGCATGTGGAGGAAGATGTTTTCAAGTTTCAAGTCTGCTTAAAATCTCAACCAGCCACAAGGAGAGGCATCCTTTCAACCGTCTGCTCTGTGTATGACCCACTTGGGTTTCTTTCACCATTTCTCTTCACTGCAAAACATGTCTTACAAGAGTTGTGCAAACTCAATTGTGGGTGGGACGAAGAAATCCCGGAGGCTCTCAAGAAACGGTGGCAAAGATGGCTCATGGGATTAAAGCAGATAGAAAGCTTCAAGATTGATCGATGTATCAAACCAAAGAATTGTGGACAAATTAAATCTGCACAATTGCACCATTTCAGTGATGCAAGCGAGATTGGATACGGTGTTGTCACCTACCTTAAGATGACAAATGAAGAGGAAGACGTTCACATATCCATGTCAGGAAAGTCACGTGTCGTGCCTCTGAAAAAAGTCACTGTCCGTAGATTGGAGCTCACAGCAGCAGTACTGGCAGTACGCATGGACAAGATGATCAGAACCGAGTTGCAAATCTGTCTTCTGGACTGACCGTACATCTGTTCTGAGATACATCATGAATGAAACGCTAAGGTTTCAGACACTTGTAGCCAACAGAATAAGTCTGATCAGAGAAGCAACATCACAGTGGAATACATCAACACTAAACTGAATCCAGCAGATGATGCATCTCGGGGATCGGCAGCAGAATCGTTCTTGTACTGAGGTGTTTTTCCTCCGGAGACGTCGCGAAGAGACGGAGCGGCTCTACCTGTTGCTGCCTGCGATCTGCAATCTACGGAGGCCTGCTCCCACCTGTAGAGTACGGCTACACTGGTCGTCGCGGAGAGGATCCACGCTTCGGGCTTGGCCTGCTTCCACCGGGCGTGTGCTGCTGTGCGGAGGAGGATTTTACCACGGCTGAGGCCTGCTCCCACCTGTCCTGGTTCTGCTGTTGCTGAGGCCTGCTTCCACCTGTCCTGGTTCTGCTGTTGCTGAGGCCTGCTCCCACCTGTCCTGGTTCTGCTGTTGCAGAGGCCTGCTCCCACCTGTCCTGGTTCTGCTGTTGCAGAGGCCTGCTCCCACCTGTCCTGGTTCTGCTGTTGGAGAGGCCTGCTTTCACCTGTACTGGTTCTGCTGTTGCAGAGGCCTGCTCCCACCTGTCCTGGTTCTGCTGTTGCAGAGGCCTGCTCCCACCTGTCCTGGTTCTGCTGTTGCAGAGGCCTGCTTTCACCTGTACTGGTTCTGCTGTTGCAGAGGCCTGCTCCCACCTGTCCTGGTTCTGCTGTTGCAGAGGCCTGCTCCCACCTGTCCTGGTTCTGCTGTTGCAGAGGCCTGCTTTCCACATGTCCTGGTTCTGCTGTTGCAGAGGCCTGCTTTCACATGTCCTGGTTCTGCTGTTGCAGAGGCTTGCTTTCACCCCGGGGATACCACGGAGGGACCGGAGCGCTTCCACGCTGCTGCTTTCGCCTGTCCTGGTTCTGCTGTTGCAGAGGCCTGCTTTCATCTGTACTGGTTCTGCTGTTGCAGAGGCCTGCTCCCACCTGTCCTGGTTCTGCTGTCGCAGAGGCCTGCTCCCACCTGTCCTGGTTCTGCTGTCGCAGAGGCCTGCTCCCACCTGTCCTGGTTCTGCTGTCGCAGAGGCCTGCTTTCACCTGTCCTGGTTCTGCTGTCGCAGAGGCCTGCTCTCACCTGTCCTGGTTCTGCTGTCGCAGAGGCCTGCTCTCACCTGTCCTGGTTCTGCTGTCGCAGAGGCCTGCTTTCACCTGTCCTGGTTCTGCTGTCGCAGAGGCCTGCTTTCACCTGTCCTGGTTCTGCTGTCGCAGAGGCCTGCTTTCACCTGTCCTGGTTCTGCTGTCGCAGAGGCCTGCTTTCACCTGTCCTGGTTCTGCTGTCGCAGAGGCCTGCTTTCACCTGTCCTGGTTCTGCTGTCGCAGAGGCCTGCTTTCACCTGTCCTGGTTCTGCTGTCGCAGAGGCCTGCTCTCACCTGTCCTGGTTCTGCTGTCGCAGAGGCCTGCTCCCACCTGTCCTGGTTCTGCTGTCGCAGAGGCCTGCTTTCACCTGTCCTGGTTCTGCTGTCGCAGAGGCCTGCTTTCACCTGTCCTGGTTCTGCTGTCGCAGAGGCCTGCTTTCACCTGTCCTGGTTCTGCTGTCGCAGAGGCCTGCTTTCCACCTGTCCTGGTTCTGCTGTCGCAGAGGCCTGCTTTCACCTGTCCTGGTTCTGCTGTCGCAGAGGCCTGCTTTCCACCTGTCCTGGTTCTGCTGTCGCAGAGGCCTGCTTTCACCTGTCCTGGTTCTGCTGTCGCAGAGGCCTGCTTTCACCTGTCCTGGTTCTGCTGTCGCAGAGGCCTGCTTTCACCTGTCCTGGTTCTGCTGTCGCAGAGGCCTGCTTTCACCTGTCCTGGTTCTGCTGTCGCAGAGGCCTGCTTTCCACCTGTCCTGGTTCTGCTGTTGCAGAGGCCTGCTTTCACCTGTCCTGGTTCTGCTGTTGCAGAGGCCTGCTCCCACCTGTCCTGGTTCTGCTGTTGCAGAGGCCTGCTTTCACCTGTCCTGGTTCTGCTGTCGCAGAGGCCTGCTTTCACCTGTCCTGGTTCTGCTGTCGCAGAGGCCTGCTTTCACCTGTCCTGGTTCTGCTGTCGCAGAGGCCTGCTTTCCACCTGTCCTGGTTCTGCTGTCGCAGAGGCCTGCTTTCCACCTGTCCTGGTTCTGCTGTCGCAGAGGCCTGCTTTCACCTGTCCTGGTTCTGCTGTCGCAGAGGCCTGCTTTCACCTGTCCTGGTTCTGCTGTTGCAGAGGCC
Organism: Pogonophryne albipinna; assembly: GCA_028583405.1. Classification (NCBI taxonomy): domain Eukaryota; kingdom Metazoa; phylum Chordata; class Actinopteri; order Perciformes; family Artedidraconidae; genus Pogonophryne; species Pogonophryne albipinna. The sequence goes on along the minus strand of JAPTMU010000123.1, from coordinate 229,923 downwards.
TGCTTTCCACCTGTCCTGGTTCTGCTGTCGCAGAGGCCTGCTTTCCACCTGTCCTGGTTCTGCTGTTGCAGAGGCCTGCTTTCACCTGTCCTGGTTCTGCTGTTGCAGAGGCCTGCTTTCACCTGTCCTGGTTCTGCTGTTGCAGAGGCCTGCTTTCCACCTGTCCTGGTTCTGCTGTTGCAGAGGCCTGCTTTCACCTGTCCTGGTTCTGCTGTTGCAGAGGCCTGCTTTCACCTGTCCTGGTTCTGCTGTCGCAGAGGCCTGCTCCCACCTGTCCTGGTTCTACTGTTGCAGAGGCCTGCTTTCCACCTGTCCTGGTTCTGCTGTTGCAGAGGCCTGCTTTCACCTGTCCTGGTTCTGCTGTTGCAGAGGCCTGCTTTCCACCTGTCCTGGTTCTGCTGTCGCAGAGGCCTGCTTTCCACCTGTCCTGGTTCTGCTGTCGCAGAGGCCTGCTTTCCACCTGTCCTGGTTCTGCTGTTGCAGAGGCCTGCTTTCACCACGGAGGGACCGGAGCGCTTCCACGCTGCTGCTTTCGCCTGTCGTTTGCTGCTGTGCTGATTGGCTCCAGGAACATCGCGGATACTGTGTGCTGGTCTGGGAAAATGGCCCATATCGGGATTCTGCTGTGCCTGTTAACTGTTTTGGACTATGAGAAGATCTCTAGTCATTCTGAGGAGTCTACTGGACTCAGGTCTGTTCTGCCACCCGCAGTGGGCATCCCCTGCAAAGGTTCGGATGTGTTGCTCAAACAATTACCGGTTGCCTTGTCACAGACAATCTGCTCGACAAAATATGTTTGTCTTTTTGGTTGTTTTTTGTTGTTGTTTATTTGAGTTTGGTCTATTTCTTTGGAATATCGTAAAGGCCTATCACAAATGTTACATTTGTCTCAATGGACTTCACAGTTTGTACAAAATATCAGTATGACAATACGACACCCTCTGTCCTCAGACCCTCTGTCCTCAGACCCTCTGTCCTCAGACCCTCTGTCCTCAGATCCTCTGTCCTTAGACCCTCTGTCCTCAGACCCTCTGTCCTCAGACCCTCACATCGTTCCAGAGAAAACCCACAGTTTAAAGGGAACATGGGAGAAACCTCAGGGAGAGCAACAGAGGAGGGATCCCTCTCCCAGGACGGACAGACGTGCAATAGATGCCGTGTGTAAATTGAAAAGATAATACATTTGCAACATAGGTAGTCCAAATGTTTGGAAATGCATGTGTGTATAATAGGAAGATGAATCCACGAGGATATCCATCCAGGACCTATGATCCAGGACCACAGCCACGACTCAAGATCCAGGGCTCGCGATGCAGGACACAGGACCGCAGGATCATCCATGACTCCGGATCCCAGCGTATATAGACACCAAAAAGAAGTTAAGTTTCATCTCACAAACGCAGCACCTCTTGGATCCCATGCAGTTTGCTGATCAGGCCTCTAGGGCAGGGGTTCTCAAACTTTTTTCAATCATGTTCCCCCTTTGAAAAAAGATTCAGCCACGTACCCTGATCAGCGCAAACACAATTGTTAGGGACAAAAAGCCTTAAAGAGGTACAGTGCAGCGCTGCACCATCAGAGTCTGAGTCATTAAACAACAACATGAGAAACACTTCAATGCTACATTTCAAATGTTTACAACCCATCACTAAATTCATGGCAAACCAATTTCAACATCATGCAATAACACAGAGACGACATCAGTTGCATTGAACTGATCTTCTTAATCAGTTGTACAATGTAGAGAAACATGGGCTCGAGCTTCACTGAGAGCTTTGTGATTCTGACAGCGAGGCAAACTGCAGTTATTACACTTAGCGTTTTGAAACATGTGAAACTCTGTCCATATAAAACCCACACTGCTCCCACTTCCTCACGGCCCGTCCACACTACAGCTTCAAAAAAAGCTTGGAGCTGGGCGTGTCTGAAGCTCGACCAACAACCAATCACATGAATCTCCCGCCCCGACACACAAGCAGCGGTTTGATTGGCTAGAGCTTGTACTGGCATCTGATTGGCTGACGCTTCCACCGAAAGCTTCAGAAGCTTCACAAGTTGAACATTGCTCAACTTTTGCAGCCTGAAACGCCAGGAGAGCTCCGCTCTGCTTCCCACAATGCAGTTCGGCGAAAAGTGACGTCACCCCATTCAAAGTGAATGGGCAGACGCGTTGGAAACCGCTGTCGAAGCTGTCGAGTGGACGGGCCGTTACTTTTCCTAAAATTGGTATATTTATTTATTTTGGGGCAAAAAGATATAAGCAGTTTATGAGCATGGGATTTTGACCCCTCATATAAACATATGCATAATGCTGCGCTATTAGGGGCGTAACGGTATCCGTCCCGTACCGTCACGTACCGGCACATGCAGTCACACGGCGAATACGCCTTTTTTTTACGAGTGGGAAAAAGGTCTGTCACTCAGGGCAGTATTACACTATATATAATCCAGGGGGCGGTGTTGCGCCTAAAAGCCAGCCGCAAATAACAAATGAAGAACAAGAAGAAAACACAACAAAACGAACACAGTCTTTTTAGTTGTTCAGCTTATTGAACCTTTTAGTTTGACATCAGCCTTTATAGATAATCTGAGTGAGACTGTTTGTGGTTTGTTTTTAACGGTGTGTGTTTTCACCCTGTAATAACCAGCAGCTCCCACTCGGGGCAGCAGAGTCTGCAGAGTCTGCATATATTCATTTGATATTGTTTTTTCTATTTATATGATCTTCTAGTCCTCATTGAAAGCAACCTAGTACATAGAAGTGTTACATGTGTAATGCAGTTAATGAGTCCAAATGTTAGAGTTCCTTATTTTCATACCAAAACTTGCACTACTGCTAAAAAAAAATGCATTTGGGACTTTTTATTGCTTGTCCTTGTTGTACCGAACCGTGACTTCTGTGAACCGTTACACCCCTATGCGCTATACTTGCGGCCACACGCTGTTGCCAAGCAACGCTTATTGTTTAGGTCCTTTGATAAGCAGGAAGTCATATCATTAACTAGAACTAGCTAGATCTGACAGATTTGGACATAAAGGCGAGTGAAGTCTAACCGGACGCGAGAGAGAGATCAGATCAGCTGCTGCTGACGGAGAACACGCAGCTCTGCATAATCACAGCTCTGCGCTGTGACGGACCGTTGAGCGGAGCAACATACACTGAGAGTTAGACCTAACACACTGAGAGTTAGACCTAACACACTGAGAGTTAGACCTAACACACTGAGAGTTAGACCTAGCACACAGAGTTAGACCTAACACACTGAGAGTTAGACCTAACACACTGAGAGTTAGACCTAGCACACTGAGAGTTAGACCTAGCACACTGAGAGTTAGCCCCAACACACTGAGAGTTAGACCTAGCACACAGAGAGTTAGACCCAACACACTGAGAGTTAGACCTAGCACACAGAGTTAGACCTAACACACTGAGAGTTAGACCTAACACACTGAGAGTTAGACCCAACACACTGAGAGTTAGAGCTAACACACTGAGAGTTAGACCTAACATAACACACTGAGAGTTAGACCTAACACACTAAGAGTTAGACCTAGCACACTGAGAGTTAGACCTAACACACTGAGAGTTAGACCTAACACACTGAGAGTTAGAGAGTTAGACCTAACACACTGAGAGTTAGACCTAACACACTGAGTTAGACCTAACACACTGAGAGTTAGACCTAACACACTGAGAGTTAGACCTAACACACAGAGTTAGACCTAGCACACTGAGAGTTAGACCTAACACACTGAGAGTTAGACCTAACACACTGAGAGTTAGACCTAGCACACTGAGAGTTAGACCTAGCACACAGAGTTAGACCTAACACACTGAGAGTTAGACCCAACACACAGAGTTAGACCTAACACACTGAGAGTTAGACCTAACACACTGAGAGTTAGACCTAACACACTGAGAGTTAGACCTAGCACACAGAGTTAGACCTAACACACAGAGTTAGACCTAACACACTGAGAGTTAGACCTAACACACTGAGAGTTAGACCTAGCACACTGAGAGTTAGACCTAGCACACAGAGTTAGACCTAACACACAGAGTTAGACCCAACACACAGAGTTAGACCCAACACACAGAGTTAGACCCAACACACAGAGTTAGACCTAACACACTGAGAGTTAGACCTAACACACAGAGTTAGACCTAACACACTGAGAGTTAGACCTAGCACACTGAGAGTTAGACCTAGAACACAGAGTTAGACCTAACACACTGAGAGTTAGACCTAACACACTGAGAGTTAGACCTAACACACTGAGAGTTAGACCTAGCACACAGAGTTAGACCTAACACACTGAGAGTTAGACCTAACACACTGAGAGTTAGACCTAACACACTGAGAGTTAGACCTAACACACCGAGAGTTAGACCTAGCACACTGAGAGTTAGACCTAGCACACAGAGAGTTAGACCTAACACACTGAGAGTTAGACCTAGCACACAGAGTTAGACCTAACACACTGAGAGTTAGACCCAACACACTGAGAGTTAGACCTAACACACTGAGAGTTAGACCTAACACACAGAGTTAGACCTAACACACTGAGAGTTAGACCTAACACACTGAGAGTTAGACCTAACACACTGAGAGTTAGACCTAGCACACTGAGAGTTAGACCTAACACACTGAGAGTTAGACCTAACACACTAAGAGTTAGACCTAGCACACTGAGAGTTAGACCTAACACACTGAGAGTTAGACCTAACACACTGAGAGTTAGACCCAACACACAGAGTTAGACCTAACACACAGAGTTAGACCTAACACACTGAGAGTTAGACCTAGCACACTGAGAGTTAGACCTAACACACTGAGAGTTAGACCTAACACACTGAGAGTTAGACCTAACACACTCAGAGTTAGACCCAACACACAGAGTTAGACCTAACACACTGAGAGTTAGACCTAACACACTGAGAGTTAGACCTAACACACTCAGAGTTAGACCTAACACACTGAGAGTTAGACCTAACACACTCAGAGTTAGACCTAACACATTGAGAGTTAGACCTAACACACTCAGCTAGCTGATCTGCTCTGGAACTAGCTAAACTAGTCTTTACTGTCGGGTCACTCATTACAGGTGAGCGAGCTGCAGGAGCCTGACGGGCTGTCAGGAGAGGGAGCGGAAAAGAGAGACGTTTATTATCCAGAGTTTAAACCTTTGAAGAAAGTAGTTCATCTACTATTAGCAGTTTGTTTACATCCATTAATTATGTTGTTTTCTTCATTAACATCAAATAAATCTCACGTACCCCTGCAGTACTGCAACGTACCCCTAGGGGTCCGCGTGCCCCCATTTGAGAACCACTGCTCTAGAGGGTGGAAGATGCTATCGCCTGCTGCATCTTCTGCACACTCACCTCGAGTGAGTGCTTGGCTTTTCACGCCATCAAGCCAAGTATCTGAGCAAGTATCTGAGCAAGTATCTGAGCAAGTATCTGA
>JAPTMU010000123.1:187057-223356 GCA_028583405.1 Pogonophryne albipinna | reverse complement strand
GAGAGACAGGTGAAGACAGAGAGACAGGTGAGAGATAGAGAGACAGGTGAGAGATAGAGAGACAGGTGAGAGACAAACAGGCAGGTGAGAGACAGACAGACAGGTGAGAGACAGAGAGACAGGTGAGAGACAAACAGGCAGGTGAGAGACAGACAGACAGGTGAGAGACAGAGAGACAGGTGAGAGATAGAGAGGCAGGTGAGAGACAGACAGACAGGTGAGAGACAGGTGAGAGACAGAGAGACAGGTGAGAGATAGAGAGACAGGTGAGAGACAAACAGGCAGGTGAGAGACAGACAGACAGGTGAGAGACAGGAGAGAGACAGAGAGACAGGTGAGAGATAGAGAGACAGGTGAGAGACAGACAGACAGGTGAGAGATAGCGAGACAGGTGAGAGATAGAGAGACAGGTGAGAGACAAACAGGCAGGTGAGAGACAGAGAGACAGGTGAGAGACAGAGAGACAGGTGAGAGACAAACAGGCAGGTGAGAGACAGACAGACAGGTGAGAGACAGAGAGACAGGTGAGAGATAGAGAGACAGGTGAGAGACAAACAGGCAGATGAGAGACAGACAGACAGGTGAGAGACAGACAGACAGGAGAGAGACAGGTGAGAGACAGAGAGACAGGTGAGAGACAGACAGGTGAGAGACAGGTGAGAGATAGAGAGACAGGTGAGAGACAGATGAGAGATAGAGAGACAGGTGAGAGACAGACAGACAGGTGAGAGACAAACAGACAGACAGGCAGGTGAGAGACAGATGAGAGATAGAGAGACAGGTGAGAGACAGACAGACAGGTGAGAGATAGAGAGACAGGTGAGAGACAGGAGAGAGATAGAGAGACAGGTGAGAGACAGACAGACAGGTGAGGGATAGAGAGACAGGTGAGAGATAGAGAGACAGGTGAGAGATAGAGAGACAGGTGAGAGACAGAGAGACAGGTGAGAGATAGAGAGACAGGTGAGAGACAGACAGGTGAGAGACAGACAGACAGGTGAGAGACAAACAGACAGGTGAGAGACAGACAGACAGGTGAGAGACAGACAGGCAGGTGAGAGACAGATGAGAGATAGAGAGACAGGTGAGAGACAGACAGGTGAGAGACAGACAGACAGGTGAGAGATAGAGAGACAGGTGAGAGATAGAGAGACAGGTGAGAGATAGAGAGACAGGTGAGAGACAGAGAGACAGGTGAGATATAGAGAGACAGGTGAGAGACAGAGAGACAGGTGAGAGACAGAGAGACAGGTGAGAGATAGAGAGACAGGTGAGAGACAAACAGGCAGGTGAGAGACAGACAGGTGAGAGACAAACAGGCAGGTGAGAGACAGACAGACAGGTGAGAGACAGAGAGACAGGTGAGAGATAGAGAGGCAGGTGAGAGACAGACAGACAGGTGAGAGACAGGAGAGAGACAGGTGAGAGACAGAGAGACAGGTGAGAGATAGAGAGACAGGTGAGAGACAAACAGGCAGGTGAGAGACAGACAGACAGGTGAGAGACAGGAGAGAGACAGAGAGACAGGTGAGAGATAGAGAGACAGGTGAGAGACAGAGAGACAGGTGAGAGATAGTGAGACAGGTGAGAGACAAACAGGCAGGTGAGAGACAGAGAGACAGGTGAGAGACAGACAGACAGACAGGTGAGAGACAGGTGAGAGATAGAGAGACAGGTGAGAGACAAACAGGCAGATGAGAGACAGACAGACAGACAGGTGAGAGACAGACAGACAGGAGAGAGACAGGTGAGAGACAGGTGAGAGACAGAGAGACAGGTGAGAGATAGAGAGACAGGTGAGAGACAGACAGGTGAGAGACAAACAGGCAGGTGAGAGACAGGTGAGAGATAGAGAGACAGGTGAGAGACAGAGAGACAGATGAGAGATAGAGAGACAGGTGAGAGACAGACAGACAGGTGAGAGACAAACAGACAGGTGAGAGACAGACAGGTGAGAGACAGACAGGCAGGTGAGAGACAGATGAGAGATAGAGAGACAGGTGAGAGACAAACAGGCAGGTGAGAGACAGACAGGTGAGAGACAGAGAGACAGGTGAGAGATAGAGAGACAGGTGAGAGACAAACAGACAGACAGGTGAGAGACAGGAGAGAGACAGAGAGACAGGTGAGAGATAGAGAGACAGGTGAGAGACAGACAGACAGGTGAGAGACAGACAGGTGAGAGATAGAGAGACAGGTGAGAGATAGAGAGACAGGTGAGAGATAGAGAGACAGGTGAGAGACAGAGAGACAGGTGAGAGATAGAGAGACAGGTGAGAGATAGAGAGACAGGTGAGAGACAAACAGGCAGGTGAGAGACAGACAGGCAGGTGAGAGACAGGTGAGAGACAAACAGACAGGTGAGAGACAGGTGAGAGACAAACAGGCAGGTGAGAGACAGACAGACAGGTGAGAGATAGAGAGACAGGTGAGAGACAAACAGACAGACAGGTGAGAGACAGACAGACAGACAGGTGAGAGACAGGAGAGAGACAGAGAGACAGGTGAGAGATATAGAGACAGGTGAGAGACAGACAGACAGGTGAGAGACAGACAGACAGGTGAGAGACAGACAGGTGAGAGATAGAGAGACAGGTGAGAGACAGAGAGACAGGTGAGAGACAAACAGGCAGGTGAGAGACAGACAAGTGAGAGACAGAGAGACAGGTGAGAGATAGAGAGACAGGTGAGAGACAAACAGACAGGTGAGAGACAGAGAGACAGGTGAGAGACAAACAGGCAGGTGAGAGACAGAGAGACAGGTGAGAGACAAACAGGCAGTTGAGAGACAGACAGGTGAGAGACAGAGAGACAGGCGAGAGATAGAGAGACAGGTGAGAGACAAACAGGCAGATGAGAGACAGACAGACAGACAGGTGAGAGACAGAGAGACAGGTGAGAGACAGGTGAGAGATAGAGAGACAGGTGAGAGACAGGTGAGAGACAGAGAGACAGATGAGAGATAGAGAGACAGGTAAGAGACAGACAGACAGGTGAGAGACAAACAGACAGGTGAGAGACAGACAGGCAGGTGAGAGACAGACAGGCAGGTGAGAGACAGATGAGAGATAGAGAGACAGGTGAGAGACAAACAGGCAGGTGAGAGACAGACAGGTGAGAGACAGAGAGACAGGTGAGAGATAGAGAGACAGGTGAGAGACAAACAGACAGACAGGTGAGAGACAGGAGAGAGACAGAGAGACAGGTGAGAGATAGAGAGACAGGTGAGAGACAGACAGACAGGTGAGAGACAGACAGGTGAGAGATAGAGAGACAGGTGAGAGATAGAGAAACAGGTGAGAGATAGAGAGACAGGTGAGAGATAGAGAGACAGATGAGAGACAGAGAGACAGGTGAGAGATAGAGAGACAGGTGAGAGACAGACAAGTGAGAGACAGAGAGACAGGTGAGAGATAGAGAGACAGGTGAGAGACAAACAGGCAGGTGAGAGACAGACAGGCAGGTGAGAGACAGGTGAGAGATAGAGAGACAGGTGAGAGACAAACAGACAGGTGAGAGACAGGTGAGAGACAAACAGGCAGGTGAGAGACAGACAGACAGGTGAGAGACAGAGAGACAGGTGAGAGATAGAGAGACAGGTGAGAGACAAACAGACAGACAGGTGAGAGACAGACAGACAGATGAGAGACAGGAGATAGACAGGTGAGAGACAGACAGACAGGTGAGAGACAGACAGGTGAGAGATAGAGAGACAGGTGAGAGATAGAGAGACAGGTGAGAGATAGAGAGACAGGTGAGAGACAGAGAGACAGGTGAGAGACAGAGAGACAGGTGAGAGATAGAGAGACAGGTGAGAGACAAACAGGCAGGTGAGAGACAGACAGACAGGTGAGAGACAGAGAGACAGGTGAGAGACAAACAGGCAGGTGAGAGACAGAGAGACAGGTGAGAGACAGACAGACAGGTGAGAGACAAACAGACAGACAGGTGAGAGACAGGAGAGAGACAGGTGAGAGACAGACAGACAGGTGAGAGACAGACAGGTGAGAGATAGAGAGACAGGTGAGAGATAGAGAGACAGGTGAGAGATAGAGAGACAGGTGAGAGACAGAGAGACAGGTGAGAGACAGAGAGACAGGTGAGAGATAGAGAGACAGGTGAGAGACAAACAGGCAGGTGAGAGACAGACAGACAGGTGAGAGACAGAGAGACAGGTGAGAGACAAACAGGCAGGTGAGAGACAGAGAGACAGGTGAGAGACAGACAGACAGGTGAGAGACAGAGAGACAGGTGAGAGATAGAGAGACAGGTGAGAGACAAACAGGCAGGTGAGAGACAGACAGACAGGTGAGAGACAGGAGAGAGATAGAGAGACAGGTGAGAGACAAACAGGCACGTGAGAGATAGAGAGACAGGTGAGAGACAAACAGGCAGGTGAGAGACAAACAGGCAGGTGAGAGACAGACAGACAGGTGAGAGACAGGTGAGAGATAGAGAGACAGACAGACAGACAGGAGAGAGACAGGTGAGAGACAGAGAGACAGGTGAGAGATAGAGAGACAGGTGAGAGACAGACAAGTGAGAGACAGAGAGACAGGTGAGAGATAGAGAGACAGGTGAGAGACAGGTGAGAGATCGAGAGACAGGTGAGAGATAGAGAGACAGGTGAGAGACAAACAGGCAGGTGAGAGACAGACAGACAGGTGATAGACAGAGAGACAGGTGAGAGATAAAGAGACAGGTGAGAGACAGAGAGACAGATGAGAGATAGAGAGACAGGTGAGAGACAGACAGACAGGTGAGAGACAGACAGGCAGGTGAGAGACAGGTGAGAGATAGAGAGACAGGTGAGAGACAAACAGACAGATGAGAGACAAACTGACAGGTGAGAGACAGACAGACAGGTGAGAGACAAACAGGCAGGTGAGAGACATGTGAGAGATAGAGAGACAGGTGAGAGACAGAGAGACAGGTGAGAGACAGAGAGACAGGTGAGAGACAGACAGACAGGTGAGAGACAAACAGGCAGGTGAGAGACAGAGAGACATGTGAGAGATAGAGAGACAGGTGAGAGACAAACAGGCAGGTGAGAGACAGACAGACAGGTGAGAGACAGAGAGACAGGTGAGAGATAGAGAGACAGGTGAGAGACAAACAGGCAGATGAGAGACAGGTGAGAGACAGACAGACAGGAGAGAGACAGGTGAGAGACAGGTGAGAGACAGAGAGACAGGTGAAAGATAGAGAGACAGGTGAGAGACAGACAGGTGAGAGACAAACAGGCAGGTGAGAGATAGAGAGACAGGTGAGAGACAGGTGAGAGATAGAGAGACAGGTGAGAGACAGACAGACAGGTGAGAGACAAACAGACAGGTGAGAGACAGACAGACAGGTGAGAGACAGACAGGCAGGTGAGAGACAGGTGAGAGATAGAGAGACAGGTGAGAGACAAACAGGCAGGTGAGAGACAGACAGGTGAGAGACAGAGAGACAGGTGAGAGATAGAGAGACAGGTGAGAGACAAACAGACAGACAGGTGAGAGACAGGAGAGAGACAGGTGAGAGATAGAGAGACAGGTGAGAGACAGACAGACAGGTGAGAGATAGAGAGACAGGTGAGAGATAGAGATAGGTGAGAGACAGAGAGACAGGTGAGAGATAGAGAGACAGGTGAGAGACAGACAGGTGAGAGACAGAGAGACAGGTGAGAGATAGAGAGACAGGTGAGAGACAAACAAGCAGGTGAGAGACAGACAGGTGAGAGACAGAGAGACAGGTGAGAGACAGAGAGACAGGTGAGAGATAGAGAGACAGGTGAGAGACAAACAGACAGGTGAGAGACAGGAGAGAGACAGAGAGACAGGTGAGAGATAGAGAGACAGGTGAGAGACAGAGAGACAGGTGAGAGATCGAGAGACAGGTGAGAGACAAACAGGCAGGTGAGAGACAGACAGACAGGTGATAGACAGAGAGACAGATGAGAGATAAAGAGACAGGTGAGAGACAAACAGGCAGGTGAGAGACAGACAGACAGGTGAGAGACAGACAGACAGGTGAGAGACAGAGAGGCAGGTGAGAGACAGGTGAGAGATAGAGAGACAGGTGAGAGACAAACAGGCAGGTGAGAGACAGACAGGTGAGAGACAGAGAGACAGGTGAGAGATAGGAGAGAGACAGAGAGACAGGTGAGAGATAGAGAGACAGGTGAGAGACAGACAGACAGGTGAGAGATAGAGAGACAGGTGAGAGACAGAGAGACAGATGAGAGACAAATAGGCAGGTGAGAGACAGACAGACAGGTGAGAGACAGAGAGACAGGTGAGAGATAGAGAGGCAGATGAGAGACAGACAGACAGGTGAGAGACAGAGAGACAGGTGAGAGATAAAGAGACAGGTGAGAGACAAACAGGCAGGTGAGAGACAGACAGACAGACAGGTGACAGACAGACAGACAGACAGGTGAGAGGAAGTAATAAGTTACATTACAATATTACTGTCTCTGAAATGTAATGAGTTACACTACTTTAGTTACTTTTGAGTTACTTTCACCAAAATAACCGCAAAAGAATGGCTAGGTATTTTAAATGCTAAAATGTAGTTTAGTGCAGCTCAGTATGCATCCAGTGAAGGGCGATGTGGTAGCATAACAACTGTGTAGGCCCTTAAGGCTACTAACAACTTGTATAACACGGCTTAGTTGAATACTCGATTCTGATTGGTCAATTCTTAACATGTGACACGATGTTAATACAGTACAGACCACTGTCAAGGACTATAATGAAGGTTGCTAAGGAGGATCCAGAAAGAGAAAGGAAAAGAGGTTAAAAGACGGAGCGCTGGACGTCAGATAAATCACCAGAAGAAGGCAGACAGGAAGTAAACACTAACAGGACACGGAATGGGCTCTGTAGTGTGTTTAGTATATGGCCGTGTACAGGCCCGGCTCCAGAACAAAATGACTCGGGGTGCCTCTGAGGTTACAGGGGGTGCCTCTGAGATTACAGGGGGTGCCTCTGAGGTTACAGGGGGTGCCTCTGAGGTTACAGGGGGTGCCTCTGAGATTACAGGGGGTGCCTCTGAGGTTACAGGGGGTGCCTCTGAGGTTACAGGGGGTGCCTCTGAGGTTACAGGGGGCGCCTCTGAGGTTACAGGGGGTGCCTCTGAGGTTACAGGGGGTGCCTCTGAGATTACAGGGGGTGCCTCTGAGATTACAGGGGGTGCCTCTGAGGTTACAGGGGGCGCCTCTGAGGTTACAGGGGGTGCCTCTGAGGTTACAGGGGGTGCCTCTGAGGTTACAGGGGGTGCCTCTGAGGTTACAGGGGGTGCAGCAGTAGGTTTACATGAGCAATAGTGGCCGGCAACAGCAATGAAAAATAGCATTGATGGTCCCAATGAACAGATTATGGCATTTGTTATGTTTTGAAACCAAGCAAGTGAGAACATTTCAAGTGAGTTAAAAGTGCAATCCTGAAATATCTCATATAGTCCAAAGTGGACTGTGGCAAAGAAAAGCACAACAGCTTCAAAGCTGTACTGATAAAAGAAATGAGAACGTATTGTAAATCAAGGCACATATGATTTGAACCAGCTCATGGTTTGAAATGGCAAACATTGAAAAGCTAAAGTATTATTAAAACCATGTACTACATCATCACCTTGGTCCCATCATATACTCTGGGAAGAGAATATTTACTGTGCTTGAAAACTGGTATCACATCTTCCTGTGAGGTTGACTTTGTGACCTGGAGAACATTTCAGCTGCAACATCAGCTCGTTGATAAGCTTGGGATATGAGATCTTTGTGTAGCCATTCGTGGTGAAGGCATCTGTGCTATTGTGTGCATTATTTTTGACCCAACATTTCTACAGGCATGGCAGAATATGGATCTATTTCCACATGAATATTCCCTTGTCTATGTCAGGGGTCACCAACCTTTTTTAGGATGAGGGCTACTTTCAAAAAATAAAACTAGTCGGGGGCTACTTTTACTCCTCTTTTTTTTTTGTTGCAGTGTTTTTTGCAGTGTATATATTTAGCACATTTTAACATTATTATATGCTGACCTTTAACCTTTGTGTGCTGTTTGGGTCTGTGGGAACCGTTTCAGTGTTTACTAAAAGAACATGTATTCAATTTCATTATTTTAACCTGCTTTATTTGGAGGTGGACCTCACATCCTCCAGGGGGGACCTCACCTCCTCTAGGGGGGTCCTCACCTCCTCTGGGGGGGTCCGGGGGCATGCACCCCCGGGAAGATTTTTTTTTGAAATGTTGAAGTGAAATGCATCAATCTCTTTGAGCACAACATGAATTTATGGATACAGCTCTCAACACTCAGATGAAAGGGAGCTGTATGCTTTTCAATAATCCAATCATCTTTAGAATATGATCACAACCAATAACAAATCATTTAAACTTGTTTATTCATATCTTATGTTCCCTAGTTAGCATTCTTTCTTTTTATTTATGTATATTTTACTAATCACTCCCCTTTAAAACTGTTTTTTGTACTGTCCTATTGTACACATTGGAATGATTTTTTACTTTATCTATATTAAATAGATAAAGGGGTGCTCTCTCACACACACACACACACACACACACACACACACACACACACACAGGCTGTGTGTTCCTCCGTGGCGATGACGGCTTGCGCTAAAATAAATAAATAAACATATTTGTAAAGTGGGGGGACACAAACGGGATTTCGAAAAGTGCTGGGGACATGTCCCCCCTGGAGATTACGCCATGCGTGAGTGTGCGTCAAGTGAAATAAATATATAAGTTACAACACACAGAGTAACATTCTGGCCCTCATGTGCTGTACAGGCTGGCACAACTATGGCTGTTCAACGGGGCTGATGTGATGATTCTGCCAGAAGGGAAATCAGCGGGGAGGAGCCACATTGCTTTTCTTCCCGACTGCAACGCTGGTCCCGCAAATCAAGCAAAAACGTGATTGGTCGATATTCATTGTGGGGGTGGGGGGAGGAGGGGTGTTAGATAGATATAGAGTTGTAGTAAGTTGATAGAGTTCGCTATGATTTAGGTTTCGTTTATGCATGGGGTAGATTCTTTTAATTACATTTCCTTTTTTGTTTTGTGTATTTTATACATTTTTGATTTTCTTGGCGAGCTATTTTTAGAACGTGCTCGGCGGGCGCCTCACGTTGCCCCTGCGGGCGACTGAGTGCCCGCGGGCACCGTGTTGGCTACCCCTGGTCTATGTGTATACCACGAGCTGCAAAATGACCGCCTAACCCCACTGTACAGGCGGGTACTTGTTTAGATATACCTGGGCAGGCTCTGTTTGGCCGTGGTATCCTCTGCAGGCCGCAGAGGGGCTGCGTAGTTTCGGGAGACGAAGACTGCTGCTCCGGGGGCGAGGGCGGCGAGTCAGGCGGGAGTAAGCTAGTGTCCACAACGGAGGGTAACGTGATGTCCCCATCTGACCTGTTGCTACTGTCTGCAGTAGATGCAGTGTTGCTGGCGTTTAGTGATGGTTGCTTTAACCATTTTCGTATAAATGATTATCCACAGATGTGTGTCACTGCTGTGGAAGCACTTTGGAAATGATGCACGCGCAGCGGAGCAGGTCACGCGCACCTGACACAATTTGTTGTTTGCATTTTTCGCTCCGTTCTCTTTTTTGAATAGAGGGTGCATAACATTCAACTTCCCCGAAGATCCTGACGCGAAGCCTGAAGGGTAAACACACCAGGTTTACTAATCTACCCGCACAATTTGTCTGGTGTCGGAATGTCTCTATGTTAGTACATTCTTAAAAAACAAAACAACATTTAATTGCGGGTTCAAATGTGTTGTAACTGCGTTACTGAGCATTGTAACGGCTAATATATTACCCACATTTCATAAGTAATGCGTTACATTACTTCGTTACAGCAAAAAGTAATATATTACTGTAACTCCGTTACTTTTGTAACGCGTTACACCCAACACTGCTCCTCTCACAGCAGGGAGGGGGGCTCCGGACTTAAGGAGAAATGCATTGAGGCCTCAAAAAGGTGGTTATGTCATAGCCATAGAATATGTCTGGTCATGTCCTTTTTTTACACAAACATGGGAAGGTGTGTCTTATGCCATAGCCAATAGAATATGTCCAGTCCTGTACATCAGTGGCCATGCCCAGTTTGTTTCATTGGTTGGGTATAGAGGAGGTGTTTTTGGGGTTTCGATCCTGTTTTTTGAGCATAAAGGAACTGGCTTTTTGGAGAGAGCGAGAGAGAGAGGGGGGTTCCCCTGGTATACTCTCTCCCGGAAGGCTCTGTCCTTCAGAGCTGGGTAAATAGCTCTCGGTAAGGTTCTCTCGGACTTGGTAAATATCTCTCAAATTTCTTGGTTGAATGCTGAGTGAATTTCTTGGTTGAAGGCTGAGTGGAATGATTTGATGGGAGATGTGTTTGCTGAGTGGAATGATTTGATGGGAGATGTGTATGAATATTAGTACCCGCCACCTGTGAGGATCTTCCTCCAAATTCATGCGGATAGGTATGTGTTTGTGAATATTAGGCCCGCCACCTGTGAGGATCTTCCTCCAAATTCATGCGGATAGGAATGGGTTTTTGAATGTTATTCCCGCCGACTGTGTCGGAAAAAAGGTATGAAATTGATGTGAATTGATTTGGTGAATGAAAAGTTGAATGTGCTTTTTATTATCAATGGTCTTTTTATGAGGAAATGCCTCTAAATTCTATCGGGAGATTTTAAATGTCACAACTAAATTGGGCGGTTGAAGTTAAACATTTTGGTAATAAATGTAAAACTGTGAATTAAAGTTTCATATTTGAACATGATCACAGCATGATAGGTTTAGTATGATTATAATGTTGTAAAGAGAGAAGGTAGAAACCCTGTATTAGTTTGAACATATTTTTCTTCAAATAAACTGATCCCACCTTTTGGACTGGGACAACTTAAAAGACATCTGCGCTCTCCTCTCCTGCTTCAAAGGTAAGACTGCACCCTGCCACACTCACACTTAGGTGGGGCCACACCTCATTTACTGATATCAAAATCCTTCAGGATCGCTTAAACAGATTTAAGAGAGTCGTCTGAATTGAAACAGCAGTTAATTGAACCTGGTTCTTCAGGAGTTAATAGAGGTGAGATCTTGCTGACGTTGGTGGATCTGAGCCAAGCAGTAAACTCACATAGACTCAATAACTTCGGTCAGGTCAGTTAGTAGGTCTGAGTCATTTCCCGGAATAAATTATCAAGACCTCACCGACTCTAAACACAGGTGAGAGACAGACAGACAGACAGACAGGTGAGAGACAGACAGACAGGTGAGAGACAGACAGACAGGTGAGAGACAAACAGACAGGTGAGAGACAGAGAGACAGGTGAGAGACAGACAGACAGGTGAGAGACAGACAGACAGGTGAGAGATAGAGAGACATGTGAGAGACAAACAGACAGGTGAGAGACAAACAGGCAGGTGAGAGACAGAGAGACAGGTGAGAACACATCATAGCACAGAGACAGCTCTGGTTAAAGTCACAAATGACATTCTAATAGCCTCTGACAAGGGACTTGTCTCTATTCTTGTTTTGCTCGATCTCAGTGCTGCATTTGATACTATCGACCATGATATCCTATTGCAAAGACTAGAGCACTTATTTGGCATACAGGGAACTGCTTTAGGCTGGTTTAGGTCCTATCTATCTGAACGCTCTCAGTTTGTACGTGTCAATGATGAATCTTCCACGCAAACCAAAGTTAGCCATGGAGTGCCACAGGGCTCAGTGCTCGGACCTATTTTGTTCACATTATATATGCTTCCGTTAAGCAATATTATAAGGAATCATTCTGTAAACTTTCATTGTTATGCAGATGATACTCAACTATATTTATCAATCAAGCCTGATGAAATTAATCATCTAAATAAAATTCAAGACTGCCTCAAGGACTTAAAAACGTGGATGACCTTAAACTTTTTGATGTTAAACACGACCAAAACTGAAGTTATTGTACTTGGCCCGAAGAATCTACGAAACAAATGATCTAAAGATATACTAACTATGGATGGCATTAATTTGGCCTCCAGTGAGACTGTAAGGAATCTTGGTGTTATATTTGATCAGGATTTATCCTTTAACGCCCACATAAAATCAATTTCAAGGACCGCCTACTTCCATCTACGTAACATTGCAAAAATCAGGCATATCTTGCCTCAAAACGATGCAGAGAAACTAGTCCATGCATTTGTTACTTCAAGGCTGGATTATTGTAACTCTTTATTATCAAGGTGTACCAAGAAGTCAGTCAAGTCGCTTCAGCTGATTCAAAATGCTGCAGCTCGTGTACTAACCAGAGTTAGGAAAAGGGACCACATTACTCCTGTTCTGGCTGCCTTACACTGGCTCCCTATAGAACACAGGATAGAATTTAAAATTCTTCTTCTAGCCTACAAAGCCCTTAATGGGCAGGCGCCATCTTACCTTAAAGAACTCATTATACCCTACTGTCCTACTAGGGCATTGCGTTCCAAGAATGCAGGTTTGTTGGTTGTTCCTAGAGTCTCTAAAAGTACAATGGGAGCCAGAGCCTTTTCTTATCAAGCTCCACATTTGTGGAATCAGCTTCCAGTTTGTGTTCGGGCGGCAGACACCCTATCCGTTTTTAAGAATGCGCTTAAGACCTTCCTTTTTGATAAAGCTTATAGTTAGGGCTGATTAGATTCAGCCCCTAGTTTTGCTGATATAGGCTTAGTTTGTCGGGGGACATCTTACTTCTTCCTTCTCTCTGTCTATACCTGTGTACTCTCATGTTCCGATGAACCCAGCTCCCCCAAATTTCTTTCTTTTTGGTGTCTATATACGCTGGGATCCGGAGTCATGGATGATCCTGCGGTCCTGTGTCCTGCAACGCGAGCCCTGGATCTTGAGTCGTGGCTGTGGTCATGGATCATAGGTCCTGGATGGATATCCTCGTGGATTCATCTTCCTATTATACACACATGCATTTCCAAACATTTGGACTACCTATGTTGCAAATGTATTATCTTTTCAATTTACACACGGCATCTATTGCACGTCTGTCCGTCCTGGGAGAGGGATCCCTCCTCTGTTGCTCTCCCTGAGGTTTCTCCCATTTTTCCCTTAATCTGTGGGTTTTCTCCGGAAGTTTTTCCTTGTACGATGTGAGGGTCTAAGGACAGAGGGTCTGAGGACAGAGGGTCTAAGGACAGAGGGTGTCGTATTGTCATACTGATATTCTGTACCCACGTGAAGACCACTGAGACAAATGTAACATTTGTGATATTGGGCTATATAAATAAACATTGATTGATTGATTGATTGATTGAGGTGAGAGACAAACAGGCAGACAGTATAGTAGTATTTGTTTATTTGTCCCCGAGGGGGAAAATGTGTTGCAGCACATCACAAAGGCATTTCAAAAGATAATACAGACGTCACTGACAACAACATAGACACAGACATCGGCAGACATGGCCAGAGGGTGCCTCAGGTCACTCACAATATGATGTGCCTATTTTAAAACTCTGTCCTTGAATCAGCTTTCTATAGAGAATGAGATTCCTGTCAACGTTACGTCCTCCTGACGGACTTTGTCTGAGCCTCAGTGCCGAACCGACATAAGACGCCGAAGGAGAGCACACTTTCAATAAAAGCATGATAAAACATCTTCACCATTCTGTTGCCGACATGAAAAGATAATCATTTACGTAAAAAGAACATTCTTTGTTGAGACTTGGCTTTTATTTTCTCAGACCAAACATCCCATCTGAGCTTGTGGTCAAGCACCACACCAAGATACTTGAACTCAGTGACACATTGAACCGGCTCGCTGTTTAAAGCGTCGGGTTGGGCCATTGTGCTATTCTAAAATCTATTTCCATCTCTTTGTTTGTGAGGTGTTTAGAAGCAGGTTGGACTTCTCTCACCAGATCATACAGAAGTCAAGGACAGGTCATGCTCCTCTTCCTCATCAAAGAGGAGGCTGGCCGTATCATCTGCACACTCCAGAAAGTGCCTGTTGGGAAAAGAGCTGATGCAGGAGTTGGAGTATCAAATGAAGAGAGGATAAGACACATCCCTGGGGTGAGCCTACTCCAACCTGCTGAGGAAGTCCACGATCCAGGAGATCAGACCAGGTTCAAGGGAGAATTCTTCAGTTCAGATATTTGCTCAAATACTTGGCTTGATGGCGTTATGTGTTCATGATCACACTCTGGCGTGAAGTGCGCTGCTCGGCTGCTCCGTCCGTCTTGTGTTTTGTTTGTTTTGAGCTAATTATTGTCTAAACGTTGTTTGTCATCATTTTTGAGAGACCATGCTTTTGATCCTGTGGATTACTTTTGCCTTCTGCGGACCATGTCTGGCCATCCAACTTTCCAAAACACACCTGAGCCACAGCACGAACAGGTATGGCGAGGAGCCCCGGCCTCTGCGCTGCTACAGCCGCGAGGCTATGCCAGAGCTACAATGCGATCGGCCTCCTTCGAATACACCAAGCCGTCTGTGCTCTTCGATATTGGATGAAATCCCTCGGGAGCCGCTTAGACACATCAGGAAAAAGAGACGGGGAAGGAGACGAGGCGTTCAGAATACGGCGGAGATTCAGCCGGCCACCACTTCCATCCATCATTCTCACAAACCTGCGGTCATTGAGCAACAACGTGGACACACTAAGGACATACACAAGGTACTGTCATGAATTTCTCGAGGCCTCTTTATTGTGTTTCACGGAAAGTTGGCGACAATCTACGATGCCTGAATCTCTCTTTGAAGTACCCGGACTCACCCTTGTTCGAGCAGACAGGGATGCGAACTCGGGGAAAACCAGAGGAGGCGGTATTTGTGTGTATATTAATGATCTGTGGTGCCGATCATACTCAGTAAAATGTAAAACCTGCAATCCCAACGTAGAAATTCTCGGCATGACGTTAAGACCCTTTTATCTGCCTAGAGAATTTGGGTGTATTTCACTGTTTGTTGTTTACGTGCCTCCCAGCGGCAGAGGACACTGTGTTCACGAGCTGCAACTCAGCCACCCCGATGCACCGGCAATAGTGCTCGGGACATGAAGCAATGTCGCCTGGAGACTGTGTTACCTGGGTTCCAGCAGTGTGTTAGGGATCACAGCAGGAAAGACAATATCCTGGACAAATGCTTTGTTAATGATAAAGGAGCCTCTGTGTCTAAATACAGACCACCAATACTGAACTCTGATCATAATGTTGTGAATATGATAGCAGTGTATAAGACCAAACTCAAGGGAAGTCAACCAGAAAAGAAAGTAATAAGGACATGGACAAATGAAAGTAGGGAACAGTTGAAAGCCTGTTCTGATTGGACGGATTGGGACATTTTTCAGGAAGGTTCACTCGATGAAATAACTACTGTTACCAATGACTATATCAACTTCTGTGTAGAACTAGTTGTTCCCACTAAAGAAATACAAATCTATCCAAATAATAAATCTTTTGTGACTAAGGACATTAAAACCGTGATAAATACCAGGAAAATAGCTCTCAAAAACAAAGACTATGGAGCACTGAAACAGACAGAGAAAGAACTGGAAGTCAAATTGAGGGAATCAAAACTGGCACAGAGAGCTTTTGGAAAATGCTTTTAAAGCCAAAAACCCCAAAAGGTGTGGGACACCATGAGAACCATGACAGGCATGTCATCCTCAGCTAAACCTATTGAGACGGACAATGAATTTTGTTTTGCTAATGAACTAAACACGTTCTTTACCCGTTTGGAGTCACTGGATAATTCTGCAAAGTGCACTGAAATGCTCGAAACCATAATCCCTGCCTCCTCTGACAAAATGACCATCAGAGTCGAAGAGGTCAGAAAAACCTTTCAGTGCACCAACACCAAGAAAGCGGCTGGGCCAGATGGGTGCAGCGGCTTCCTGCTGAGAAGCGTTGCTACTGAGCTGGCTCCAGTGAGGCCATGCATCTTTCAGGCTTCCATTGACACCATCCCTCTGCCATGGGACACTTCACACATCAAACCGTGCCCAAAAGAACATGAGGACTGCAGACCATTAGCCCTCACCTCAGGGATTATGTAATCACTAAGAATTCTGCTCCGATTTCTTATCGGTGCAACACAAGACAAACTGGATCCATACCAATTGGCCTATAAGCAAGGGTGCGGTACGGAAGACGCTGTGGCCACTCTGGTTCACATCACTAAACATTTAGATAAACGCAACACGAGCAAGAGCCCTCTTCCTTCTCAGCAGCATTCAACACAATACAAGCAGACAACTTGGGGTCAAAAATGGCCCAAATGGAAGTAAATCCATACCTGATTTACTGGTATGCTGCTTTCCTCACTAGTAGAGAGCAACTTGTGAAGGTTAACAAAACCCTGTCATCTGCCATCACAGCCAATGTAGGCACAGGCGACCCTGAGCTGCACCAACAGACTGAACATCAGGTGGTGGAGTGGACTGATAGCAATGCTCTTGTTGTTGTTTTTGGCTCCATCTGACTCCCATAAAGTCCCATGGTCATCCACACAGATGAAATCAAGCAGGGACTTTCATACAAACATGTGGGTGTAATGATTGACCGTCTGCTGTCATGGAAGGATCACATTGAATATCTGAGCCGTCTCAGGTCTTTTGGGGCGAGCAGAGAAATTCTTCTGTTGTTCTTTACATCTGTGATCATGTCTATTCTGCAGTACTGCAACGCTACCTGGTACAAATGTTTGTCAGCAGCTTTCAAATCAAAACAGCTCCACCTGTTAAACATCTGCTCAAAGATCGTTGGTCCACCTGTGAGAGACTCTATGACTCATCAACCCAGTGAGGCTGTCCAACCACATCCTCTCTGACCCATGCTCTGAACAGAGAGCATGAGCTGCTACCATCTGATGGAGACACAGGGTCCCACCATTCAATAAGGTCACACTGAAGCATCCTTTGTGCATCAGTCAGTCCTCTCAGTAAACACAGAGCTGACCCCAGATCAGATGCACGCTGCAGGCTCTCTGAGCAGCTTTTCTCTCACTCCGTCACTCCACACTCTTGTCTTGCCTGTCTTATGCTTTTATGCTGCTGTATTGCCTTGTCGGTTCGATTACATTGTGTTCCGATTTTGTTTTAGCTGTTTTAACTTTTAAATGCACTGTAAGGCGACCTTGGGTGTCCTGAAAGGCGCTTCGAAATAAAACGTATTATTATTATTATTGTGCTGTGATGTTAAATGTTAGTTGTTTGTGTTTTATGTGTTGTGTCTGGATGTTTGTCTGTTGATGTTGGACATGGAGCTGCTGTGACGCAAGGAGCATTTCAGACTTGATCTGACAAATAAAGTAATATCGTATTGTATCGTATCGTATATCGTATCGTATATTAAAAGCCGATGAGAAATCGGCAAATAGAATCTCTAAATGGGCTTTTGGCGTCTCGAGGTGAGTGTGCAGAAGATGCAGGAGGCGATAGCATCTTCCACCCTCTAGAGGCCTGATCAACAAACTGCATGGGATCTAAGAGGTGCTGCGTTTGGGAGATTAAATGCCTCTTAACTAAACGCTCAAAACATTTCATAACCAGTGAGGTGAGTGCTATCGGCCGAAAGTCTTGGGCTCACTGGCCTGGGGATTTTAGGCACGGGAATAATTGTGGATGTTTTCCAAAGAGAAGGGACTTTTTGCAGATTAAGGGAGGACCTAAACATGTGAACACAGGTGCAAGATGTTCTGCACATTGTTTTAAAACCTTCAATATTACCGGGGCCAGGGCTTTTTCGTGTATTACACTCCCTGAAGAGATGGATGACTTCTGACTCCTCAATAGTCATACTAGAGGGGAGGGGAATGACAGTGTCAGCCTCTATACTGTTGCTACTCTCAAACCGGCAAAAGAAGGTGTTCAAATGATTTGCCGTCTCCCTTCCATCACCACTGATCAAGACAGGAGACGGTTTTCCCCTGCCTTTATGTGGAGCATTCCCAACCCGTTCATTAATATCGGGGGTATCGAATGTTTCCCACTGTGTGCAGTCAAAGCATCCCTGCAGAGCCATAATGCTGTTCTTAGTCCACATTTTGACAGTCTTAACTTGAGGTTTCTCCCTCTCAAGTAGCCTCTCAAGTAGCCTCTCAAGTAGCCTCCGATAGACAGGGCGTAGGTGGACTACACTGTGGTCAGAAGTCCCAAGTGGTGGAAGCGGGGATGCAGTGTAAGCTCCCTTAACAGTTCCAAAGCACACATCCAGAGTCTTCTCCTTCCTAGTGTGGCAGTCAACGTACTGGTAGTCGGTACGCAGGTTCTTTAACGGGACAGTTATTAAAATCTCCTAGAAAGAACTTTGGCGCGTCAGGAGAAAGTGACTCAAGTCTCTGAGAGAGATTAAAAATGATTTCGGTGGCTTTGTTAAAATGTGCTTTGGGGTGTGTGTGCACCACAGTGAAGAATCATAGAGGAAACTCCCTGGGAAGATAGAATGGTCGTAGAGAGACACACAGCAGTTCTATGTCCGGAGTGCACTATTGCTCTCTTATCACCGCTGCCCGACACCACTCGTCCCTGATGAGAAGACAAACTCCGCCCCGCGTACCTTCTCGGTGATGGTCGGCTCTCGGTTGGTTCTAAACGCCGAGAACCCGGAAGGCTCCACTACACTGGACTCGATGTCTCAGTGATCGCTAAGACACATGCATCCCGGTACTCATGCAGGTAGCGGGTGTCGGCTGACAGCTCGTCCGTCTTTGCTCTCAGGGACTGCGCATGAATGAGTCGAGCGGTACGCAGAGGGAGTTTATTTCCTAACCTTGCAGCCGCGCTTTGGCTTTGTGCGATAGGTAGAAGGGTCCTTTTTAAAACAGTTCGGTACCAACACTGGTTAAGAACTCCTGTGACAGATCCGGGGATGTGTTGCGCAGCAGCAGCAACGTTTCTCTGCTGTAATGTATTCCTCGGGCTGTGCCGCCGCCAGCAGCACAGTTATATCCAGGGCTGCACATAACTGGTGCGCAGAAAAAAGAAAAAACCGCCATAAAAGGAGCACCAAATCATTTGAAAAAAGGTCCATTTGCGCACCAACATTCAGTGAGAGAGAGAAAAAAGAGAGAGAGAGAGAAAGAAAAGAGAGAGATAGAAAAGAGAGAAGAGAGAGATAGAAAAGAGAGAAAGAGAGAGAAGAGAAAGAGAGAGAGAAAGGAGAGAAAGAAAGAGAGAGAGAGAGAGAGAGAGAAATGTGGGGAGCGAGATTACAATGACAATAAGCTCTTAAAGAAATATACAAAAATAAGCAGTTTTAAAATTAGATAAACCCACAAATATGAAATAATGACTTCAAGAAAAAGACAATGCAGAGGATAACCAACGAAAACAAGAGTTTGGAAAACAACCTACAAGAAAACAAAGAAGAATAAGCGACAAGCTAGGTCAAGCTAGGTCAAGCTAGGACAAGCTAGGACAAGCTAGGTCAAGCTAGGTCAAGCTAGGACAAGCTAGGACAAGCTAGGACAAGCTAACACAGTTAACCAGGCAGGTAGGGAGCCAACAACTACTTGAAAAATTAAAATAAGAACTACAGAATATTCATCAAAAGACAGAAGATTGAAAATAATATCTGCCTCTTATCTGATGGAAGAGGGACATTTATACTAACCGATACAAAGGAATTGCGCACAAATTTGCTAACTGCTAACTAGCGTGTTAAGCAACAACAAAGAAGAGCACCATGGCTGATGCAACAGTCGGGAAGCCCCTCCCCCTTGCGCTTGAATACCCAAAGGAGGTAAAAAGTGCACAGGCAAAGAAAGCTTTCAAACTTAAACTTCTAAGAGATAACCCAGAGACATTAACAACCGACTACAGCCACCAAGGAGACAAGATAGTAATCTGTAACCTCCTGCTGTATACCGACAACACTGAATCCTGGCATAAAGCAATTTGTTCCCACTATAAAGACCACAAAAAGAGAGGAATATGTAGTGGCAGACAGGTTCTCATTGGAGATGATGACAGTGACAACACTATGATGACGGTAAACATTTACCATAATGGAACAATCATGTTCCAAGGGAGCCAGGCCAGTCTGACCTTAGTCCAAGACAATTTCCTTATTATTAAGGCACTAACAAAGAGACAAAACAAAGAGAAAGCTAGCAGCGTTACCCAGGTCTCAGAGAGACTGCTGCAGCCTGAAGACAAGCTGCAGGGAACAGTGACCCTTCTCAGAATGGAGCAGCAGCTGCAGCCTGAAGACAAGCTGCAGGGAACAATGACCCTTCTCAGAGAGAGTCTATCTCTACAGGAGGTAGAGATAGTGGAGATGAGAGAAAAACTTTCTCACTCACCATCCAGTGAATCATTTCAGCAGATTAAGGATGAACTCTGCCAGTTAAAGAAAGAATTAAAAACGTCAATACAACAACTAAGAGGAGAAGTGACTGTCCTACAGGAGTACAGCAGTAAAAGAGGAGTTGCACCTCAAACATCAAACCACCCTGAGCCTGAAAGAGCAGCTCCAGAGCCTCACAGCCACAGCACTGCAGTGACCCCAACCTGCCACGAGTAACACACAACTCACTGAGCCAAGGCCTTCAACCAGCAGCCTTCTGCTCCAGCAACCATCATCCAGTAAAACCTCACCAAACCCCACATTGAAACCATTCACCAATGGCCCAGCGCCCCAGCATGAGCCACAACCATCTACCAGCTACCAGCCAGACAATATTCCTCCTTCCACAATCAAAATAACAACCGACACAGAAGCGACTGATGCTGAAGTAATAATTCTTATTGACTCAAATGGAAAATTCTTAGATGAAGAACAACTCTTTCCCGGACAAAAAGTTAAAAAAATATGGTGCCCAAGAACAGATAATGCACTTGATGTTCTCACAAAGGCCAAGCTGGGAGAACCAAGCCAAATCATTGTGCACAGAGGAACTAACAACCTTCGTATAGAGCAAGAGAGAGTAGCTGAATCTGTGACGAGAGTGGCGCTAAAGGCTACGCAGAGTTTCCCAAGATCTAAAATAACTGTCCCCACAATCCTGCCCAGAAGAGATTTCCACCCTCTCACTATCCATAGGATCAATTCGGAGATCTCCAGAGGATGTGCTGTAATGCCCAATGTCCACCTGGCACATCACCCCACCCTCAGCATTCACAGCCTCCATGACCACGTTCACCTCCGTAAGGACATTGTAAAAGTCTTTGCTAAGACACTTAAAGATGTGGCCTTAGGACGAAGCCAGGGCGGAGCCTCTGTTAGCCGCGGACGAGCTAGCCAGCATATAACTGGACCACCCCTATCACCACCTGCAAGAGAATATCGCAGATATCCCCTTGGATCAGGCCCCTACCCCGCTCCACCATTATTACCTCACCTTCAGAGCCACCCACTCAGGTATATTAACGGCCGCTCAGGTATATTAACGGCCGCTCAGGTATATTAACGGCCGCCCAGGTATATTAACGGCCGCTCAGGTATATTAACGGCCGCTCAGGTATATTAACGGCCGCCCAGGTATATTAACGGCCGCTCAGGTATATTAACGGCCGCCCAGGTATATTAACGGCCGCCCAGGTATATTAACGGCCGCTCAGGTATATTAACGGCCGCTCAGGTATATTAACGGCCGCCCAGGTATATTAACGGCCGCTCAGGTATATTAACGGCCGCTCAGGTATATTAACGGCCGCTCAGGTATATTAACGGCCGCCAAAGTATAATTCGCGAGCCATTTAGGTTTAATTGTTTTAATCCGTCCGCGAGCACGACGGCATCTGCGACCCCTCGCTCTACCCCTCGCTATCGCGTGAAGGGTCTGCTTCATGCGCTCCGCACAGTAATCGTGTCCGGCGAACAGTTCATGAGCGTGCTCACAAGCGCACTCCCCCCCCCCCCTTCATAAAGTCAAGTACCCCTCAAAAGGTCCGGTTCATTTCATTTTAAGGATGCGCACCAAGCAACATCTCCAGGTGCTCCTTTGAGAACCAGGGCAAAAGAGTGATGTGCACCCCTGGTTATATCCATGGGAGAATATATAGCCAGGCTGATCATGCACCACAGAGCGAGGTCCATGGTTCCTTTGATCGGGGAGGTGCCGACATTAAAGACACAAGCACTCAAACTAACAAACTAAAACAAGCAAAATGCCAGCGTGAAACACCGCAGGGCAGCCAATGAGCAGCGCCCCGGAAGTGTCAAAAGTGGTACTTCCGGGGCCACTTTTGACAGATGAGAGACAGGGAGACAGACAGGTGAGAGACAGGCAGACAGACAGACAGACAGGTGAGAGACAGACAGGTGAGAGACAGGCAGACAGACAGACAGACAGGTGAGAGACAGACAGGTGAGAGACAGGCAGACAGACAGGTGAGAGACAGACAGGTGAGAGACAGGCAGACAGACAGACAGACAGACAGGTGAGAGACAGGCAGACAGACAGACAGACAGGTGAGAGACAGACAGGTGAGAGACAGGCAGACAGACAGGTGAGAGACAGACAGGTGAGAGACAGGCAGACAGACAGGCAGGTGAGAGACAGGCAGACAGACAGGTGAGAGACAGGCAGACAGACAGACAGGTGAGAGACAGACAGGTGAGAGACAGACAGGTGAGAGACAGGCAGACAAACAGGTGAGAGACAGACAGGTGAGAGACAGGCAGACAGACAGACAGACAGGTGAGAGACAGACAGGTGAGAGACAGGCAGACAGACAGACAGACAGGTGAGAGACAGACAGGTGAGAGACAGGCAGACAGACAGACAGGTGAGAGACAGGCAGACAGACAGACAGGTGAGAGAAGACAGACAGGTGAGAGACAGACAGGTGAGAGACAGGCAGACAGACAGACAGGTGAGAGACAGACAGGTGAGAGACAGGCAGACAGACAGACAGACAGGTGAGAGACAGACAGGTGAGAGACAGGCAGACAGGTGAGAGACAGACAGGTGAGAGACAGACAGACAGGTGAGAGAGAGAGACTTTATATATATATCTATTTATACCAGAGGAGAGTCTCTGAACTACATCTCCCATGATGCCTTGCTGTTACCGTCATCTGAGTGAGGTTCTGCTCCACAGAGTGCACCATGCTCTCCAGATCCTGCGCCTCCTGCTCCTCCCGACGCCTCCTCTGCAGCAGCTCCTCCGTCAGCTGCTCCACCCTGAGAGGCATCATGGGTCAATATGGCAGAATTTGGAGATGTTTAGAAACAAGTCAGAATTTGGAGAGAACGTTTTTAAGAAAGTCAACATTTTAAGTTTTTCAGAAAAAAGTCCACATTTTTTGAAAAAAAATCTGAATTTTTAGATTTTAAGAAAAAGTCAGAACTTTAAAGTGGACCTATCATGCTATATTGGAAAGCCATACCTATACAAAACATGTCTGAAGTTTTTTGCTTAAAATACCAAAACATGCCTCAAACTGCTCATACGCTTTGCAGCCCTGTTACAGAGATGCTGGTTCTGGGTCCTTAGCTTGAAAAGAAAAGAGGAGGCGGAGCTAATGCCTGATCAGAATTCTACCGGAGATAAAGTTAAATTCTGCTGTGATAAAACGCCACCCTGTTCTAAACCACATCAAAGATTATTTCTGAAACAGTATGGAGCTCAAATGCTTTCTCTCTTGCGGGTTTATCACAAGGTGAGTTCTTTTTTTATGTCCTGCTTTTTAAACACATGTGCTCTCCAGTACAGGTTAGCTCTGAATGTTAGCGAGGCTTGCTAATGTAAACAAAGACGAGATTACGTCCAAAACACGTCAGGCATTGTTTCTGATAGCAACTTTCTGTGGGTCCGCCGCCGATTTGACGTCAGATTGGCAGCAAATCTGTATCCGCTCGTTGATCCCCCGTTTTTAGAGATTTGGGTACGGAGGAAAAGTCAGAATTTTAAGAAAAATACTGAATTTTAAGAAAAAAGTCTTAATTGTAAGAAAAAGTCTGAATTTTGAGATTTTTATAAAAAAGTCTGAATTTTGAGAAAAAAGCCTGAATTGTGAGATTATAGATGGGTGACGGTGGGTGCGGTGTTATGATTGGCCGATGCTCACCTGCGCTGGTCGGCCTGTGAGCTCCTCTGCAGCTCCCGGATGGATCTCCTCAGACACTGGTTCTCTTCCTGCAGCTGACACACACAACACTCTTATTTTGGAGGGTACAAACAGGAAGTTGTGTTTGGTGTGTGTACCTGTTGTACTTCCTGTTCATTATAACAGCTGTTAGCTGCTGTAAGCTCCTCCCCCTGCTGTAAGCTCCTCCCCCTGACGTGAACTGTTACCTGCTGTAAGCTCCTCCCCCTGCTGTGAGCTGTTACCTGCTGTAAGCTCCTCCCCCTGCTGTGAGCTGTTACCTGTTGTAAGCTCCTCCCCCTGCTGTGAGCTGTTACCTGCTTCAAGCTCCTCCCCCTGCTGTGAGCTGTTACCTGCTTCAAGCTCCTCCCCCTGCTGTGAGCTGTTACCTGCTTCAAGCTCCTCCCCCTAACGTGAGCTGTTACCTGCTGTAAGCTCCTCCCCCTGCAGGTGGAGACGGCTTCAGCCATGGAGGTTTCATCATCACCTTCATAGCTCTCTGCTGCTCCTGCTCCCTGCTGGGCCTCCGGTCTGGAGGAGAACCTGTAGATGTGGGAAACTAACCAATCAGAGAGCAGCACTGAAATTAGCCAATCAGAGGGCAGCAGACCTACCTGGTTTCCTCCTCCCCCTCCTCCTCCGTGCAGAGAGAGGAGGTGCTGTCCACACCTGACTGCAAGCTCAGCCCCCACTCCTCCTCCTGAGAGAGAGACAGACAGACAGTGCTGTTAACGCTGTACAGTTTTCAGACTGAACTCCCACTGGGGACCTTCTGATGATGTCACAGGTAGAGTTTCTGATGATGTCATAGGTAGAGTTTACCTGTGGGTCCAGAGAAGGCTCCGAGAAGAAACAGCTCCTGACCTCAGGGTCGAAGGTCACGCCCTCCAACGACCTCTGAGAGACAGACAGACAGTGGCAGTTTCTCAATGTCGAGTAAACCTGCTGCAGAGCCACTATTTCAAGTATACTACGTCATCGAGTGGCGCCAAGGACTGTTTGAATGCATGTTAAACGCCCAGCATTCTGCGCCACTCTATGTCGTAGTATACTTGAAATAGTGGCTCTGCAGCCGGTGTACTCGACATTGAGAAACGGCCAGACAGACAGAGATACAGGAAGTTATAAAGTTGTCAACTCTCTGATACGCATCGTTTAGAGCAGGGACGGGCAACTTTGATGGTGGTGGTGGTAGTGGTGGTGGGGGCCACATGATGTATGTACTGGCCACCAGGGGGCCGCAGATTCACTTGGAACACACACACACACACATTCAATGTGTTGTATGTAATTATTAACAAATATACTAAGTCTGACATCTTCATTGACATTTTTCGATCTTTCAGGAACAGCCTCTAAAAAGCCACTAAACAAACATCAGTTCACAGAAATGTTATTTAATGTTTACAAGTGGCATGTTTGCATTGAACAGGTCATTAAACAGAGGAATACAACTATTTTAAACTATTGGAAATTAAACTGTAACATGACATAAACATGAAGTCAGACCCGTCCCCCCCTCTCAGACCTTCCTTCCCCCCTCTCTCAGACCTACCTTCCCCCCTCTCTCAGACCTACCTTCCCCCCCCTCTCAGACCTGCCCCCCCCTCTCAGACCTGCCCCCCCCCTCTCAGACCTGCCCCCCCCTCTCATCCAGCACCTGGGGCCTCGGGAAGTGGCGGGCGAGAATAACTCGAACATGACATAAACATGAACACTAACCCAGACATGAGTTGTCTAACTGGAAGAGACTTGTGGCCTGTCCCTGCTGACGCACCATAAGGGGAACATCGATGCCAGTGCATCCAAGCTGCTGCAGATGAAACAGCGTTTCGTCTGCAGTCTGTTTCTCTCTTTTGATGTGATGTGCTTCATCATGGAGAAGTTGCTCTCACGTATGTACGTGCCCCCGAACATGCTGGCCTGTTTCAGCGCAACATCTCTCAAGAGAGGGAAGCGAGTCTCGGGCAACAGTCTCCAAAAGGACACTCCCCTCTCATTCCGTTTCATTTGGAAGAAGAAGTCGCCTTGTCGCTCGCACAGTTCCATTTGTAGTTCAGGTGGTCAGTGAAAAGCTGGATTGTGCCTCGCATGTCGTGGAAATCCTGAAAGCGCTTGTTGAATTGATCCTGCAACATCTAGGGCTTCTCTGTGGCGGTGGATCGTCATCTCACATTCGGCCATTTCGGGGATGTCATTCTCTCCACATGCTCCCCGCATGTGGAG
Organism: Pogonophryne albipinna; assembly: GCA_028583405.1. Lineage (NCBI taxonomy): Eukaryota > Metazoa > Chordata > Actinopteri > Perciformes > Artedidraconidae > Pogonophryne > Pogonophryne albipinna. The sequence goes on along the minus strand of JAPTMU010000123.1, from coordinate 197,119 downwards.
AGGGGAGTGTGTCAAATTCGGGGGATCTGGCGCGAGATTATCTCTGAACAGGCCGAGCTTCATCTGAAAACTATTCACATGACCAAAAAGGTCGGACACGGTCTGATCTTTGCCTTGCAACCGGACATTCAAGTACTTGAGATGTCAGTGAGAAAGGCCTCAATGTGTCACAGTACGCATGCGCAGTAAGGCCTCTCCAGGCATTTACCGCGGCTCGTCCACCTGATGTCTGTGTGCAGCTGTAGACCACCGTAGGCAGCATCCACCTCCTCTAGAAAGGCCGTGAATTTCCGATGATTTCGAGACCTGTCCCCCCCGAATCAGATTGGTAACTTTTGTCACCACATCCATGACATGCGTGAAGTTCAGGTGTATGACGGAGCAGTCCAGCGAAGCCAGTGCGCCTTCCTTGCATTGATGGAGCCCCATCAGTAACAACGGCAGATAGCTTGTCAAATCCACCATATTCGCTGACACCCTTCTCTGCCTCGAAGATGTCCGATCCCTTTGTTGTGCCGTGCAGTGGTACCAGTTTGAATAGTTCCTCGTGTACATCAAATCACGCATTTATTGATCTTGCGTGCACCAGTAGCTGGCTAACATCGGTAACGTCTGTACTCTCATCTAACGCTAAAGAAAAGTAGTCTGACATGACTTGTTTCAGCTTTCCCTCCACATGACTTTGAATGTCAAAAATCCTGCGAGTCACTGTGCGTCGGGAGAGGGACACCGTTTCAAAAATGTTTAGCCATGTTTTCATCTCCAAAGGCGTTAGCCATCTCAATCGCGCATGTGTTCACCAACTCTCCTTCTGATAGTGGCTTCTTTGCTTTGGCAAGCTGGAGTGAGACGGTGATGCTTTCAGACTTGAGTCTTGGACACTTGTGACCTGGGTGAAAAAGCACTGTTGTTTTTGTACTTTCCCTTTCAGGTCCGCTAGGATCGCTGCTCTGCCGCCCGGAGTACGTCATATGTGTCCTTGAGTGTTGCGTTGGCGGCTCAAGTTGCTCCCTCTCATGACAGCAACGGTCTGCAAACATATTACACATCGTGTTTCCCCTGCATTCAGTGAAAAGATACTCCTTCTCCCACTTTTCTTGGAAAACACGATTTTCCTCAAATATCTTTCTCTTGCTGATGCTGACATCCACATAGGGCCGTGTTCATCTGGGACCCGCTCTATCGAAGTCACAACGGCTCATTTCAAAATAAAAGTGGATTTGTGTAGAAAACGAGTTTTTCGGGGTTCGTTACAGTTTGTTTCATCTGATTTCAAATAAATACAGTCTTGACTTTTAGAATATTAAACTCGTTTTGCCAAATTCAAATTCATGATAAATATAACTTTGAAGCTTCGGCATAATTACAAGCGGAGTAACTTGACGTCACAGCAGGCAGAACAACAGCCGGGGTTTCTCCTGAGTTTTCCCTGGGAAACAAACACAAACACGTCACAGATTATTTCGCGGTATTTTTTTTAAATTACGTTGTTTTATAAATTGATCCGAGGGCCGTTTGCCCATCCCTGGTTTAGATAAACACACGGCTCATCACGGTCAACTCTCAATATGCATCGTTTAGATCAGGGGTTTTCAAAGTGTGGGAAGGTGAGCCGCGCCCCCCCTCCCAATTATTATTGCTATTATTATTATTAGGGCCTGAGCACGAAGTGTGCGAAGACCTATTGTAATGCATAGAATTGTTGTTGTTGTTGTTGTTGCTATAATGCAGGGGCATTCAAATGCATTTCAAAGAGGTCCAGTGAGAGAACATTAAATGCTCTGTTTTCGCTGCCTCTCTCTTTTGAGCACGCCATTTGAAATGACTCACTGACTGCACCGATTTGATTGGCTGAGTAGCGTTACCTCCTTAAAGCCCCTGTCACACTGTCCCGAAATTGACACCCGATGGACACACGGTAAAGGAAATGTTCAAATTCGGCTGTGATCGTAGCAACATCGGGCCATTCGTGAGGGCATCTTAAGCCATCGTATGACCGCCGGTGGAGTTTCTCAGGCTCCGGCAGCAACTTCGTGAGCGGCGACTTCGTAAGGCACTCGTGAGGGCATCTTGTCGTGTCATCTTCGTGTTATCATCACAACAACCTGTCCTTCACTGCAAACATCGCTGCTACAACCCGCTGCTGCAGATACACGCTTTACAACATCAGGAGGATACGTCCCCAGCTGACCCAGAAAGCCACGCAGGTTCTGGTCCAGGCTCTCGTCATCTCACGCCTAGACTACTGCAACTCCCTCCTGGCTGGTCTACCTGCATGTGCCATCCGACCTCTGCAGCTCATCCAGAATGCAGCGGCTCGTCTGGTCTTCAACCTTCCTAAATGTTCCCACACCACTCCGCTCCTCCGCTCCCTCCACTGGCTTCCAGTAACTGCTAGAATCCACTTCAAGACACTGGTGCTTGCGTACCATGCTGCGAATGGATCTGGCCCTTCCTACATCCAGGACATGGTTAAACCGTACACCCCAGCACGTGCACTCCGCTCTGCATCAACCAAACAGCTCGCTGCACCCTCGCTGCGAGGGGGACCCAAGTTCCCATCAGCAGAAACACGTGGGTTTGCTATCCTGGCTCCAAGATGGTGGAATGAGCTCCCATTGACATCAGGACAGCAGAAAGCTTACACACCTTCCAGACTGAAAACTCATCTCTTTCGACTCCACTTCCAGCCATAGAACTATTAACAAAGCACTTATATACTAATAAAGGACTGGCTTACCTAAAGCCAGTTGAGTAGCACTTGAAATGTTTGGCTCTATGAAACCTGATGTACTTTATGATTCTGTTTTCTTCAAGTTTCTATCTCCCTGGTCGAATGAACTTACTGTAAGTCGCTCTGGATAAAAGCGACAGCTAAATGCAATGTAATGTAATGTAATCATCGTGCATTCGCCCTCACTCTGATCGGGGCGAATGCCCGATGGCACCGATGATAACAAGATGCCCTCACGATGGCCTTACGAAGGGCAAAATTGACACACGAATTCAACACGAAAATGAACCTTCTCGAGGTCCTTCGGCTATTTTTTGGCATGCCAAAGATTTTGCCACCGCTCACGAAGTTGCTGCCGGAGCCTGAGAAACTCCACCGGCGGTCATACGAAGGCTTAAGATGCCCTCACGAATGGCCCGATGTTGCTACGATCAGAGCCGAATTTGAACATTTCCTTTATCGTGTGTCCATCGGGTTGTTTTTATTGGACAACAAAATCATGTAAACATATTATGTAAATAACCCAATTTGTGTTCTGTGAAACTGAAAAGGATATAATATATTATTTTGAAGGAGAGTTGACAGGAAGTTGTTGTTGCTATGGAAACAACAACATGACGGAGAAAACGTAATATCTTCTACATATAAAGACGGAGAAAGTAAAGAACAAAGTCTGAAGATATCAGTACAGTATCATAGTACTGTAACATCATTGTTTGTGTTACTTTCGTTGCAGTTGTATGTCTTAAATGTAATGTAAATGTTGCCTTCGTGTGGTTCGGGGCCATCTTCGTGCGAAATTCACAATTCAATATTCGTGTGTCCATCGGGTGTCAACTTCGGGACAGTGTGACAGGGGCTTTAAGCATTAAACAATAACTTTTTATAATAAATAAAGGTTTTAAACATTTTTTTACATTTTCAACATCGTGGATGAATCCTTATTTGCTCCCGGCAACACACTGACCGCCTCCTCGTTACTCTCAGCCTACTTTAGTGGGAACGATGAGTCTGCGTCTTTGATGCGCACAGGCGGGTGGTGCGGGGGTCAGAGTCCTGCATCGGGTCGGGTACCCGCGGGCTGAGTACCCGCGGGCTGAGTACCCGCGGGTACCCGACGGGTGACAAAAAGTGATTCGCGGGTGGTATTTTTTCAAACGCTTTTTTCCGGGTTCGGTTCTGGGTAAAACAAAGAAGATGCGGGTCGGGTCGCGGGTGTTGCATAATAAATATATTAAAATAATAATAATTTAGTTTAATGTTTAAACCCTCAGACCTCTCCCCCGCGGGACCGCGCATAATCATAACCTCTGCAGCGCATCAGTCTGCTGCTGAGCGCGCCACATTGGAAATGGCTGAGCTGAAGCTCTCTACGGAGGATACAGCCTTTTCAATAACTCTTCCTCGAGAGCGAAACCCAGCGTCTGGAGGCTTCTGGTTCCTAGATGAGGAAAGAACCAACATCCCACGCTTTGAGACAAATACGCACCTGCATGTGTTAATAATTGCATGTTTTCACTGCTCATAGGATATGCGGGTTCGGGTCGGTTTGTGTAACTAATTGGAAATATGTGCGGGTGGCGGTGCGGTAGGGATGGGTACCGAGCCCCGGTATTAAACGGGCCCCGGGGCTGAATTATTAAAGACCGTGGTACCGTTAAGCTCCGACGTTATCGGTCTTTTTATCGGTACTGGAGACATGTCAAATATATGTCATGTGTATTATCGCTACACAAACATTATATTGCAGTTTTAGTGTCGCCAACTGTTTCTAATACGCTTCTTACATTTTGAACCGCTGGTTTAGATAATCACACGGCTCCTACCGGCTGGTTCTGAGGAAGCTGAAGATTCTGAGACCAAGTCAGAATTTTAAGATTTTGACAAAAAGTCAGAATACAAATAAATAAATAAATAATAATTGTGTAAGAATGTCATGAGATTTATGAAACAAATTAGAATCAGGACTTTTTTGCTAAAAGGTAAACATTGTTGCTAAAAAGTCAGATTTTTGTGAAAAAGACATAATTTTAGAAAAAGTAAGAATAGCTGTAGTACCTGTCTGTGAGTCTGGTCCAGGTCCAGGTCCGGGTACAGGTCTGGTTCTGGTTCCAGGTCCACATCTGGTTCTGGTTCCAAGCTCTTCCAGCGCAGGAACTCTCTGAAGGAGAACGGGTTCAGGTCCTCCTGCTCGTCTGCAGAGAGATGGATCATTGGTCAGACTCTGAGTACTTCTACTTTTACTCAAGTACAATATCTGAGTTACTCAAGTACCAGACCTGAGTACTTCTACTTTGACTTCAGTAAAAGTAGAAGTACTCAGTTCTTGTACTTCAGTAAAAGTAGAAGTACTCAGTTCTTGTACTTCAGTAAAAGTAGAAGAACTCAGATATTGTACTTCAGTAAAAGTAGAAGTACTCAGTTCTTGTACTTCAGTAAAAGTAGAAGTACTCAGTTCTTGTACTTCAGTAAACGTAGAAGTACTCAGTTCTTGTTCTTGAGTAAAAGTAGAAGTACTCAGATCTTGTACTTTAGTAAAAGTGGAAGTACTCAGATCTTGTTCTTGAGTAAAAGTAGAAGTACTCAGATCGTATACTTTAGTAAAAGTAGAAGTACTCAGATCTTGTACTTTAATAAAAGTGGAAGTACTCAGAATGATCGTGTACTTGTAGCTGGTTCACTAACTCACCGTCTGTGATGATCAGAGCTTTGGCAGAACTCTTCTGTTTGGACATGACGTCACCCAGGTGAGCGACAGACAGGTGAGCGACAGACAGGCGAGCGACAGACAGGCGGCTTCACTCAGTAATCGATCATTGTTGTTAATGTTGAGATTTATGAGTATTTATTGTCATTATTATTATTATCTTTTTTCTCTGTCTGTCCCGCCGTCTCTCCTCCTGCCGACCCGGAAGCAGAGCCAAATCCACGTGACCGGTGTTCTAAGCTCTCATTGGCTGGGACGATCACATGACATTAGAGGGAGAAGACGGCAGACGGAAGCGCGCGGATCCCACTGCAAGTCCACATGTCCCGGTGTGTTTACCTTCAGAGGACCGAGCTCAGGTGAGTCCAGAGGCTCCGGTTCTGCTATCAGAGGCTCCCTGCTGCGGCTGCAGAGGAGGGAGGTAGAGGAGTACAAATACTTCGTTACTGTACTTAAGTACATGTTTCTGGTGACAGTACTTTACTCCACTACTTATTTTTCTGACCACTTTTTACTTTGACTTCTTACATTTCTAACACAAATACCTGTACTTTCTATACTTGAGCAAAGAAGTTTAGTCAGTACTTCTACTTTCACCAGAGTATAAACACGAGTATCTGTACTTCTACTTGAGTAAAGGATGTGTGTACTTCTACTTGAGTAAAGGATGTGTGTACTTTGTCATCTCTAAGCAGCTGTGAGTGACAGTTGGGGGCGGGACTAGTGAAGCTGGTCCTGGTTCTCGTCCCAGATCAGTCTCTGATACCGTTATCAAGGTTAGGGAGAAGTACTAGAGTAAAAGTAGAAGTACTGAGATCTGGTACCTGAGTAAAAGTAGAAGTTATGTTTGATATGTCTATATCTAGCGTTGCAGGTATTTCCTCCGTGGTATCTAAAGCTTCAGGAACAGAAGGAAGCTGTATTCTGTGGAGCTGAAAGGTTCTTTCTGACTCTCAGTAACACGTTAACTCTCGAGGAGCAGGAACATTAACAGATTGATGAAACAGCTGCAGGTAAATATCTGTTTAAACCCATAAAGTAAAAAGCTTCTGTTGTGAAAATCCTGAGTGTCCTCCTCCAACATGAGAGTAGCATGCTAACAAAGGTATCAACTGTAGCTGTGAACATGACAGGATGTGTGATTACCTAGAAGAGCATCAGGACTGTTTGAGGCAGATGATAGCTATGTGATTAACATGATGATTCAGCCTCTATGGAGAGAGACATCAAGCATGCTCATTTCTGACGTGGAGCTAATCTGAAGTAAACATTGAATACTGCTTTCTATTCCTCCATCTTGTGACTGTGTAACTCCCTCTCTTGGATATCAGCATGTGAAGGACACTGTTCAGGAACTAGTCTCTGTATGTGATGACTCCTTCCATTCTGGAGAGGATCACAGACACATGGATCCTGAGGCTCGAGCCGGGGACCAGGGAGAGTTTCTAACACCTTCCTACCTATTTACCTTTCAGAGCTGGAAAATGTCTGAAGAGGTTCCACATGAGGCGGATCATACCCAGTCCACCCAGTCCACCCAGTCCCTGTCCCAGGCTCTCTCCACCCTGTCCCCGACCCAGTCCCCGACCCAGGCTAAGTCCCAGTCTAAGACCCAGCAGGGCTCCAGCTCCTCCAGCGGTCCCACCTCCTCCTCCAGCGGCTCTGGGACTCTGAGCAGCGTCGACACCATCCCCGTCACTCTGTCCTCCGTCCCAGAGGAGCCAGAGCCTCAGCCCTGGGGCCGCCTGCTGCCCATGGCCCGGGGCTTCAGGAGCCACGGTGAGCTAACACAGGGCTAACACAGGGCTAACACAGGGCTAACACAGGGCTAACACAGGGCTAACACAGGGCTAACACAGGGCTAACACAGGGCTAACAGCGAGCCAACACTGAGCCAACACTGAGCTAACAGCCAACACTGAGCCAACACTGAGCTAACAGCTAACACTGAGCTAACAGCCAACACTGAGCCAACACTGAGCTAACAGCTAACACTGAGCTAACAGCTAACACTGAGCTAACAGCCAACACTGAGCCAACACAGGGCTTCAGGAGCGACGGTGGGATAACACTTTGTTTTTAAGAAAAAAGTAAGAATTTTGAGATTTTGAGAAAAAAGTAAGAATTCTTTCAGAAAAAAATAAAATGTAAAGAAAAAATTAAGAATTTCGACAATTTGAGAAGAAAATCTGAATTTGGAATTTTTAAGAATTTTGAGAAAAAAGTCAGAATGCTAAATCCACCAGTGAGGTATTTACTGTATTTTATGTGGTAGAACAAAGCGTTTAAATCTCTTCAGTGTTTACCACAGACCTTAATTCAGGAGAACAACCACAAACACATTCAGAGACCCATTGACCTTCAGGGCAGAGGACAGGAAGTGAGAACTAGTCCTTGAGTTAGCACCGGTCTTACACTGGATGTACGTTTAGCTCTCAAACTAACGTAGTTTTATCCCGAATGGTGTCCTGACCTGTTTGTTTACCAGTGGTTATAATCTTTAATAAATATCAGAAATCACACTCTGTAATCCTGTTGTTTGTTTACTAATGCTGTTGTTTGTTTACTAATGCTGTTGTTGACTGTTTGTCTGCAGACTGTTTCGAGGACCAGTACCTGTTTGGACGCGGCTCCAACTGTAACTACGTTCTGAACGATCCGGACGACACAGAATCCAAGAAGTTCAGAATCTACAGCAAGAGACACTTCAGGATCTACAGGGTGAGGTCACTTCCTGTTTATCATCTATGCATCAATGACTCGGATCATGTGACGGGAACCTGTCTGTCTGCCTATCTGTCTGCCAGGAGGGCAGCGAGGTGTTTGTGTTGGACCTCAGTAACAACGGGACGTTTGTGGACGGTATTCGGATCGGGAAAGACAAGAAGCTTCCTCTGGTCAAGAACGCCGTGATCGCTCTGGCTGAGCCGCGAAACAAAGGTCAGACACCATTCAACATTCAAAGATTCAACATTCAAAGACTCAACATTCAAAGACTCAACATTCAAAGACTCAACATTCAAAGACTCAACATTCAAAGATTCAACATAACATTAAAAGATTCAACATTAAAAGACTCAACATTCAAAGACTCAACATTCAAAGATTCAACATAACATTAAAAGATTCAACATTAAAAGATTCAACATTCGAAGACTCAACATTCAAAGACTCAACATTCAAAGACTCAACATTCAAAGATTCAACATAACATTAAAAGATTCAACATTAAAAGATTCAACATTCAAAGACTCAACATTTAAAGACTCAACATTCAAAGATTCAACATAACATTAAAAGATTCAACATTAAAAGATTCAACATTCAAAGACTCAACATTCAAAGATTCAACATTCAAAGATTCAACATAACATTAAAAGATTCAACATTAAAAGATTCAACATTCAAAGACTCAACATTCAAAGACTCAACATTCAAAGACTCAACATTCAAAGATTCAACATAATATTAAAAGATTCAACATTAAAAGACTCAACATTCAAAGACTCAACATTCAAAGATTCAACATAACATTAAAAGATTCAACATTAAAAGATTCAACATTAAAAGATTCAACATTCGAAGACTCAACATTCAAAGACTCAACATTCAAAGACTCAACATTCAAAGATTCAACATAACATTAAAAGATTCAACATTCAAAGACTCAACATTTAAAGACTCAACATTCAAAGATTCAACATAACATTAAAAGATTCAACATTAAAAGACTCAACATTCAAAGATTCAACATTCAAAGACTCAACATTCAAAGATTCAACATTCGAAGACTCAACATTCAAAGACTCAACATTCAAAGACTCAACATTCAAAGACTCAACATAAAAAGATTCAACATTCAAAGACTCAACATTTAAAGACTCAACATTCAAAGATTCAACATAACATTAAAAGATTCAACATTCAAAGACTCAACATTCAAAGACTCAACATTCAAAGATTCAACATAACATTAAAAGATTCAACATTAAAAGACTCAACATTCAAAGACTCAACATTCAAAGATTCAACATAACATTAAAAGATTCAACATTAAAAGATTCAACATTCAAAGACTCAACATTTAAAGACTCAACATTCAAAGATTCAACATAACATTAAAAGATTCAACATTAAAAGATTCAACATTAAAAGATTCAACATTCAAAGACTCAACATTCAAAGATTCAACATAACATTAAAAGATTCAACATTAAAAGACTCAACATTCAAAGACTCAACATTCAAAGACTCAACATTCAAAGATTCAACATAACATTAAAAGATTCAACATTAAAAGACTCAACATTCAAAGACTCAACATTCAAAGATTCAACATAACATTAAAAGATTCAACATTAAAAGATTCAACATTCGAAGACTCAACATTCAAAGATTCAACATAACATTAAAAGATTCAACATTCAAAGACTCAACATTCAAAGACTCAACATTCAAAGACTCAACATTCAAAGATTCAACATAACATTAAAAGATTCAACATTAAAAGACTCAACATTCAAAGACTCAACATTCAAAGATTCAACATAACATTAAAAGATTCAACATTAAAAGATTCAACATTCGAAGACTCAACATTCAAAGATTCAACATTCAAAGA
>JAPTMU010000123.1:174557-179557 GCA_028583405.1 Pogonophryne albipinna | reverse complement strand
TTAACCTGGGTTTAGCTAACCTGGGTAGCTAACCTGGGTTTAGCTAACTCAGGGAAACGTTAACCCGTGGCTTAGTAAATTATGGGATAAATTGAACCAGAGCTAAAATAACCCAGGGTTTAGTTAACCCGGGGATAAGTTACCTGAGCTTAGTTAGCATGAGGCTAAATGAACCTGGGCTTAGTTAGCATGAGGCTAAATGAACCTGGGCTTAGTTAGCATGAGGCTAAATTAACCTGGGCTTAGTTAGCATGAGGCTAAATTAACCTGGGCGTAGTTAGCATGAGGCTAAATTAACCTGGGCTTAGTTAGCATGAGGCTAAATTAACCTGGGCTTAGTTAGCATGAGGCTAAATTAACCTGGGCTTAGTTAGCATGAGGCTAAATTAACCTCGGCTAAATTAACCCGGGATTTAATCCTGGGCTAAATTAAAGTGTGTGTGTGTGTGTGTGTGTGTAGTATCTCCACAGTAAGGGGATCATACACAGAGACCTGAAACCAGAGAACATCCTGCTGTCGTCTCACGAAGACATCTGTCTCATCAAGGTACACACACCTTCATCACACACACCTTCATCTTCATCACACACACCTTCATCACACACACCTTCATCTTCATCACACACACCTTCATCTTCATCACACACACCTTCATCACACACACCTTCATCACACACACCTTCATCACACACACCTTCATCACACACACCTTCATCTTCATCACACCTTCATCTTCATCACACACACCTTCATCTCACACACCTTCATCACACACACCTTCATCTTCATCACACACACCTTCATCACACACACCTTCATCTCACACACCTTCATCTTCATCACACACACCTTCATCTTCATCACACCTTCATCTTCATCACACACACCTTCATCTCACAGACCATCATCTCACACACCTTCATCACACACACCTTCATCTTCATCACACACACCTTCATCACACACACCTTCATCTTCATCTCACACACCTTCATCACACACACCTTCATCTTCATCACACACACCTTCATCACACACACCTTCATCGTCCTCCCACACCCCTTCACACACAGCCTCCTCCTCTTCCTCACCTGTCCCCCCAGGTGACGGACTTCAACCAGTCGAGGATCCTGGAGGAGAGCCTGCTGATGAGGTCTCTGTGTGGGACTCCCTCCTACCTGGCTCCAGAGGTCTTCACCCAGGCCTCCACCACGGGGTACAGCCTGGCGGTGGACTGCTGGAGCCTGGGGGTGCTGCTGTTCGTCTGGTAGGCCCCGCCCCCTTCAGATCAATAACCTGCAGAAAAAGGTTGAGTCATAGTTCAGGGTTCCTACGGTCATTGCAAACCTGAAAGTCATGGAAATTCAAAATGCAAATTCCAGGCCCTGGAAAAGTTATGGAAAACAATATATTCCCCAAAGTTTTGGAAAAGTCATGGAAATGTAACTAAAATTGCATCAAATATAATTTATATTTGATCTAATCGCCGAAATAGTAATACTATAATGATAATAAATACTGTATGGTATAGTAATGGCTTTTAACTGAGGAGGTGTTTTGCTGGTGAGAGATTTTAGTTGCTAAAGCGTGTAGAAGCTAGTAAGCCTATTGGATTTGATCGGCACAACATGTTTCAGATGCAGACCTTATTTTCCTGTTCCATGTTCAAATAAACCATTTTCAGTGGAATCGCTGAAAAAGAGTAATTATTTTAGTCATGGAAAATGAGGTAAAGGTCATTGGTGAAAAAGTGTATGAACCGTGGTTAGTGTAGAGACTGAGTCACGGTTAGTGTAGAGACTGAGTCACGGTTAGTGTAGAGGCTGAGTCACGGTTAGTGTAGAGACTGAGTCACGGTTAGTGTAGAGACTGAGTCACGGTTAGAGGCTGAGTCACGGTTAGTGTAGAGACTGAGTCACGGTTAGAGGCTGAGTCACGGTTAGTGTAGAGACTGAGTCACGGTTAGAGGCTGAGTCACGGTTAGTGTAGAGACTGAGTCACGGTTAGTGTAGAGACTGAGTCACGGTTAGAGACTGAGTCACGGTTAGAGGCTGAGTCACGGTTAGTGTAGAGACTGAGTCACGGTTAGTGTAGAGACTGAGTCACGGTTAGAGGCTGAGTCACGGTTAGTGTAGAGACTGAGTCACGGTTAGTGTAGAGACTGAGTCACGGTTAGTGTAGAGACTGAGTCACGGTTAGAGGCTGAGTCACGGTTAGTGTAGAGACTGAGTCACGGTTAGTGTAGAGACTGAGTCACGGTTAGAGGCTGAGTCACGGTTAGTGTAGAGACTGAGTCACGGTTAGTGTAGAGGCTGAGTCACGGTTAGTGTAGAGGCTGAGTCACGGTTAGTGTAGAGACTGAGTCACGGTTAGTGTAGAGACTGAGTCACGGTTAGTGTAGAGACTGAGTCACGGTTAGAGGCTGAGATACGGTTAGTGTAGAGGCTGAGTCACGGTTAGAGGCTGAGTCACGGTTAGTGTAGAGACTGAGTCACGGTTAGTGTAGAGGCTGAGTCACGGTTAGAGGCTGAGTCACGGTTAGTGTAGAGGCTGAGTCACGGTTAGTGTAGAGGCTGAGTCACGGTTAGAGGCTGAGTCACGGTTAGTGTAGAGACTGAGTCACGGTTAGTGGAGAGACTGAGTCACGGTTAGTGTAGAGGCTGAGTCACGGTTAGAGGCTGAGTCACGGTTAGTGTAGAGGCTGAGTCACGGTTAGTGTAGAGGCTGAGTCACGGTTAGAGGCTGAGTCACGGTTAGTGTAGAGACTGAGTCACGGTTAGTGTAGAGGCTGAGTCACGGTTAGTGTAGAGGCTGAGTCACGGTTAGTGTAGAGACTGAGTCACGGTTAGTGTAGAGACTGAGTCACGGTTAGTGTAGAGACTGAGTCACGGTTAGTGTAGAGGCTGAGTCACGGTTAGTGTAGAGGCTGAGTCACGGTTAGTGTAGAGACTGAGTCACGGTTAGTGTAGAGACTGAGTCACGGTTAGTGTAGAGACTGAGTCACGGTTAGAGGCTGAGTCACGGTTAGTGTAGAGACTGAGTCACGGTTAGTGTAGAGACTGAGTCACGGTTAGAGGCTGAGTCACGGTTAGTGTAGAGGCTGAGTCACGGTTAGTGTAGAGGCTGAGTCACGGTTAGTGTAGAGGCTGAGTCACGGTTAGTGTAGAGACTGAGTCACGGTTAGTGTAGAGGCTGAGTCACGGTTAGTGTAGAGGCTGAGTCACGGTTAGTGTAGAGGCTGAGTCACGGTTAGAGGCTGAGTCACGGTTAGAGGCTGAGTCACGGTTAGTGTAGAGACTGAGTCTTAGAGACTGAGTCACGGTTAGTGTAGAGACTGAGTCACGGTTAGTGTAGAGGCTGAGTCACGGTTAGTGTAGAGGCTGAGTCACGGTTAGTGTAGAGGCTGAGTCACGGTTAGTGTAGAGACTGAGTCACGGTTAGTGTAGAGACTGAGTCACGGTTAGTGTAGAGACTGAGTCACGGTTAGTGTAGAGACTGAGTCACGGTTAGAGGCTGAGTCACGGTTAGTGTAGAGGCTGAGTCACGGTTAGTGTAGAGGCTGAGTCACGGTTAGTGTAGAGGCTGAGTCACGGTTAGTGTAGAGGCTGAGTCACGGTTAGTGTAGAGACTGAGTCACGGTTAGAGGCTGAGTCACGGTTAGTGTAGAGGCTGAGTCACGGTTAGTGTAGAGACTGAGTCACGGTTAGTGTAGAGACTGAGTCACGGTTAGTGTAGAGACTGAGTCACGGTTAGAGGCTGAGTCACGGTTAGAGGCTGAGTCACGGTTAGTGTAGAGGCTGAGTCACGGTTAGTGTAGAGGCTGAATCACGGTTAGTGTAGAGGCTGAGTCACGGTTAGTGTAGAGGCTGAGTCACGGTTAGTGTAGAGGCTGAGTCACGGTTAGTGTAGAGACTGAGTCACGGTTAGTGTAGAGACTGAGTCACGGTTAGTGTAGAGACTGAGTCACGGTTAGTGTAGAGGCTGAGTCACGGTTAGAGGCTGAGTCACGGTTAGTGTAGAGACTGAGTCACGGTTAGTGTAGAGGCTGAGTCACGGTTAGTGTAGAGGCTGAATCACGGTTAGTGTAGAGGCTGAGTCACGGTTAGTGTAGAGGCTGAGTCACGGTTAGTGTAGAGACTGAGTCACGGTTAGTGTAGAGGCTGAATCACGGTTAGTGTAGAGGCTGAGTCACGGTTAGTGTAGAGGCTGAGTCACGGTTAGTGTAGAGACTGAGTCACGGTTAGTGTAGAGGCTGAGTCACGGTTAGTGTAGAGACTGAGTCACGGTAGTGTAGAGACTGGAGTCACGGTTAGTGTAGAGGCCTGAGTCACGGTTAGAGGCTTGAGTTCAAGGTTAGTGTAGAGACTGGAGTCCGGTAGTGTAGAGGCTGAGTCACGGTTTAGAGTAGAGACTGAGTCACTGTTAGTGTAGAGGCTGAGTCACGGTTAGTGTAGAGACTGAGTCACGGTTAGTGTAGAGGCTGAGTCACGGTTAGAGGCTGAGTCACGGTTAGTGTAGAGACTGAGTCACGGTTAGTGTAGAGGCTGAGTCACGGTTAGTGTAGAGGCTGAATCACGGTTAGTGTAGAGGCTGAGTCACGGTTAGTGTAGAGGCTGAGTCACGGTTAGTGTAGAGGCTGAGTCACGGTTAGTGTAGAGGCTGAGTCACGGTTAGTGTAGAGACTGAGTCACGGTTAGTGTAGAGGCTGAGTCACGGTTAGTGTAGAGACTGAGTCACGGTTAGTGTAGAGGCTGAGTCACGGTTAGAGGCTGAGTCACGGTTAGTGTAGAGGCTGAGTCACGGTTAGTGTAGAGGCTGAGTCACGGTTAGTGTAGAGGCTGAGTCACGGTTAGTGTAGAGACTGAGTCACGGTTAGTGTAGAGGCTGAGTCACGGTTAGTGTAGAGGCTGAGTCACGGTTAGTGTAGAGGCTGAGTCACGGTTAGTGAGAGCTGAGTCACGGTTAGTGTAGAGACTGAGTCACGGTTAGTGTAGAGGCT
>JAPTMU010000123.1:156321-173557 GCA_028583405.1 Pogonophryne albipinna | reverse complement strand
GTGTCTAATAGCCCGACATGCAGTTGTGCGATGAACATTAATCATGTCTCCCACAGTATTAAAGTCAAATCTGAGCGCAATCAGCTCCTGCAAGGTTGGGGAGAGCGCAGCGTTTCTGTCTGATCCGTTCTGTTGTTGAGGGGAGATCTCCTCGATTCAATCAAAAAGGGTTTGTCTGCCGAAACGAAACCTCTACCAGCTCACTGGATAGATGTCCAGTGGGTTTGTTCGATCACGGACGACTCTTTCTCTTCTTAATGTCCTTTCGTTGTTACAACATGTAAACAAGACGCACTGCCATAGTTATTTTCCTTCTTGCCTGTTTTACGTTACTATGGATACTAGGCAAGGCAAGGCAAGGCAAGGCAAGGCAAGTTTATTTATAGAGCACTTTTCAACACAAGGCAATTCAAAGTGCTTTACAAAAAATGAAAGACATTAAGAAAATGGCATTTAAAATCAGTCATTAAAAAGAAAAGCAAATAAAATAAACATTAAAAGAAAAAAATACATGAATAAAAGTTACAGTGCAGTCTAAGATATGAATAGTTCAATTAAAAGCAGCGACAAAAAGCAAAGTCTTCTTGCTGGATTTAAAAGTAGTCAGAGTTGCAGCGGACCTGCAGGTTTCTGGGAGTTTGTTCCAGATGTTTGGAGCATAATAACTGAACGCTGCTTCTCCATGTTTAGTTCTGACTCTGGGGACAGAAAGCTGACCAGTCCCTGAAGACCTGAGAGATCTGGATGGTTCATCATTTAGCAGGAGGTCAGAAATGTATTTTGGGCCTAAACCATTCAGTGCTTTATAAACCAGCAGCAGTATTTAGAAATCTATTCTTTGACACACAGGAAGCCAGTGTAAAGACTTCAGAACAGGAGTGATCCACTTTCTTAGTGTCAGTGAGGACTCGAGCAGCGGCGTTCTGAATCAGCTGCAGCTTCCTAATAGATGTTTTAGTGAGACCTGTGAAGACACCATTGCAGTAGTCCAGTCTACTGAAGATAAAAGCATGGACAAGTTTTTCCAAATCCTGCTGTGACATTAGTCTTTTAATCCTAGATATGTTCTTTAGGTGATAGTAGGCTGATTTAGTAACTGTTTTAATGTGACTGTTGAAACTCTGGTCAGAGTCCATGACTACACCTAGATTTCTGGCTTTATCTGTTGTTTTGAACATTGCAGACTGAAGCTCAGCGCTAACTTTTATACGTTCTGCCTTGGCTCCAAAAACCATTACCTCAGTTTGATCTTTGTTTAATTGGAGAAAGTTCTGACACATCCAGTCATTGATTTGTTCAATACACTTACTCAGTGTTTGAATTGGAGCATAGTCTCCTGGTGAAATTGTTACATAAATTTGTGTGTCATCCGCATAGCTATGGTAACTTATTTTGTTGTTCTTCATTATCTGAGCCAGTGGTAGCATGTAGACGTTAAAGAGAAGAGGCCCCAAGATGGAGCCTTGAGGTACCCCACATGTCATATTTGTCAACTCAGATGTGTATGTACCTATAGAAACAAAGTTGTTTCTGTCCTTTAAGTAGGATTCAAACCAATTTAGAACTGTTTCCGAAAGTCCCACCCAGTTTTCCAGTCGGTCTAGTAATATGTTGTGGTCAACAGTGTCAAACGCAGCACTGAGATCTAATAATACTAACACTGAAGTTCTGCCACTGTCTGTGTTTAAGTGGATGTCATTAAAGACCTTTACAAGAGCAGTCTCAGTGCTGTGGTTTGGACGAAAGCCTGACTGGAACACATCCAAACAGTTATTTAAATGCAAGAAATTACTCAACTGTTGAAAAACAACTTTTTCAATGATTTTACCTAGAAATGGGAGGTTTGATATGGGCCTGTAATTGTTCATTACTGAAGCATCTAGATTATTCTTTTTTAAGAGCGGTTTAATGACTGCAGTTTTCAGGGCCTGTGGAAAAATACCTGTGTGGAGAGATTTGTTTACTATATGAAGTAGATCTGAGGCCATGCAAGGCAAAACATCTTTGAAAAATCCTGTTGGAATAATATCAAGGCAGCAGGAGGAGGATTTCAGAAGTTGAATAATGTCCTCTAGGTTTTTATCATTAATCTGATGGAATTGTGTCATGGTGTTTGAATTGATGTTAAGTGGACACAGAGACAACACATTTGCTGTACCTGATGCAGAGGCACTGACTGCTTGTCTGATTTTCTGAATTTTGTCAGTGAAGAAGGCAAAATCATTGCACGCCCTGGTGGATAGAAATTCAGAGGCTACTGACACTGGGGGGTTAGTTAGTCTGTCGACGGTAGCAAACAAGGCACGTGCGTTGTTTTTGTTTTTGTTAATGATGTCAGAGAAGAACGATTGTCGTGCGTTTTTCAATTCCAAATTATAAAGGCCAAGTCTCTCTTTATAGATTTCAAAGTGAACCTGGAGATTTGTTTTTCGCCACCTACGTTCAGCTTTTCGACATTCTCTTTTTTCTGTTCTCACGGTCATGGCCTTTCTCCATGGAGATATTTTCTTAACAGACACTTCCTTTACCTTAGTTGGAGCAATGGCATCTCTAACATTTTTAATTTTTGAATTAAAATGATTTACTAGCTCATTTACTGAGATGTTAGCAGGGGCAAGTGTGGAAGAAAAATTCTGAGTAAACATTTCCCTAGTGTTTTCAGTTAAATATCGCTTTGTGGTTACCTCTTTCTGAACATTTTTGTGAACAGAAATAGAGCTCTCAAAGAAAACACAGGAATGGTCAGAGAGTGCAACATCAGTCACCACAACCTTAGAGATATTCAGACCCTTTGAGATAATTAAGTCCAGAGTGTGCCCCTTATTGTGCGTGGGCTCCGTCACCTGCTGAGTCAGTCCATAGCTATCAAGAACACAAAACAGTTCTTTAGCCCCTCTGTCCTGGGGGTTGTCAACATGGATGTTAAAATCACCAACAATGACTAGACGGTCAAAGTCAATACACACTATAGACAGCAGTTCGGTAAAATCATCAAAAAAGCTTGCACAGTATTTGGGTGGTCTATAGATATTTAGGAACAGAGCTCGAGAGGAGCATTTCAGCTGAAGGGCCACATATTCAAAAGAAGCAAAGTTCCCTAGTCTCTCTTTCCGATTTACGCCTGCTCCATACTAGGCGTAAAAGTTACACCTGGGCGCAACGCATACAGGGCTTAAGTCTAAGTGGTGCACTAGTCATAACTTTAGTTTGGTCTTAACCTTCGGTTCTACGTCGGACGTAGAGTTACGCCCAGCTTACGCCCAGCTGGTGCACTCCACTCCTGGTTCTAGACTCCTGGTTCTAGACTCCTGGTACTAGACTCCTGGTACTAGACTCCTGGTGCTAGACTCCTGGTTCTAGACTCCTGGTACTAGTCTCCTGGTGCTAGACTCCTGGTTCTAGACTCCTGGTACTAGACTCCTGGTGCTAGACTCCTGGTTCTAGACTCCTGGTTCTAGACTCCTGGTGCTAGTCTCCTGGTGCTAGACTCCTGGTACTAGACTCCTGGTACTAGACTCCTGGTGCTAGACTCCTGGTGCTAGACTCCTGGTGCTAGACTCCTGGTTCTAGACTCCTGGTGCTAGTCTCCTGGTGCTAGACTCCTGGTGCTAGACTCCTGGTGCTAGACTCCTGGTTCTAGACTCCTGGTGCTAGACTCCTGGTGCTAGACTCCTGGTTCTAGACTCCTGGTTCTAGACTCCTGGTGCTAGACTCCTGGTTCTAGACTCATGGTGCTAGACTCATGGTTCTAGACTCCTGGTACTAGACTCCTGGTTCTAGACTCCTGGTGCTAGGATGGGTTAAAAGCAGAGAACACATTTCACTGTGTGCTGTGTGCTCTGCATGTGTGACCATTAAAGAGGGTTTCATCCCTCCCAATTCTTCTTCTTCTTCTTCTTCTTCTTCTTCTTCTTCTTCTTCTTCTTCTTCTTCTTCAACACCCATATAAAACAGAACTGTGAATAGATTTACTTTTTCTTTCAACATGTATTTGAACAGCAAGTGGAGGCAAAAGTGACTGCACCCAAAACAATAAACCTGCTAGCTAACTAGCCTAAACTCAGTAACAGAATGTGGGCAACACGTTCTTCTCCACAGCCGCGCGACCTCTGAGTCAGACGTCACTTCCCCCTTTTCTATCCTACGGGTACAGCCACTCCCCCTGAACCCTGTTTCCCTGCCAACCCCCCCCCCCCTCCCCTATGCAAGCCCCTCCCTCTGAACCCAGGGCTCGCTACAATACTGTATACTGTATACACAAACTATACAAAAACGCCTTTACGCTTTGGAGCTTGTTTATCCATCAACTGCCAGCTAGGTCTCTCAGTCACTACCGCCCCATCTCCAACCTCCCCTTTCTCTCCAAAACAATAGAACGCATCATCTCCAAACAACTTCACCGCCATCTTCAATCAAATCACCTGTTCGAACCCCTTCAGTCTGGTTTTCGTCCCCATCACAGCACAGAAACGGCACTCGTCAGGGTCCTCAATGACCTCCTCACCTCTGCTGACACCGGTTCCCTCAACATCCTCATCCTCCTCGACCTGAGTGCAGCCTTCGATACCGTGAGCCACAACATCCTGCTCACCCGACTCCAAGACATCGGTATCGAAGGTACTGCACTCAGGTGGCTCCAGTCCTACCTCTCCGACAGATCCCACTTCATCTCCCTCAACAATCACTCCTCTGCCACCGCTACAGTCACCCAAGGTGTTCCCCAAGGCTCAGTACTCGGCCCCCTCCTCTTCATCATCTACATCCTCCCCCTTGGTCAGATTCTCCGCCACTACAACCTGGACTTCCACTGCTATGCCGATGACACTCAGATCTACCTCAGCACCAAATCCCTCCATAACCCCCCCCTCACCCACATTGAATCCTGTCTGACTGACTTGAAATCCTGGATGCAAAAAAACTTTCTTAAACTCAACAGCAATAAAACTGAACTCCTCCTCATCGGCTCCAAATCCACCCTCAGTAAAACCCCCAACCTCACACTGACCATCGATGGCACCCCTGTTTCCCCCTCAACCCAGGCACGAAACCTCGGGGTTATATTCGATCCCACCCTCTCCCTTGACCCCCACGTCCGCCAAGTTGTCAAAATCTCATTTTTCCATCTCCGCAACATTGCCAAAATCCGTCCCTATCTCACCCGCCCCGCAGCTGAGCGACTCATTCACGCCTTCATCTTCTCCCGCCTCGACTACTGTAACTCCCTCTTATACGGCATCAGCTCCACCTCCCTCAGTAGACTCCAGCGTGTCCAGAACGCAGCCGCCAGACTCCTCACCCACACCAAATCATGGCACCATATCACCCCGGTCCTCAAAGAATTACACTGGCTTCCCGTTACTCACCGCATCAACTACAAACTCCTGGTCCTCACCTACAAAGCCCTCCACCATCTGGCCCCTCCCTACCTCACTGACCTCCTCATCCCCTACCATCCTCCCCGGACCCTCAGATCCACCTCGGCCGGCCTGCTTTCCACCCCCAAAGCCAAACTCCGGAGCTTTGGGGACAGAGCTTTCTCTGTGGCGGCCCCAAAGCTCTGGAACTCCCTCCCCCAAGACCTCCGTGAGTCCGAGTCCCTCACTCTGTTCCAGTCCCGCCTCAAAACCCATCTTTTCATCTCTCTCTATCCGTAAAACGACCTCCTCCTGACTGTTTTGTTTTGCTCTTGTTCTTGTTGACTTTCTTTCTTTGTTTTGTTTTGTTGTTTTTGTTGTTTTTCTTAGTCTGTTGTCTACCTGCCCCAGTCTATCTAACCCCCCCCCCCCTTCCCCCTCATATTGTAAAGCGTCTTTGGGTTCCATAAAAGCGCTATAAAAATCCAATTTATTATTATTATTATTACTCACTCCTGATCGTTCACTGCGCAGTGACAGCTGCTACGGGCCTGATGTGTGAAAGTGAAACTATCTGATAGATAGAACAAAGGTAGCCTATCAAAACGGTGGGCTGGGCCGGAACACTTACAAATGTGGGCCGGTAGGATTTAGGCAAATTTTTTTTTGATTATTTATTTTTTTGGCCCTCCAGCCCACACACAGCACCGGCCCACCGGGGAAACTCCCGGTATTCCCAATGGCCAGTCCGCCCCTGCCCCGGGAGGATACCGGGGGAGGGCAATGAAATCGGGAGGGTTGGCAAGTATGCCTGCGATGCTGGTTATCAACTCGGTAAATCAACCCAGGGTGTCTCTGTCCGGCTGAGAGCACGTTCACATGAAAGGGGCGGGGCTAGCAACATTTGACCAAGTGTTTGAATGCGTACATTAACAGGTTCATGATATCACTGCCCGTCTAAGACACGATCTGACTTTCATTACATTTGACTCGAGTGTTTCCTCAACTTAATGTGTTGCTTCAAATAATCCTTCTGCATCCAGTCTGTGACTCTGTGAGTGTTGGCCAGATACGGCTCAGCTGACTCAGATGAATGAGGCGAGTAAACACAGCTGACAGCCGCCGTGAAACTCGAGCGATTATTCGCATCGCGTCCGGTGTGAACGCACCATTATTACAATATGATATAATTACAAAATAAAATCGCCACTTTCCGAACAAGGAATGCACGCAAATACAATATTTTATACTATTATTATTAATAATAATATATATACATATATACATATATATATATATATAGACATCTTGTATTTTAGTTACACCCGTTATTGATTAATTTGACCCCGTCCACATAGTGAAATAAGATCATGGAAAACATTAAGCCTCTTTGATGTAATAATCGGAGCTGAAACCTCTCTGCCATCTCATAACACACACCTTATTTATCTTTGAATAACGTCAAAATAAAGACGACTGTATACGGTCCCTCGGTCCTGAGGTTAGCGCCTGCATGGAGCTGTCAGCAATAAGTCTCGTGGGGGCGCGCTCATGTGATTGGCTTAGAATGAAGGAGACATCTGATTGGCTATAGATAGAAAAAATTACAAGTACGAATCGGCTGACCGTCAGGGGAGTCTCAAAAACCCACACAGAATGCACAGCGATCCGTGCACAGCGATCCGTGCACAGCGATCCGTGCACAGCGATCGTTTGCAGGTTCAGGGGATTTAAATGGAAAACTAATATGTGAGGATCAAAAATACATTTGTACAACTTTTCTCTGTATTTGGATTTTATTTCCATGCAGATGAAACGGAACACATTTGGGTGCATTGAAAAACACAAGTGTGGATCCTTCTGTGTGCATGAGTGTGTGAGACTGCTCTGAGCCCGGACAATACAGAAGCCAAAGAATAGTAAACGTTATGATGTTATTGTGTGTGTCTGTGTTATGAGGCAGACTCACATTATTTAGAAAGTGAAATGCTCATTTGCATTTTCAGATGTTTGGCGTTATGATATGTCTCCACATGTTATATGTTTATTATTTATGTTTTTAGTTATGTTTTTATTTTATTCATAGCGTCAAAAATGGTGTTGCTATTAAAGGTTTTGCTGCTACCTAAAACTCAGTATCCGGAGTGTAATGGATGGGATTTCTAACTTCCCGGTACTTAGTCCCTCAGAAATCTTTAGCTCCGGAACTTTCTAGTAGATCGCGTTCACACCGGAATAAGTCCCTGGGGGAGGATTAGGCAAATGAGCCGCTGACGTCACTTCTTCTTCTTCTGCTTTGGGTTTACTGGCAGGTCGCAAACCACTTCACGGCGTCTACTACCGCCCGGAGTCCCCGGCCGGAAGTCCCCGGAGTTGGGGACTGGCTTCAGTAGAAGCTGCTGGGACTCCCAGCAGCTTCTACTGAAGCCTTCAGAGTAAATCGCCAGAACGCAGACACCTCCTCATCTCCACCGCTCCCATGTTTTATTTTGTGTTGCCATAAGTTAGTCTCTCTGCGTTGGTGCGCTGGGCTAATGCTAATAATGCTAATGCTAATAATGCTAATGCCAGCAAATACAATGCCGGCTTCATAAAAACTTTCCTGGGCCGTGGCTTGCAATCCGCCCAGCCAATCAGAAATGGGAACATTTTCCTCCCCAGGAAAGAACCACCTCTCTAGCAGGGACTGAAAGGGGGAAATGGTTCGCAAAAACAAGTTCTAGTTCCAGATATTTTTGGTGTGAACGCAAAATCCCAGGAACTATCGGAACTATTCCTGGAAAAAGTTCTAAAAGCTCTTCCTCTCAGCCACAGACTATTATTGGCTGTTATTCAGAAATGATGAAGTCATAGCCGGAGCGTCCCAATCGAGATAACCGTTTTGTTTGAATTGAAGTTTTTTTAAATGGGAAACACACCTGAAGTTTGGCAAAGTTGGAAAGGTACCGAGGCTTAATGCCATTGTTTCTAAAGGTTAAAGAACCCTGACTCCAGCCTTGTGTTTCCTGAACAGATGGGAGGAATTGGACTTCCTGTGATGAGTTTCAACAAATGTTTAACGGATATATTCAGGTAATCAAGTACCATTCTAACCCTGATATAAGAATGAGCCCAGCTGGTAAAACTTTGATGAACTACGTCTGGGTGTATTTGGTGCACGGAGTAAATGGATACCTGCCAACGTGAGGGTCAGCGGTTCAAATCCCCAACATGTGAGAGGCAGAATGGCAACTCCATTACATATCTTATGGAAATAGAGAGGCTGTGGTAATTCAAGTGAAAGAAATAAAAACTAAAAACTGAAGTTGGGTAAGTCAGAAAGAAACAGAGGCTTAAGTCCAGTTTTCTCTAAACGACATATTAAATAAACCCGGCTCCACTCGTGCTGCCAGAGGGTTGCTGGTTCGACTCCCAGCATGGCAGAGTGAAGTCATCACGCGAGTACAGAGCACAACGCTCCTCCCACCTCTGAGGGACGCTAACAAATACTGATAATAAATGAATTTATAATTATAATAAAAAAAAGGAAAAATACCATGAATAAATAAATACATGAAAAATGTAACAATAATAAATAAATGTCTAAAAAATAATGACGATAAAATATTAATTATATTTAAATAAATAAATAATAATAAAATCATTATTAATAAAATAATACAAAAACGTATGATAAAAAGTAAAAAATGTAATTCATAAATAATACAAATATATTTAAAACAAATGTAATACATTAACAACAATAGCTGCTGAGCACATGAGGATAAAGAGTTGAAACTGAAGCTAGGGGGCGGTAATGCATCTGAAACGCCAAGAAGAAGAAGAAGAAGGAGGAGAAGAAGAAGAAGGAGGAGAAGAAGAAGGAGGAGAAGAAGAAGAAGAAGAAGAAGAAGAAGAAGAAGGAGGAGGAGAAGAAGAAGGAGGAGGAGAAGAAGAAGGAGGAGAAGAAGCAGGACTTCCTGCACCACTGGACCCACGCTCCGAGCTGTTTGTTTAAAGGAGCCGCTGTTTGTTTACCCCTGCTGACGGTAGGTAAACAACAACAACAACACAGCGCCAGAGTCCTGTTAGAAATGTGAGGTTTTAAATCGTTCCTGCTCATAAACCCACTCCTAACCCGCGTGTTGGATACAGACACGGTGTTGATCTGAGACACACACTCTTCACCTCGGGTGATAGGTCAGCACTAAGCAGCTGCATGTATTAAAGGTCCCGTGTCATGGCCTTTTCCACTGATCATAGTTCCTTTGTTGAGCTCTACTAGAATATAATTATATTGTGCAATTTTCCAAACTCACATTGGTTTCTCACAGCATCTCTGTAAAGTCTGTGTATTCACTCTCTCCACTAAACGGCTCGTTGCAGCTCTTGCCCCCCCCTCCCTGTGAGCCCAGTGTGCTCTGATTGGTCGGGACGTTGTGAATCGCGCTGAGCTCCGTGGAGGTGTGATTTCCTTGTTTAGCGATACACAGCAAAACACAGCCAAACTCACCCTGAGCACACAAAGTCACAGCCGAAGTAAACACAATAAGTGTGCTTGATATTGAGTAAGAAAAAGGTTGATAAAGGCTGTGAGAACGGGTCTGCAGAGAGAATTTCAACTGTCTGTTATCAGCCTGCAGCCAGGGAGGAGAGATCAGCAGAGCTGCACTGAGTGTGTGAGGAAGTCCGTGGATTGGTCAATTTGGACCAATCAGCGGGGGCTTAACGTAACGGCTCCGCGGATTGGTCCATTTCGTTCCGGGGACCACATGACATGATGATGTACCCGGAAGAATCAAATGGACAGTGACGTATCTCCAACGAGGCGTTTTGGGGAGGTATTTTCTGTGTTAGAGTTTTACTCTCTACAGGGTGTACTTTGAGGGTTTTGACTCTGCAGACCGTTTACATGCATTAAAACCTTCATAACAACAAGGGGACGGGTACTAACCGGAAAAGCATGACATGGGACCTTTAACGATACAACCTTTCTCATTCCTCTAATCTCCCCTCCTCGACTCCTATCCTCCTGTCTTAGTCCCGCCCACAGGAGATGCGAGCGGAGGACTGAGGAGGGGAACCGAGGAGAGAGGAGGGGAACCGAGGAGAGAGGAGGGGAGCCGAGGAGAGAGGAGGGGAGCCGAGGAGAGAGGAGGGGAACCGAGGAGAGAGGAGGGGAAGCAGCAGGCGGTTAGAGAAATGAGAACTCCTCTCCTCTGAGAGGTCATTTTAAAGAGACGTCCATTAATGATGACAGGAGGCACAGCAGCTCTCTGTCTGATGGACAGATGAGTTCATGACCACTTCTTTCCTTTGATTCATTCACAGTGCGGTGTAATGAGACAATAACAGGCTACAGATGAGGACACACACACACACACACACACACACACACACACACACACACACACACACACACAAATATATATGTATATATTTATATAAATATATACAATTTCAGAATCAAACCAGCATGAGAGCACTCTCATAATAACGTAACGCAATCAGGGACTGGATATCCCCCCCCCCCCTCTCTCTGAAATGTACCACACACACACTGTACCACACACACACACACACACACACACACACACACACTGTACCACACACACCTGCAGCTCCTAAAGCATCATCAGGCTGCAGCCGTTGTGTATTTTATTTTGTGAAGCACTAAATGGTCTTAGAAACATCTGGACTCTTTGTTTGTAGATATCTACTAAACTAAAGCAAAGAGAGTAGGCCTGTTCTACTGAGTGATATATATTATACACACTGCTCTGCTTTCTGCACGGACCTCACAGCTGTTCTATTTCGTATAAGGCTTCGCCCTCTAAGGCTATCGCTATTGGGTAATCCCACTGCACGTGTGCAGCACTGGCAGACGTAATCCACGCCCACCTATGACGTGGGCCCCACCTTCCGTATAAATAGGAAGTAGTCCCTACAATCTGCTCCCACTTTTCTTCAGCACTCCGTTGCAGAAGCACTGTACAGTAGGGGTGTAACGGTATCCGTATTCGTCCCGTACCGTCACGGTTCGGACGTCACGGTTCGGTGCATGCAGTCACACGACGAATACGCCTTTTTTTTACGAGTTGGATAAAAGTCTGTCATTCAGGGCAGTATCCACTATACTATATATAATCCAGGGGGCGGTATTGCGCCTAAAAGCTGTTTGCCAGCCGCCCTTAAACAACAAAGAACAAGAAGAAACACAACAACAAAACGAACAAAATACCAGAAGAAGAAAAGTTAGTATGGCGAGTTCAGATAACACACAGGAGCTTCTTTTAAATCAGCTGTGTGGGAACATTTCGGGTTCCCTGTGGACTACAATAACGATGAAGTGCGTGAGTGGTGGATCGGACGAGGACGGTGTGTCGGCGTTGTTCGATAGCGGTGCGGTATGCTAATGGTAACACACGCCAAACATGCTAAATCACATCAGAAGGCATCACCCAGATTTGCCAATCACAGGAGCCCGGCGAAAGACAACAGCAGTTCAGCAGCTGATCCCCGCTGTTTTTAAGAAGCCAAGAGACATGAGAGCCGAGAGACCAAAATAAATAACGGAAGCTTTTGGCATATGTTTTTCAACGGCTTTGCGCTCTTGAAACACTTTCTTATTATTTATGATGTCATATTTTCAAGTCATTCTTTTTAGTTTTACAGCTTGATGAAACCTTTTTGTTTGACATCAGCCATTATAGATAATATGGCCATCTGAGTGTGTGGTTTGTTTTTAACTGTTTAATACAGTTAATTATTCAAAATGTCAGAGTTTCTTATTTTTAAACTGAAACTTGCACTACTGTTCAAAAATAAATAACAACAAACCTGGAATTATGCATTTGGGACTTTTTTTTGCTTTTTCTTGTTGTACCGAACCGTGACCCCCAAACCGAGGTACGAACCGAACCGTGACTTCTGTGAACCGTTACACCCCTACTGTACAGGCAAGCTCTTTTCAGAGCTGTTTGCTAGACAGCAGGGCTTGACGTTTAAACCTGATGCTCCTAACCTGTCGGTTAGCAGGCAGCACGGTTTTTTTCCTCTGTCCCAGATGTGCCTACTACACACGGTCGTAATGAGCCCAGGGCTGTTATTACGCACTGTGTAAATAGCACTGCACACACCTCCGCTCATTCCTCAGGAGGTTTGAGCGTGAACGCGCCTCAATGTCCAGTTTACGAGCCTTCTCCTAAACAGAGACCGGATGAGAGCCGGTGTGAGATGCAGCGTGTGGACGCCCCCTCGCAGCTTTTCGGTCCGGGCCCCTCTTGGGCTGCTTCACGGGCAACGGCGGCAAGGGCTCTGACGTGGCTCGTCACCATGACAACCACAGCACATCCAGAGCATGTCGCGCGCTCTCAGAATATTACTCAGAGTGGCGACGCGTGTATTTGATGGACAGATGGATAATAATAAGCAGCAAGGCCCACCGGGTAAGCCGGCTGCCCCTAACCTGTCGGTTATAGGCAGCATGGCTCGCTGCATAAATCGGCTGTCTTTAAAACCTATTGTTTTTTAGGCAGCTCGGTTTTTCTCCTCTGTCCCAAACCTACCTCCTACACACGGTCGTAATGAGCCCACGAGTGCCATTATTACAGTGAGGACAGCACTGCACACAGCTCCGCTCATCCCTTAGGGGTGTTGAGCGTGAACGCACCTCGGTGTCCAGTTTAACACTGTAAGCAATTGCTGTTATTTTACAGCCAATTTTCAGCACTAATCTACTGGCAGCCCCCTAACCAGAATGTTACTGTGAATTATTTAATTTTTTCCAGTAATAAACTGAAATTGTCCAACAGTATGAATACTGTATACTTTCAGTGTATTGCTGGCGTCTCTGCTGCCGGTATTTTACTGTTAATTGAAAAAATACAGCAGTATACTGTATTTTATTTTTACAGTAAGAGGCTGTAAAGTCATTTCACAGTATGAGTACTGTGGTATTACAGTGAAGTGCAGGCGTCTGTGAAGAGACTGCCGGCGCTTTACTGTTGTTTGACAGGAAAATGTGTTACAGTGGAAATAATGAGAGCCTGTGTGAAATGCAGCGTCTGGAGGGCTCTGGCGTGGCTCGTCACCATGACAACCACAGCACATCCAGAGCAGGTTGGCGCGCTGTGTGGCTGCGCATGTGTTCAATGGACAGATGGAAGATAATATGCAGCAAGGCTCCCCGGTTAAGCCGGCTGCCAATAGCCTATTGGTTACTTGGCAGCATGGCTCGCTGCCTAAGCCGGCTGGGTTTTTTAACTTATTGGTTAATAAAACAGCAGGGCTTACTATTCAATCCGTCTACCGTAAACTTTTTGGGTTTACGCAGCACGGATTTTTCCTCTGTCTCAGACACCTCCTACCCACCGTCGTAATAAGCCCATGGAGGGCCATTATTACGCCTTGTGTGGACAGCACTGCACACACCTCCGCTCATCCCTTAGTGATGTTGAGCGTGAACGCCCAGTTTACGAGTCTTCTCCTAAACGGCGACATATTGAGAGCCTGTGTGAAATGCAGCGTGTGGAGGGCTCTGGTGTGGTTTGCCACCAACCACAGCACATCCAGAGAATGTACACCCGGCGCTATCAGAGTACTGGATGGTACTCAGGGTGGCGGCGAGTGTGTCTGATGGACAGATTGATGAGCAGGCGGATGGGCAGAGGATAGTCTCTGCAGTTCGCCTCTCCCCCCCGCAGTTCTACGGGATACAGGGAACCCTGTTATCCCAGGAACAGTGTCTCGCGCTCCGTGCAGAGCGGCAGGAACTCTGGTTAAAGAAAGCTTTTTTCCAGGGTTCCTCATGGGGAAGAAAATCAGGGTTTTTTACTCCCGGTATTTTCTGGTCGCGAAGGAGACTGGGCGGGGGGTATGAGACCCATCCTCGATCTGTCAGTGTCCAACAAGGGAATGGCCTTTTCCCATGCTGACGATCAAACAGGTGCTGGAGAGTTCACCAGGGAGACTGGTTCACATCCATAGTCCTGAAGGATGCATTCCTCCACGTAACCATCATCCCGAAACACAGCAATTTCCTGCGATTCTCATTCCTGGCTAGTTGGAGCAGCTACTCAGAATGGGGATGAGAGTGTTATTATAGCGGCCAAAATCATAAAAATATAAGAAAGAAATATAACGCAAAGTGCCGCTGAGGCACCCGTCAGCGAATCTTACGCATGGGTAAAAATCAAGGTCCGAGCAAAAGTCGTTTCAGTGCAATTTATTATAAACACATCAAGCATTTCTCTTCCTTCTTACCCGATGGTAAAAACCATCAGCCTACCGGGTGCCGCTCACTACCACCTGTTTCCCAGCTTTATAATGAGCAGGTCTCCCCTCCCCCGGCGCCCAAAGGCATAGTACAACTTATTTGATAAACTTAAGAATTAACAGGAAGATTTACTATAAACAAAAAAGAACAATAAAATAAATGGATAACTATTAAATAATATAAGCTCCTAGATATGGCTTCATCAGTTATTTTACCCGGCTGTGGCTGGCTCGCTCCAGGAAGGGAGGAAGCGGCTGACAGACGATACAGCTCGTATCTCATCTGTCAAGCCTGGGTTTCATTATCAACTGGAAGAAGAGCTGTCCTCGTCCTTCCCAGGTTATCCTTTAACTGGGAGTGGAATTGAACTCAGCCCGCATGAGAGCGCGACTCTCACAGCGGAGAGGGGAGAAAGTGACAGCTCTCCTCCGGCGCGTCACACCCCGCGGGGCGGTGACACCCCTCTCCGTGAGGCAGCTGTTAGACATGATGTCAGCGGGTCACGTGGTGATCCCCCTGGGTCTCCTTCATAGTGAGGAGACTCCAGAGGTGGTTTATTCGCCTGCGTATCGACCCCGTGTGTCAGAGGAGACGCATGGTGTACATTCCTCCTTCCGTGGGATTGGATTTGACCCACTGGAAACACCTCCACGTCCTGTCAGTGGGGGTGCCCCTGAGCAGAGTGACGTCACACACCGCAGTGTTCACAGACGCATCTCTCGCAGGCTGAGGAACGTGCAGGTCGCAGGCAGTGGGGGGACAGTGGCCGGGTCACATGTCTCTCCATATAAACGTGCTGGAATTACTCTCCGTATGGAAAGTTCTCCAGCACTTCGTCCCGTTGTCTGTTTGAATCAACATGTGTTGATTCAAACAGACAACAAAGCAGCGGCGGCCTACATAAATCGCCAGGGAGGTGTTCGATCAGCGCAGCTGCTGAACACACATCCTACACAGCCAAATGGACAGCGCTCCGTGTGGTGTGTGGGGAAAAGCCTGGACCCCGTGGGGCCCCCTGCCTCGTGCTGTCGTTCCTCCAGCTGTTGCTGGACAGGAATTGTAGCACAGTAAAAACATGCTGCTGCCATTTCATCTTGCCACGTAGGTTTGGGGTCAGCACGGTGTGTAGTCACCCTCTGACAAAACGAGCACAGAGACTCAGACCTGTGTCACGTGCTTTGGCGCCTCAATGGGGTTTTGGCTTTAGTGTTACGCGCACTGAGTAAAGCTCCATTTGAACCTTTAGACCAGGTTCCCCTGAAGTTCTTGTCAGCCAAAGTAGCTCTGCTCTTGGCTCTGAGTGATTGGTCTACTCTCTCTGTGGCTCCGTCATGTCTCCAGATCCGAGGAGATGGCAGCTCAGCTGTTTTGCGCCCTAACCCGGCTTTTATGCCAAAGGTGATCACGAGCTCTTTTAGATCGATCTCCTCCGTCCCGTGCGCGCTGTCATGCTATATTGCACGCACGGCTGCTTTAAGCAGCTCGCCTGTTTGTGCATTACAGAGAGCGCTCAATAGGGCAGCCTCTGTCGGCACAGCGCCTGTCACACGGGCTGTGTGAGGCTGTGTGAGGCTGTGTCACAGGCGTATGTCTCCTCTGGGGTGGAGCCCCCGGAGAACATCAAAGCGCACGGCACCAGAGGAATGTCCTCCTCCACGGCGTTGCACGGAGGAATGACAGTGGAAGACATTTGCACTGCTGCATCTTGGTCTTCCCCTGTTCTTTTATTCGTGTTTATTTGAGGGATGTCTCCCACTCCTCTCTGACACACTCAGTACTGAGTGTCCTGTCAGAGAGAGTAATGTCGGGGACCCAACTGCGTGCCCTCTCTCCTGCCTGTCGGCACTCAGAGAGCTGCCCTTTCCCCTCTTTGATCGTTTTAACAGGTGGGACTTTGGTCTCTACTCTTTATAACGACAGGCAGCCTAGTTAGCCTACCTTCTTTCCCTGATGGAGAATATTCATTTTTTAAATGCTATATTCCCTGGGAATGTGATGCTCCATTTACGCACGGCGAAATGGACATGGGTTATTAACTAAGGTGTGTTTTTGTGCTTCTGGTAACGGACGAACCAGTGGGGCGTAGACTACATCCTGCTTCGCCCTTAACCCAATAGCGATAGCCTTAGAGGGCGAAGCCTTATACGATATAGAACTGGGGTTACGTACTGTAACCCAGCTTCTATGAGTATAGGCGCAGCCCTCTAAGGTTCGGGCCCCACTCCTCTCTCCTCCACTCCTCTCTCCTCGGTTCCCCTCCTCGACTCCTCTCTCCTCGGTTCCCCTCCTCGACTCCTCTCTCCTTGGTTCCCCTCCTCGACTCCTCTCTCCTCGGTTCCCCTCCTTCACTCCTCGATTCCCCTCCTCGACTCCTCTCTCCTTGGTTCCCCTCCTCGACTCCTCTCTCCTCGACTACTCTCTCCTCGGTTCTCCTCCTCTCTTCTCTCCTCGGTTCCCCTCCTCGACTCCTCTCTCCTCGGTTCCCCTCCTCGACTCCTCTCTCCTCGACTACTCTCTCCTCGGTTCTCCTCCTCTCTTCTCTCCTCGGTTCCCCTCCTCGACCCTTCTCTCCTCGGTTCCCCTCCTCGACTCCTCTCTCCTCGGTTCCCCTCCTCGACCCTTCTCT
>JAPTMU010000123.1:133821-143821 GCA_028583405.1 Pogonophryne albipinna | reverse complement strand
AAGTGAAATGCTCATTTGCATTTTCAGATGTTTGGCGTTATGATATGTCTCCACATGTTATATGTTTATTATTTATGTTTTTAGTTATGTTTTTATTTTATTCATAGCGTCAAAAATGGTGTTGCTATTAAAGGTTTTGCTGCTACCTAAAACTCAGTATCCGGAGTGTAATGGATGGGATTTCTAACTTCCCGGTACTTAGTCCCTCAGAAATCTTTAGCTCCGGAACTTTCTAGTAGATCGCGTTCACACCGGAATAAGTCCCTGGGGGAGGATTAGGCAAATGAGCCGCTGACGTCACTTCTTCTTCTTCTGCTTTGGGTTTACTGGCAGGTCGCAAACCACTTCACGGCGTCTACTACCGCCCGGAGTCCCCGGCCGGAAGTCCCCGGAGTTGGGGACTGGCTTCAGTAGAAGCTGCTGGGACTCCCAGCAGCTTCTACTGAAGCCTTCAGAGTAAATCGCCAGAACGCAGACACCTCCTCATCTCCACCGCTCCCATGTTTTATTTTGTGTTGCCATAAGTTAGTCTCTCTGCGTTGGTGCGCTGGGCTAATGCTAATAATGCTAATGCTAATAATGCTAATGCCAGCAAATACAATGCCGGCTTCATAAAAACTTTCCTGGGCCGTGGCTTGCAATCCGCCCAGCCAATCAGAAATGGGAACATTTTCCTCCCCAGGAAAGAACCACCTCTCTAGCAGGGACTGAAAGGGGGAAATGGTTCGCAAAAACAAGTTCTAGTTCCAGATATTTTTGGTGTGAACGCAAAATCCCAGGAACTATCGGAACTATTCCTGGAAAAAGTTCTAAAAGCTCTTCCTCTCAGCCACAGACTATTATTGGCTGTTATTCAGAAATGATGAAGTCATAGCCGGAGCGTCCCAATCGAGATAACCGTTTTGTTTGAATTGAAGTTTTTTTAAATGGGAAACACACCTGAAGTTTGGCAAAGTTGGAAAGGTACCGAGGCTTAATGCCATTGTTTCTAAAGGTTAAAGAACCCTGACTCCAGCCTTGTGTTTCCTGAACAGATGGGAGGAATTGGACTTCCTGTGATGAGTTTCAACAAATGTTTAACGGATATATTCAGGTAATCAAGTACCATTCTAACCCTGATATAAGAATGAGCCCAGCTGGTAAAACTTTGATGAACTACGTCTGGGTGTATTTGGTGCACGGAGTAAATGGATACCTGCCAACGTGAGGGTCAGCGGTTCAAATCCCCAACATGTGAGAGGCAGAATGGCAACTCCATTACATATCTTATGGAAATAGAGAGGCTGTGGTAATTCAAGTGAAAGAAATAAAAACTAAAAACTGAAGTTGGGTAAGTCAGAAAGAAACAGAGGCTTAAGTCCAGTTTTCTCTAAACGACATATTAATAAACCCGGCTCCACTCGTGCTGCCAGAGGGTTGCTGGTTCGACTCCCAGCATGGCAGAGTGAAGTCATCACGCGAGTACAGAGCACAACGCTCCCCCCACCTCTGAGGGACGCTAACAAATACTGATAATAAATGAATTTATAATTATAATAAAAAAAAAGGAAAAATACCATGAATAAATAAATACATGAAAAATGTAACAATAATAAATAAATGTCTAAAAAATAATGACGATAAAATATTAATTATATTTAAATAAATAAATAATAATAAAATCATTATTAATAAAATAATACAAAAACGTATGATAAAAAGTAAAAAATGTAATTCATAAATAATACAAATATATTTAAAACAAATGTAATACATTAACAACAATAGCTGCTGAGCACATGAGGATAAAGAGTTGAAACTGAAGCTAGGGGGCGGTAATGCATCTGAAACGCCAAGAAGAAGAAGAAGAAGAAGAAGGAGAAGAAGAAGGAGGAGAAGAAGAAGAAGAAGAAGAAGAAGAAGGAGGAGAAGAAGAAGGAGGAGAAGAAGAAGAAGAAGAAGAAGAAGAAGAAGAAGAAGGAGGAGAAGAAGAAGGAGGAGGAGAAGAAGAAGGAGGAGAAGAAGCAGGACTTCCTGCACCACTGGACCCACGCTCCGAGCTGTTTGTTTAAAGGAGCCGCTGTTTGTTTACCCCTGCTGACGGTAGGTAAACAACAACAACAACACAGCGCCAGAGTCCTGTTAGAAATGTGAGGTTTTAAATCGTTCCTGCTCATAAACCCACTCCTAACCCGCGTGTTGGATACAGACACGGTGTTGATCTGAGACACACACTCTTCACCTCGGGTGATAGGTCAGCACTAAGCAGCTGCATGTATTAAAGGTCCCGTGTCATGGCCATTTCCACTGATCATAGTTCCTTTGTTGAGTTCTACTAGAATATAATTATATTGTGCAATTTTCCAAACTCACATTGGTTTCTCACAGCATCTCTGTAAAGTCTGTGTATTCACTCTCTCCACTAAACGGCTCGTTGCAGCTCTTGCCCCCCCCTCCCTGTGAGCCCAGTGTGCTCTGATTGGTCGGGACGTTGTGAATCGCGCTGAGCTCCGTGGAGGTGTGATTTCCTTGTTTAGCGATACACAGCAAAACACAGCCAAACTCACCCTGAGCACACAAAGTCACAGCCGAAGTAAACACAATAAGTGTGCTTGATATTGAGT
The DNA here is from genome assembly GCA_028583405.1 of Pogonophryne albipinna. NCBI lineage: Eukaryota > Metazoa > Chordata > Actinopteri > Perciformes > Artedidraconidae > Pogonophryne > Pogonophryne albipinna. Next base: position 141,218 of record JAPTMU010000123.1, on the reverse strand, counting down.
AAGAAAAAGGTGATAAAGGCTGTGAGAACGGGTCTGCAGAGAGAATTTCAACTGTCTGTTATCAGCCTGCAGCCAGGGAGGAGAGATCAGCAGAGCTGCACTGAGTGTGTGAGGAAGTCCGTGGATTGGTCAATTTGGACCAATCAGCGGGGGCTTAACGTAACGGCTCCGCGGATTGGTCCATTTCGTTCCGGGGACCACATGACATGATGATGTACCCGGAAGAATCAAATGGACAGTGACGTCTCTCCAACGAGGCGTTTTGGGGAGGTATTTTCTGTGTTAGAGTTTTACTCTCTACAGGGTGTACTTTGAGGGTTTTGACTCTGCAGACCGTTTACATGCATTAAAACCTTCATAACAACAAGGGGACGGGTACTAACCGGAAAAGCATGACATGGGACCTTTAACGATACAACCTTTCTCATTCCTCTAATCTCCCCTCCTCGACTCCTATCCTCCTGTCTTAGTCCCGCCCACAGGAGATGCGAGCGGAGGACTGAGGAGGGGAACCGAGGAGAGAGGAGGGGAACCGAGGAGAGAGGAGGGGAGCCGAGGAGAGAGGAGGGGAGCCGAGGAGAGAGGAGGGGAACCGAGGAGAGAGGAGGGGAAGCAGCAGGCGGTTAGAGAAATGAGAACTCCTCTCCTCTGAGAGGTCATTTTAAAGAGACGTCCATTAATGATGACAGGAGGCACAGCAGCCCTCTGTCTGATGGACAGATGAGTTCATGACCACTTCTTTCCTTTGATTCATTCACAGTGCGGTGTAATGAGACAATAACAGGCTACAGATGAGGACACACACACACACACACACACACACACACACACACACACACACACACACACACAAATATATATGTATATATTTATATAAATATATACAATTTCAGAATCAAACCAGCATGAGAGCACTCTCATAATAACGTAACGCAATCAGAGACTGGATATCCCCCCCCCCCTCTCTCTGAAATGTACCACACACACACTGTACCACACACACACACACACACACACACACACACACACACACACACACACACACACACACTGTACCACACACCCCTGCAGCTCCTAAAGCATCATCAGGCTGCAGCCGTTGTGTATTTTATTTTGTGAAGCACTAAATGGTCTTAGAAACATCTGGACTCTTTGTTTGTAGATATCTACTAAACTAAAGCAAAGAGAGTAGGCCTGTTATACTGAGTGATATATATTATACACACTGCTCTGCTTTCTGCACGGACCTCACAGCTGTTCTATTTCGTATAAGGCTTCGCCCTCTAAGGCTATCGCTATTGGGTAATCCCACTGCACGTGTGCAGCACTGGCAGACGTAATCCACGCCCCACCTATGACGTGGGCCCCACCTTCCGTATAAATAGGAAGTAGTCCCTACAATCTGCTCCCACTTTTCTTCAGCACTCCGTTGCAGAAGCACTGTACAGTAGGGGTGTAACGGTATCCGTATTCGTCCCGTACCGTCACGGTTCGGACGTCACGGTTCGGTGCATGCAGTCACACGACGAATACGCCTTTTTTTTACGAGTTGGATAAAAGTCTGTCATTCAGGGCAGTATCCACTACACTATATATAATCCAGGGGGCGGTATTGCGCCTAAAAGCTGTTTGCCAGCCGCCCTTAAACAACAAAGAACAAGAAGAAACACAACAACAAAACGAACAAAATACCAGAAGAAGAAAAGTTAGTATGGCGAGTTCAGATAACACACAGGAGCTTCTTTTAAATCAGCTGTGTGGGAACATTTCGGGTTCCCTGTGGACTACAATAACGATGAAGTGCGTGAGTGGTGGATCGGACGAGGACGGTGTGTCGGCGTTGTTCGATAGCGGTGCGGTATGCTAATGGTAACACACGCCAAACATGCTAAATCACATCAGAAGGCATCACCCAGATTTGCCAATCACAGGAGCCCGGCGAAAGACAACAGCAGTTCAGCAGCTGATCCCCGCTGTTTTTAAGAAGCCAAGAGGACATGAGAGCCGAGAGACCAAAATAAATAACGGAAGCTTTTGGCATATGTTTTTCAACGGCTTTGCGCTCTTGAAACACTTTCTTATTATTTATGATGTCATATTTTCAAGTCATTCTTTTTAGTTTTACAGCTTGATGAAACCTTTTTGTTTGACATCAGCCATTATAGATAATATGGCCATCTGAGTGTGTGGTTTGTTTTTAACTGTTTAATACAGTTAATTATTCAAAATGTCAGAGTTTCTTATTTTTAAACTGAAACTTGCACTACTGTTCAAAAATAAATAACAACAAACCTGGAATTATGCATTTGGGACTTTTTTTTGCTTTTTCTTGTTGTACCGAACCGTGACCCCAAACCGAGGTACGAACCGAACCGTGACTTCTGTGAACCGTTACACCCCTACTGTACAGGCAAGCTCTTTTCAGAGCTGTTTGCTAGACAGCAGGGCTTGACGTTTAAACCTGATGCTCCTAACCTGTCGGTTAGCAGGCAGCACGGTTTTTTTTCCTCTGTCCCAGATGTGCCTACTACACACGGTCGTAATGAGCCCAGGGCTGTTATTACGCACTGTGTAAATAGCACTGCACACACCTCCGCTCATTCCTCAGGAGGTTTGAGCGTGAACGCGCCTCAATGTCCAGTTTACGAGCCTTCTCCTAAACAGAGACCGGATGAGAGCCGGTGTGAGATGCAGCGTGTGGAGGCCCCTCGCAGCTTTTCGGTCCGGGCCCCTCTTGGGCTGCTTCACGGGCAACGGCGGCGAGGGCTCTGACGTGGCTCGTCACCATGACAACCACAGCACATCCAGAGCATGTCGCGCGCTCTCAGAATATTACTCAGAGTGGCGACGCGTGTATTTGATGGACAGATGGATAATAATAAGCAGCAAGGCCCACCGGGTAAGCCGGCTGCCCCTAACCTGTCGGTTATAGGCAGCATGGCTCGCTGCATAAATCGGCTGTCTTTAAAACCTATTGTTTTTAGGCAGCTCGGTTTTTCTCCTCTGTCCCAAACCTACCTCCTACACACGGTCGTAATGAGCCCACGAGTGCCATTATTACAGTGAGGACAGCACTGCACACAGCTCCGCTCATCCCTTAGGGGTGTTGAGCGTGAACGCACCTCGGTGTCCAGTTTAACACTGTAAGCAATTGCTGTTATTTTACAGCCAATTTTCAGCACTAATCTACTGGCAGCCCCTAACCAGAATGTTACTGTGAATTATTAATTTTTTCCAGTAATAAACTGAAATTGTCCAACAGTATGAATACTGTATACTTTCAGTGTATTGCTGGCAGTCTCTGCTGCCGGTATTTACTGTTAATTGAAAAAATACAGCAGTATACTGTATTTTATTTTTACAGTAAGAGGCTGTAAAGTCATTTCACAGTATGAGTACTGTGGTATTACAGTGAAGTGCAGGCGTCTGTGAAGAGACTGCCGGCGCTTTACTGTTGTTTTGACAGGAAAATGTGTTACAGTGGAAATAATGAGAGCCTGTGTGAAATGCAGCGTCTGGAGGGCTCTGGCGTGGCTCGTCACCATGACAACCACAGCACATCCAGAGCAGGTTGGCGCGCTGTGTGGCTGCGCATGTGTTCAATGGACAGATGGAAGATAATATGCAGCAAGGCTCCCCGGTTAAGCCGGCTGCCAATAGCCTATTGGTTACTTGCAGCATGGCTCGCTGCCTAAGCCGGCTGGGTTTTTTAACTTATTGGTTAATAAAACAGCTGGGCTTAACTATTCAATCCGTCTACCGTAAACTTTTTGGGTTTACGCAGCACGGATTTTTCCTCTGTCTCAGACACCTCCTACCCACCGTCGTAATAAGCCCATGGAGGGCCATTATTACGCCTTTGTGTGGACAGCACTGCACACACCTCCGCTCATCCCTTAGTGATGTTGAGCGTGAACGCCCAGTTTACGAGTCTTCTCCTAAACGGCGACATATTGAGAGCCTGTGTGAAATGCAGCGTGTGGAGGGCTATGGTGTGGTTTGCCACCAACCACAGCACATCCAGAGAATGTACACCCGGCGCTATCAGAGTACTGGATGGTACTCAGGGTGGCGGCGAGTGTGTCTTGATGGACAGATTGATGAGCAGGCGGATGGGCAGAGGATAGTCTCTGCAGTTCGCCTCTCCCCCCCGCAGTTCTACGGGATACAGGGAACCCTGTTATCCCAGGAACAGTGTCTCGCGCTCCGTGCAGAGCGGCAGGAACTCTGGTTAAAGAAAGCTTTTTTCCAGGGTTCCTCATGGGGAAGAAAAATCAGGGTTTTTTACTCCCGGTATTTTCTGGTCGCGAAGGAGACTGGGCGGGGGGTATGAGACCCATCCTCGATCTGTCAGTGTCCAACAAGGGAATGGCCTTTTCCCATGCTGACGATCAAACAGGTGCTGGAGAGTTCACCAGGGAGACTGGTTCACATCCATAGTCCTGAAGGATGCATTCCTCCACGTAACCATCATCCGAAACACAGCAATTTCCTGCGATTCTCATTCCTGGCTAGTTGGAGCAGCTACTCAGAATGGGGATGAGAGTGTTATTATAGCGGCCAAAATCATAAAAATATAAGAAAGAAATATAACGCAAAGTGCCGCTGAGGCACCCGTCAGCGAATCTTACGCATGGGTAAAAATCAAGGTCCGAGCAAAAGTCGTTTCAGTGCAATTTATTATAAACACATCAAGCATTTCTCTTCCTTCTTACCCGATGGTAAAAACCATCAGCCTACCGGGTGCCGCTCACTACCACCTGTTTCCCAGCTTTATAATGAGCAGGTCTCCCCTCCCCCGGCGCCCAAAGGCATAGTACAACTTATTTGATAAACTTAAGAATTAACAGGAAGATTTACTATAAACAAAAAAGAACAATAAAATAAATGGATAACTATTAAATAATATAAGCTCCTAGATATGGCTTCATCAGTTATTTTACCCGGCTGTGGCTGGCTCGCTCCAGGAAGGGAGGAAGCGGCTGACAGACGATACAGCTCGTATCTCATCTGTCAAGCCTGGGTTTCATTATCAACTGGAAGAAGAGCTGTCCTCGTCCCTCCCAGGTTATCCTTTAACTGGGAGTGGAATTGAACTCAGCCCGCATGAGAGCGCGACTCTCACAGCGGAGAGGGGAGAAAGTGACAGCTCTCCTCCGGCGCGTCACACCCCGCGGGGCGGTGACCACCCCTCTCCGTGAGGCAGCTGTTAGACATGATGTCAGCGGGTCACGTGGTGATCCCCCTGGGTCTCCTTCATAGTGAGGAGACTCCAGAGGTGGTTTATTCGCCTGCGTATCGACCCCGTGTGTCAGAGGAGACGCATGGTGTACATTCCTCCTTCCGTGGGATTGGATTTGACCCACTGGAAACACCTCCACGTCCTGTCAGTGGGGGTGCCCCTGAGCAGAGTGACGTCACACACCGCAGTGTTCACAGACGCATCTCTCGCAGGCTGAGGAACGTGCAGGTCGCAGGCAGTGGGGGGACAGTGGCCGGGTCACATGTCTCTCCATATAAACGTGCTGGAATTACTCTCCGTATGGAAAGTTCTCCAGCACTTCGTTCCCGTTGTCTGTTTGAATCAACATGTGTTGATTCAAACAGACAACAAAGCAGCGGCGGCCTACATAAATCGCCAGGGAGGTGTTCGATCAGCGCAGCTGCTGAACACACATCCTACACAGCCAAATGACAGCGCTCCGTGTGGTGTGTGGGGGAAAAGCCTGGACCCCGTGGGGCCCCCTGCCTCGTGCTGTCGTTCCTCCAGCTGTTGCTGGACAGGAATTGTAGCACAGTAAAAACATCGCTGCCTGCCATTTCATCTTGCACGTAGGTTTGGGGTCAGCACGGTGTGTAGTCACCCTCTGCCAAAACGAGCACAGAGACTCAGACCTGTGTCACGTGCTTTGGCGCCTCAATGGGTTTTGGCTTTAGTGTTACGCGCACTGAGTAAAGCTCCATTTGAACCTTTAGACCAGGTTCCCCTGAAGTTCTTGTCAGCCAAAGTAGCTCTGCTCTTGGCTCTGAGTGATTGGTCTACTCTCTCTGTGGCTCCGTCATGTCTCCAGATCCGAGGAGATGGCAGCTCAGCTGTTTTGCGCCCTAACCCGGCTTTTATGCCAAAGGTGATCACGAGCTCTTTTAGATCGATCTCCTCCGTCCCGTGCGCGCTGTCATGCTATATTGCACGCACGGCTGCTTTAAGCAGCTCGCCTGTTTGTGCATTACAGAGAGCGCTCAATAGGGCAGCCTCTGTCGGCACAGCGCCTGTCACACGGGCTGTGTGAGGCTGTGTGAGGCTGTGTCACAGGCGTATGTCTCCTCTGGGGTGGAGCCCCCGGAGAACATCAAAGCGCACGGCACCAGAGGAATGTCCTCCTCCACGGCGTTGCACGGAGGAATGACAGTGGAAGACATTTGCACTGCTGCATCTTGGTCTTCCCCTGTTCTTTTATTCGTGTTTATTTGAGGGATGTCTCCCACTCCTCTCTGACACACTCAGTACTGAGTGTCCTGTCAGAGAGAGTAATGTCGGGGACCCAACTGCGTGCCCTCTCTCCTGCCTGTCGGCACTCAGAGAGCTGCCCTTTCCCCTCTTTGATCGTTTTAACAGGTGGGACTTTGGTCTCTACTCTTTATAACGACAGGCAGCCTAGTTAGCCTACCTTCTTTCCCTGATGGAGAATATTCATTTTTTAAATGCTATATTCCCTGGGAATGTGATGCTCCATTTACGCACGGCGAAATGGACATGGGTTATTAACTAAGGTGTGTTTTTGTGCTTCTGGTAACGGACGAACCAGTGGGGCGTAGACTACATCCTGCTTCGCCCTTAACCCAATAGCGATAGCCTTAGAGGGCGAAGCCTTATACGATATAGAACTGGGGTTACGTACTGTAACCCAGCTTCTATGAGTATAGGCGCAGCCCTCTAAGGTTCGGGCCCCACTCCTCTCTCCTCCACTCCTCTCTCCTCGGTTCCCCTCCTCGACTCCTCTCTCCTCGGTTCCCCTCCTCGACTCCTCTCTCCTTGGTTCCCCTCCTCGACTCCTCTCTCCTCGGTTCCCCTCCTTCACTCCTCGATTCCCCTCCTCGACTCCTCTCTCCTTGGTTCCCCTCCTCGACTCCTCTCTCCTCGACTACTCTCTCCTCGGTTCTCCTCCTCTCTTCTCTCCTCGGTTCCCCTCCTCGACTCCTCTCTCCTCGGTTCCCCTCCTCGACTCCTCTCTCCTCGACTACTCTCTCCTCGGTTCTCCTCCTCTCTTCTCTCCTCGGTTCCCCTCCTCGACCCTTCTCTCCTCGGTTCCCCTCCTCGACTCCTCTCTCCTCGGTTCCCCTCCTCGACCCTTCTCTCCTCGGTTCCCCTCCTCGACTTCTCTCTCCTCAGTTCCCCT
>JAPTMU010000123.1:109946-132821 GCA_028583405.1 Pogonophryne albipinna | reverse complement strand
TGATATACACCTGAACATCAGCAGGAGAGACTCTTTAAAGTAGAGGACACTACATACTGATATACACCTGAACATCAGCAGGAGAGGACTCTTTAAAGTAGAGACACTACATACTGATATACACCTGAACATGAGCAGGAGATGACTCTTTAAAGTAGAGACACTACATACTGATATACACCTGAACATCAGCAGGAGAGGACTCTTTAAAGTAGACACACTAATGATATACACCTGAACATCAGCAGGAGAGGACTCTTTAAAGTAGACACACTAATGATATACACCTGAACATCAGCAAGAGAGGACTCTTTAAAGTAGACACACTAATGATATACACCTGAACATCAGCAGGAGAGGACTCTTTAAAGTAGACACACTAATGATATACACCTGAACATCAGCAGGGAGGACTCTTTAAAGTAGACACATACTGATATACACCTGAACATCAGCAGGAGAGGACTCTTTAAAGTAGAGACACTACATACTGATATACACCTGAACATCAGCAGGAGAGGACTCTTTAAAGTAGAGACACTACATACTGATATACACCTGAACATCAGCAGGAGATGACTCTTTAAAGTAGAGACACTACATACTGATATACACCTGAACATCAGCAAGAGAGGACTCTTTAAAGTAGAGACACTACAAACGGATATAACACCTGAACATCAGCAGGAGAGGACTCTTTAAAGTAGAGACACTACATACTGATATACACCTGAACATCAGCAGGAGATGACTCTTTAAAGTAGAGACACTACATACTGATATACACCTGACAATCAGCAGGAGATGACTCTTTCAAGTAGAGACACTACAAACTGATATACACAGAACATCAGCAGGAGAGGACTCTTTAAGTAGAGACACTACAAACTGATATACACCTGAACATCAGCAGGAGAGGACTCTTTAAAGTAGAGACACTACATACTGATATAACCTGAACATCAGCAGGAGAGGACTCTTTAAAGTAGAGACACTACATACTGATACACCTGAACATCAGCAGGGAGGACTCTTTAAAGTAGAGACACTACATACTGATATACACCTGAACATCAGCAGGAGAGGACTCTTTAAAGTAGAGACACTACATACTGATATACACCTGAACATCAGCAGGAGAGGACTCTTTAAAGTAGAGACACTACTGATATACACCTGAACATCAGCAGGAGAGGACTCTTTAAAGTAGAGACACTACATTCTGATATACACCTGAACATCAGCAGGAGAGGACTCTTTAAAGTAGACACACTACTGATATACACCTGAATATCAGCAGGAGAGGACTCTTTAAAGTAGAGACACTACATACTGATATACACCTGAACATCAGCAGGAGATGACTCTTTAAAGTAGACACACTACTGATATACACCTGAATATCAGCAGGAGAGGACTCTTTAAAGTAGAGACACTACATACTGATACACCTGAACATCAGCAGGAGATGACTCTTTAAAGTAGACACACTACTGATATACACCTGAACATCAGCAGGAGAGGACTCTTTAAAGTAGAGACACTACATACTGATATACACCTGAACATCAGCAGGAGAGGACTCTTTAAAGTAGAGACACTACATACTGATATACACCTGAACATCAGCAGGAGATGACTCTTTAAAGTAGACACACTACTGATATACACCTGAACATCAGCAGGAGAGGACTCTTTAAAGTAGAGACACTACATACTGATATACACCTGAACATCAGCAGGAGAGGACTCTTTAAAGTAGAGACACTACAAACTGATATACACCTGAACATCAGCAGGAGAGGACTCTTTAAAGTAGAGACACTACATACTGATATACACCTGAACATCAGCAGGAGAGGACTCTTTAAAGTAGAGACACTACATACTGATATACATCTGAATATCAGCAGGAGAGGTGTCTTTAAAGTAGAGACACTAACATACTGATATACACCTGAACATCAGCAGGAGAGGACTCTTTAAAGTAGAGACACTACATACTGATATACACCTGAACATCAGCAGGAGAGAACTCTTTAAAGTAGAGACACTACATACTGCTATACACCTGAACATCAGCAGGAGAGGACTCTTTAAAGTAGAGACACTACATACTGATATACACCTGAACATCAGCAGGAGAGGAATCTTTAAAGTAGAGACACTACATACTGATATACACCTGAACATCAGCAGGAGAGAACTCTTTAAAGTAGAGACACTACATACTGATATACACCTGAACATCAGCAGGAGAGGACTCTTTAAAGTAGAGACACTACATACTGATATACACCTGAACATCAGCAGGAGAGGACTCTTTAAAGTAGAGACACTACATACTGATATACACTGAACATCAGCAGGAGATGACTCTTTAAAGTAGAGACACTACATACTGATATACACCTGAACATCAGCAGGAGAGGACTCTTTAAAGTAGAGACACTACATACTGATATACACCTGAACATCAGCAGGAGAGGACTCTTTAAAGTAGAGACACTACATACTGATATACACCTGAACATCAGAAGGAGAGGACTCTTTAAAGTAGAGACACTACATACTGAATACACCTGAACATCAGCAGGAGAGGACTTTTAAAGTAGAGACACTACATACTGATATACACCTGAACATCAGCAGGAGAGGACTCTTTAAAGTAGAGACACTACATACTGATATACACCTGAACATCAGCAGGAGAGGACTCTTTAAAGTAGAGACACTACATACTGATATACACCTGAACATCAGCAGGAGAGGACTCTTTAAAGTAGAGACACTACTGATATACACCTGAACATCAGCAGGAGAGGACTCTTTAAAGTAGAGACACTACATACTGATATACACCTGAACATCAGCAGGAGAGGACTCTTTAAAGTAGACACACTAATGATATACACCTGAACATCAGCAGGAGAGGACTCTTTAAAGTAGAGACATTACATACTGATATACACCTGAACATCAGCAGGAGAGGACTCTTAAAAGTAGAGACACTACATACTGATATACACCTGAACATCAGCAGGAGATGACTCTTTAAAGTAGAGCACACTACTGAGTATACACCTGAACATCAGCAGGAGAGGACTCTTTAAAAGTAGAGACACTACATACTGATATACAGCCTGAACATCAGCAGGAGATGACTCTTTAAAGTAGAGACACTACATACTAATATACACCTGAACATCAGCAGGAGAGGACTCTTTAAAGTAGAGACACTACATACTGATATACACCTGAACATCAGCAGGAGAGGACTCTTTAAAGTAGAGACACTACATACTGATATACACCTGAACATCAGAAGGAGAGGACTCTTTAAAGTAGAGACACTACATACTGATATACACCTGAACATCAGCAGGAGAGGACTCTTTAAAGTAGAGACACTACATACTGATATACACCTGAACATCAGCAGGAGAGGACTCTTTAAAGTAGAGACACTACATACTGATATACACCTGAACATCAGCAGGAGAGGACTCTTTAAAGTAGAGACACTACATACTGATATACACCTGAACATCAGCAGGAGAGGACTCTTTAAAGTAGAGACACTACTGATATACACCTGAACATCAGCAGGAGAGGACTCTTTAAAGTAGAGACACTACATACTGATATACACCTGAACATCAGCAGGAGAGGACTCTTTAAAGTAGACACACTAATGATATACACCTGAACATCAGCAGGAGAGGACTCTTTAAAGTAGAGACATTACATACTGATATACACCTGAACATCAGCAGGAGAGGACTCTTTAAAGTAGAGACATTACATACTGATATACACCTGAACATCAGCAGGAGATGACTCTTTAAAGTAGAGACACTACCTACTGATATACACCTGAACATCAGCAGGAGAGGACTCTTTAAAGTAGACACACTAATGATATACACCTGAACATCAGCAGGAGAGGACTCTTTAAAGTAGACACACTAATGATATACACCTGAACATCAGCAGGAGAGGACTCTTTAAAGTAGACACACTACTGATATACACCTGAACATCAGCAGGAGAGGACTCTTTAAAGTAGAGACACTACATACTGATATACACCTGAACATCAGCAGGAGAGGACTCTTTAAAGTAGAGACACTACATACTGATATACACCTGAACATCAGCAGGAGAGGGACTCTTTAAAGTAGAGACACTAACATACTGATATACACCTGAACATCAGCAGGAGAGGATCTCTTTAAAGTAGAGACACTACATACTGATATACACCCTGAACATCAGCAGGAGAGGACTCTTTAAAGTAGAGGACACTACATACTGGATATACACCTGAACATCAGCAGGAGAGGAACTCTTTAAAGTAGAGACACTACATACTGATAATACAATGAACATCAGCAGGAGAGGACTCTTTAAAGTAGAGACACTACATACTGATATACACCTGAACATCAGCAGGAGAAGACTCTTTAAAGTAGAGACACTACATACTGATATACACCTGAACATCAGCAGGAGAGGACTCTTTAAAGTAGAGACACTACATACTGATATACACCTGAACATCAGCAGGAGAGGACTCTTTAAAGTAGAGACACTACATACTGATATACACCTGAACATCAGCAGGAGAGGACTCTTTAAAGTAGAGACACTACATACTGATATACACCTGAACATCAGCAGGAGAGGACTCTTTAAAGTAGAGACACTACATACTGATATACACCTGAACATCAGAAGGAGAGGACTCTTTAAAGTAGAGACACTACATACTGATATACACCTGAACATCAGCAGGAGAGGACTCTTTAAAGTAGAGACACTACATACTGATATACACCTGAACATCAGCAGGAGAGGACTCTTTTAAAGTAGAGACACTACATACTGATATACACCTGAACATCAGCAGGAGAGGGACTCTTTAAAGTAGAGAACTACATACTGATATACACCTGAACATCAGCAGGAGAGGACTCTTTAAAGTAGAGACACTACATATGATATACACCTGAACATCAGCAGGAGAGGACTCTTTAAAGTAGAGACACTCACTACTGATATACACCTGAACATCAGCAGGAGAGGACTCTTTAAAGTAGAGACACTACTGATATACACCTGAACATCAGCAGGAGAGGACTCTTTAAAGTAGGAGACACTTACATACTGATATACACCTGAACTCAGGCAGGAGAGGACTCTTTAAAGTAGAGACACTACAATACTGATATACACACTGAACATCAGCAGGAGATGACTCTTAAAGTAGAGACACTACATACTGATATACACCTGAACATCAGCAGGAGAGGACTCTTTAAAGTAGACACACTAATGATATACACCTGAACATCAGCAGGAGAGGACTCTTTAAAGTAGACACACTAATGATATACACCTGAACATCAGCAGGAGAGGACTCTTTAAAGTAGACACACTACTGATATACACCTGAACATCAGCAGGAGAGGACTCTTTAAAGTAGAGACACTACATACTGATATACACCTGAACATCAGCAGGAGAGGACTCTTTAAAGTAGAGACACTACATACTGATATACACCTGAAAATCAGCAGGAGATGACTCTTTAAAGTAGAGACACTACATACTGATATACACCTGAACATCAGCAGGAGAGGACTCTTTAAAGTAGAGACACTACAAACGGATATACACCTGAACATCAGCAGGAGAGGACTCTTTAAAGTAGAGACACTACATACTGATATACACCTGAACATCAGCAGGAGATGACTCTTTAAAGTAGAGACACTACATACTGATATACACCTGAACATCAGCAGGAGATGACTCTTTAAAGTAGAGACACTACAAACTGATATACACCTGAACATCAGCAGGAGAGGACTCTTTAAAGTAGACACACTAATGATATACACCTGAACATCAGCAGGAGAGGACTCTTTAAAGTAGACACACTACTGATATACACCTGAACATCAGCAGGAGAGGACTCTTTAAAGTAGAGACACTACATACTGATATACACCTGAACATCAGCAGGAGAGGACTCTTTAAAGTAGAGACACTACATACTGATATACACCTGAAAATCAGCAGGAGATGACTCTTTAAAGTAGAGACACTACATACTGATATACACCTGAACATCAGCAGGAGAGGACTCTTTAAAGTAGAGACACTACAAACGGATATACACCTGAACATCAGCAGGAGAGGACTCTTTAAAGTAGAGACACTACATACTGATATACACCTGAACATCAGCAGGAGATGACTCTTTAAAGTAGAGACACTACATACTGATATACACCTGAACATCAGCAGGAGAGGACTCTTTAAAGTAGAGACACTACAAACTGATATACACCTGAACATCAGCAGGAGAGGACTCTTTAAAGTAGACACACTACTGATATACACCTGAACATCAGCAGGAGAGGACTCTTTAAAGTAGAGACACTACATACTGATATACACCTGAGCATCAGCAGGAGAGGACTCTTTAAAGTAGAGACACTACATACTGATATACACCTGAACATCAACAGGAGAGGACTCTTTAAAGTAGAGACACTACATACTGATATACACCTGAACATCAGCAGGAGAAGACTCTTTAAAGTAGAGACACTACAAACTGATATACACCTGAACATCAGCAGGAGAGGACTCTTTAAAGTAGAGACACTACTGATATACACCTGAACATCAGCAGGAGAGGACTCTTTAAAGTAGAGACACTACATACTGATATACACCTGAACATCAGCAGGAGAGGACTCTTTAATGTAGAGATACTACATACTGATATACACCTGAACATCAGCAGGAGAGGACTCTTTAAAGTAGAGACACTACATACTGATATACACCTGAACATCAGCAGGAGAGGACTCTTTAAAGTAGAGACACTAACATACTGATATACACCTGAACATCAGCAGGAGAGGACTCTTTAAAGTAGAGACACTACATACTGATATACACCTGAACATCAGCAGGAGAGGACTCTTTAAAGTAGAGACACTAACATACTGATATACACCTGAACATCAGCAGGAGAGGACTCTTTAAAGTAGAGACACTAACATACTGATATACACCTGAACATCAGCAGGAGAGGACTCTTTAAAGTAGAGACACTACATACTGATATACACCTGAACATCAGCAGGAGAGGACTCTTTAAAGTAGAGACACTACATACTGATATACACCTGAACATCAGCAGGAGAGGTCTCTTTAAAGTAGAGACACTACAAATTGATATACACCTGAACATCAGCAGGAGAGGACTCTTTAAAGTAGAGACACTACATACTGATATACACCTGAACATCAGCAGGAGAGGACTCTTTAAAGTAGAGACACTACATACTGATATACACCTGAGCATCAGCAGGAGAGGACTCTTTAAAGTAGAGACACTACATACTGATATACACCTGAACATCAACAGGAGAGGACTCTTTAAAGTAGAGACACTACATACTGATATACACCTGAACATCAGCAGGAGAGGACTCTTTAAAGTAGAGACACTACATACTGATATACAGCTGAACATCAGCAGGAGAGGTCTCTTTAAAGTAGAGACACTACAAATTGATATACACCTGAACATCAGCAGGAGAGGACTCTTTAAAGTAGAGACACTACATACTGATATCCACCTGAACATCAGCAGGAGAGGACTCTTTAAAGTAGAGACACTACAAACTGATATACACCTGAACATCAGCAGGAGAGGACTCTTTAAAGTAGAGACACTACTGATATACACCTGAACATCAGCAGGAGAGGACTCTTTAAAGTAGAGACACTACATACTGATATACACCTGAACATCAGCAGGAGAGGACTCTTTAAAGTAGAGACACTACATACTGATATACACCTGAACATCAGCAGGAGAGGACTCTTTAAAGTAGAGACACTACATACTGATATACACCTGAACATCAGCAGGAGAGGACTCTTTAAAGTAGAGACACTACATACTGATATACACCTGAACATCAGAAGGAGAGGACTCTTTAAAGTAGAGACACTACATACTGATATACACCTGAACATCAGCAGGAGAGGACTCTTTAAAGTAGAGACACTACATACTGATATACACCTGAACATCAGCAGGAGAGGACTCTTTAAAGTAGAGACACTACATACTGATATACACCTGAACATCAGCAGGAGAGGAATCTTTAAAGTAGAGACATTACATACTGATATACACCTGAACATCAGCAGGAGAGGACTCTTTAAAGTAGAGACACTACATACTGATATACACCTGAACATCAGCAGGAGAGGACTCTTTAAAGTAGAGACACTACATACTGATATACACCTGAACATCAGCAGGAGAGGACTCTTTAAAGTAGAGACACTACTGATATACACCTGAACATCAGCAGGAGAGGACTCTTTAAAGTAGAGACACTACATACTGATATACACCTGAACATCAGCAGGAGAGGACTCTTTAAAGTAGACACACTAATGATATACACCTGAACATCAGCAGGAGAGGACTCTTTAAAGTAGAGACACTACAAACGGATATACACCTGAACATCAGCAGGAGAGGACTCTTTAAAGTAGAGACACTACATACTGATATACACCTGAACATCAGCAGGAGATGACTCTTTAAAGTAGAGACACTACATACTGATATACACCTGAACATCAGCAGGAGAGGACTCTTTAAAGTAGAGACACTACAAACTGATATACACCTGAACATAAGCAGGAGAGGACTCTTTAAAGTAGAGACACTACATACTGATATACACCTGAACATCAGCAGGAGAGGACTCTTTAAAGTAGAGACACTACATACTGATATACACCTGAGCATCAGCAGGAGAGGACTCTTTAAAGTAGAGACACTACATACTGATATACACCTGAACATCAACAGGAGAGGACTCTTTAAAGTAGAGACACTACATACTGATATACACCTGAACATCAGCAGGAGAGGACTCTTTAAACTCCTTATTTCTCAACGCAAATACCCGCGGGCCCCTCATGTCCTCACTTCCACTGCTGGAGCCCGTCTCTGTGTGTTTGTGTGTGTGTGTGTGTGTGTGTGTGTGTGTGTGTGTGTGTGTGTGTGTGTGTGTGTGTGTGTGTGTGTGTGTGTGTGTGTGTGTGTGTGTGTGTGTGTGTGTGTGTGTGTGTGTGTGTGTGTGTGTGTGTGTGTGTGTGTGTGTGTGTGTGTGAGGGGGTTGGACCTACAGCAGCTCCTCTCCTCGGGTCACCCTCTCTCCTCCTCACTGTCTCTCTCTGCTCCTCCTGGCTCGGCTCGGTTCGGCTCTCTGGACCTGCAGGACCTCCTTCTCTCAGCCCGGGTCCTGGTTCTGGAGCTGCAGGACTTCCTTCTCTCAGCCCGGGTCCTGGTTCTGGACCTGCAGGACCCGTGTTCCGGCCGCGGGCCCCGACATGCTGGGTCCGGTGAAGATGGAAGGGCACGAGGCTCCGGACTGGAGCGGATACTACAGCGAGGAGGTGATCAGAGTTTATTATATTATCCGCAAAGAGAAGGGGTCCTTGTGGGCCGGAACCCCAGACCCGGGTCACAGAACCTTAGAGAGCCGGGGAACAGATTCTACGCTCCGGGTCACAGAGCCTTAGAGAGCCGGGGTACAGTGCCTCCGCTCCGGGTCACAGAGCCTTAGAGAGCCGGGGTACAGTGCCTCCGCTCCGGGTCACAGAGCCTTAGAGAGCCGAGGAGCAGCGCCTCCGCTCCGGGTCACAGAGCCGAGAGCCGAGGAGCAGCGCCTCCGCTCCGGGTCACAGAGCCGAGAGCCGAGGAGCAGCGCCTCTGCTCCGGGTCTCAGAGCCTTAGAGAGCCGGGGAGCAGCGCCTCCGCTCCGGGTCACAGAGCCTTAGAGAGCCGGGGAACAGCGCCTTACAGAGCCGAGGAACAGCGCCTCCGCTCCGTGTCACAGAGCCTCAGAGAGCCGGGGAGCAGTGCCTCTGCCCCGGGTCACAGAGCCTTAGAGAGCCGGGGAACAGAGCCTTAGAGAGCCGGGGAACAGCGCCTCCGCTCCGGGTCACAGAGCCTCAGAGTGCCGGGGAGCAGCGCCTCTGCCCCGGGTCACAGAGCCTCAGAGTGCCGGGGAACAGCGCCTCCGCTCCGGGTCACAGAGCCTCAGAGTGCCGGGGAACAGCGCCTCCGCTCCGGGTCACAGAGCCTTAGAGAGCCGGGGAGCAGCGCCTCTGCCCCGGCTCTCTAAGGCTCTGGGACGCGGTTCCGGGTTTATTCCGGGGGAAACAGTAAACTCTTACTCTTTATAACGTTATTTAGTTAAAGTTACCATAACCATTTATAAAGGTTGTTTTATTAAAGATAATGCAGCTTCATTTATTTGAAAGGCGAAGTTGTAGAGAAATTAAAAACAGGAAGACATTTGGAAACAGATTATTAAATAACATTTAGAAACAGATTATTAAATAACATTTAGAAACAGAATATTAAATAACATTTAGAAACAGAATTTTAAATAACATTTAGAAACAGAATATTAAATAACATTTAGAAACAGAATTTTAAATAACATTTAGAAACAGATTATTAAATAACATTTAGAAACAGAATATTAAATAACATTTAGAAACAGATTATTAAATAACATTTAGAAACAGAATATTAAATAACATTTAGAAACAGATTATTAAATAACATTTAGAAACAGAATATTAAATAACATTTAGAAACAGATTATTAAATAACATTTAGAAACAGATTATTAAATAACATTTAGAAACAGATTATTAAATAACATTTAGAAACAGATTATTAAATAACATTTAGAAACAGATTATTAAATAAAATTTAGAAACAGAATATTAAATAACATTTAGAAACAGAATATTAAATAACATTTAGAAACAGATTATTAAATAACATTTAGAAACAGATTATTAAATAACATTTAGAAACAGATTATTAAATAACATTTAGAAACAGATTATTAAATAACATTTAGAAACAGAATATTAAATAACATTTAGAAACAGATTATTAAATAACATTTAGAAACAGATTATTAAATAACATTTAGAAACAGATTATTAAATAACATTTAGAAACAGATTATTAAATAACATTTAGAAACAGAATATTAAATAACATTTAGAAACAGATTATTAAATAACATTTAGAAACAGATTATTAAATAACATTTAGAAACAGATTATTAAATAACATTTAGAAACAGATTATTAAATAACATTTAGAAACAGAATATTAAATAACATTTAGAAACAGATTATTAAATAACATTTAGAAACAGATTATTAAATAACATTTAGAAACAGAATATTAAATAACATTTAGAAACAGAATATTAAATAACATTTAGAAACAGATTATTAAATAACATTTAGAAACAGATTATTAAATAACATTTAGAAACAGATTATTAAATAACATTTAGAAACAGATTATTAAATAACATTTAGAAACAGAATATTAAATAACATTTAGAAACAGATTATTAAATAACATTTAGAAACAGATTATTAAATAACATTTAGAAACAGATTATTAAATAACATTTAGAAACAGAATATTAAATAACATTTAGAAACAGATTATTAAATAACATTTAGAAACAGATTATTAAATAACGTTTAGAAACAGATTATTAAATAACATTTAGAAACAGATTATTAAATAACATTTAGAAACAGATTATTAAATAACATTTAGAAACAGATTATTAAATAACATTTAGAAACAGATTATTAAATAACATTTAGAAACAGATTATTAAATAACATTTAGAAACAGATTATTAAATAACGTTTAGAAACAGATTATTAAATAACATTTAGAAACAGATTATTAAATAACATTTAGAAACAGATTATTAAATAACATTTAGAAACAGATTATTAAATAACATTTAGAAACAGATTATTAAATAACATTTAGAAACAGATTATTAAATAACGTTTAGAAACAGATTATTAAATAACATTTAGAAACAGATTATTAAATAACATTTAGAAACAGATTATTAAATAACATTTAGAAACAGATTATTAAATAACATTTAGAAACAGATTATTAAATAACATTTAGAAACAGATTATTAAATAACATTTAGAAACAGATTATTAAATAACGTTTAGAAACAGAATATTAAATAACATTTAGAAACAGAATATTAAATAACATTTAGAAACAGATTATTAAATAACATTTAGAAACAGATTATTAAATAACATTTAGAAACAGATTATTAAATAACATTTAGAAACAGATTATTAAATAACATTTAGAAACAGATTATTAAATAACATTTAGAAACAGATTATTAAATAACATTTAGAAACAGATTATTAAATAACATTTAGAAACAGATTATTAAATAACATTTAGAAACAGATTATTAAATAACATTTAGAAACAGATTATTAAATAACGTTTAGAAACAGATTATTAAATAACATTTAGAAACAGATTATTAAATAACATTTAGAAACAGATTATTAAATAACGTTTAGAAACAGATTATTAAATAACATTTAGAAACAGATTATTAAATAACATTTAGAAACAGAATATTAAATAACATTTAGAAACAGATTATTAAATAACATTTAGAAACAGATTATTAAATAACATTTAGAAACAGATTATTAAATAACATTTAGAAACAGAATATTAAATAACATTTAGAAACAGATTATTAAATAACATTTAGAAACAGATTATTAAATAACGTTTAGAAACAGATTATTAAATAACGTTTAGAAACCGTCTTAATGAGAGAATAAAATGAAACAGGATGATTTATAATGTGTTATTATTAACCCTTAAAAATACCTTTATTATTAATATAATTCAAATAAAGACCTTATTGATAATTTAAGTATTTATTATAACAACAAAAGGATAATTGGACATCGAGCTTTAGTTTGTATAAATCTGTATTTATGAAATCGATCACAGATTATTGATCAGTGCGGAGCGGATGTTTAAATATATAATGTATAAGAATCTAAATGTTTTAGAAGAAGATTAAGTTCAATTATAACAAATAAACGTTTAAACCTTTATCACATTAGTAATTGAAGTTTTTACTCCTTATTGATCCCGCGTTAACGGACCGAGGCTGATCAGCGGGTTGTTGATCCCGCGTTAACGGACCGAGGCTGATCAGCGGGTTGTTGATCCCGCGTTAACGGACCGAGGCTGATCAGCGGGTTGTTGATCCCGCGTTAACGGACCGAGGCTGATCAGCGGGTTGTTGATCCCGCGTTAACGGACCGAGGCTGATCAGCGGGTTGTTGATCCCGCGTTAACGGACCGAGGCTGATCAGCGGGTTGTTGATCCCGCGTTAACGGACCGAGGCTGATCAGCGGGTTGTTGATCCCGCGTTAACGGACCGAGGCTGATCAGCGGGTTATTGATCCCGCGTTAACGGACCGAGGCTAATCAGCGAGTTGTTGATCCCGCGTTAACGGAACGAGGCTGATCAGCGCGTTGTTGATCCCGCGTTAACGGAACGAGGCTGATCAGCGCGTTGTTGATCCCGCGTTAACGGACCGAGGCTGATCAGCGCGTTGTTGATCCCGCGTTAACGGACCGAGGCTGATTAGCGGGTTGTTGATCCCGCGTTAACGGACCGAGGCTGATCAGCGGGTTATTGATTAACACAGATTTACTTTCATTCGTTTTTACATTAAAATCTGCAAAGAATCCGCATTTTAAATCCTATTTATTAATTAGCATAATAACATTAATATAACAGTTTGTATTTTAAAGTTGAAATGTTTAAAGTTGAAATGTTTAAATGCTAAAGTCGGATCGAAAGAGAAAATGAATGAACTCTCAGATATGATATATAATGTAATGTAATAATAAATATAATAAGTCTTCAGGAAGAAGCAATAGTTCATTTATTAAGAAATATTTAAATTGTATTTATTTATTAATTAAGAGGCAAAAAAAACAGAGTTTTATTTCTTCTGTAAAAGTTTATTAATAATCATCCCGTCATAATATATATAGTTATTGATAAAGCATTAAAGGGGATCAGCTCATTATTAAAGGATTGATTTGACCGGAAATAATAATAATAATTAAATGATTTCAAATCGTGAGGTTTGTTTTGTTCTTCGGAGGTTAATAAAGGTTAACTAATTCAAGATCATTTCATTTCAAACCTTTATTTAATTGAGATCATTAAGGGTGATCTGCAGCAGCAGGTTCCACATGAAACATAAAACATGAAACAACAGGGAAAACAAAAGGACCCCAAAGATACAGGATTGACAGTTTACAGATCTAACGCAGGTTCCAACAGCTTCGCATCTCCGAGCTTTGAAAACATGCAGTGGAACCAATTTGCTCAGTTTCCATTCTTTCTGCAGACCGTCCAAGTTAGAGGAGCTGCGCACCTAAAAGCTTTCGTCCCTAAGTCAGTCCTAGCACTTGGCACATTTAACAAAACCACATCCTGTGATCTCAGGCAATAGCTGCAACTCTCTGTGTGATCAGAGAGCAGATGTAAGGTGGTAGTTTACCCAACATGGCAGATGAACATGTACCAATGACTGAGCCTCCGTACAGTCAGTGAAGGCAGACCTGCCCCGGCGACAGGGTACAGATGAGTTAGTACAAATCTCAGCGCGCGGCGGCATCTAACTTGATCAGGTAATGGGCAGGTGCATTCATATAGAGCAGATCACCATGAAAGATTATATTACAGATCGATATATGATGTTTTGTTAAAGAAGAGATTTCAAAAATAATTCTCTAAATGTTTATTTCAGATCATATTCAGTCTTTAATATTAAAACTTTAAAATCACAGCAGAAATAATTAAAAGTAATTCTAGTAGTTTTGATAATTTAGAAGTCTTTTGTTTGAAGATCAGATTAACCTTTATTGGTCCGTGCGGGAACAGAGAGGCGCGCGCGAGGGAACAGAGAGGCGCGCGCGAGGGCGGCTCAGAGCCGGGGCACAGCACTTCTGCCCCGGCTCTGAGCTCCTCTGTGAGCCCGGAGAACCGGACCCTACCCCGGGTCACAGAGCCTTAGAGAGAACCTTTATTGGTCCGTGCGGGAACAGAGAGGCGCGCGCGAGGAGGGAGATTTTAGACTGAGAAAATGTAAAATACACAAAATGCGGACACACAGGAAGATCAGGTGAATAAATACAGTTTATTCTATATTTCTATATAATGTTTCTCTAAAGTTGAATTTCCCGTTTCTTTCAAAGCAGAGCGAAAAACGGGAGGAGTTTTGATTAATATAAAAAATGTCTCGTTTCTCAAAACACCTAAAAACACAACCCCTGTGTTGTATTTATTATAAACATATCTCTGTTTATATATAAAACACAATCCTATGTATTTGGTTCCAGAGTAAAGAAGAGTCACAGTATAATATGTTTCTGCATCAAAACGCTTCCTCTTGATATCTTTAATAATAATAATATATATATCGTGTGATTAACTCCTCAGGTCTCGGGGTCAGCCTTCTCATGAACTGACTTGTTGTAATCCACATACCCTTTATATCAGGGGGGTCAAACTCAAGGCCCGGGGGCCAAATCCGGCCCGTGACTTCATTTCATTTCGCGGCCCCGCAAGAGCTCTGAAAGAATATAATATGTTTATTATTCGGTTACATGCCGCTTTATAGAAGCACGTTGCCCATAAACTACATGTCCCACAATGCATCTCAAATTTGACAATTTTCTCAGAATTTGACTTTTTTTTCAAAAATGAAATTTGTTTCTTGGATTTTGACTTTTTTCAAGAATGTGGCTTTTCTTTTTAAATCATGTTGCTCCATGCACTCTGAAGACACGTGCCGTTATTTACCTTCTGCTTTCAGATGAAGTTATTACCCTCTCTTTATTAACCATGTCATATAATACATTATTTTATATGTGTATTTTTATATAGTCTTAAAGTTACAGCCGCCCTTTGAGTGATGATGCTGATGTGACCCCCCTGCTTTACATCCTCTGCTTTATTTAACTGACGCAGGGTTATGACGTCAGGATCTGATTTCAGCTCAAACTGAAACTTTATTCTCAGTTTTTACATATCTATATATTTATATCTGTAAGCCTCCAAACAAAAATAAATATGTTACCGTTGTTTTCAGCCTGATGGGATGCTTTGAGTTTTATGAAGTTCAGCAGGAATGAGTCAGCATCACTTCCTGTCCCTGGTCTGGAGGAATGAGTCAGCATCACTTCCTGTCCCTGGTCTGGAGGAATGAGTCAGCATCACTTCCTGTCCCTGGTCTGGAGGAATGAGTCAGCATCACTTCCTGTCCTTGGTCTGGAGGAATGAGTCAGCATCACTTCCTGTCCCTGGTCTGGAGGAATGAGTCAGCATCACTTCCTGTCCCTGGTCTGGAGGAATGAGTCAGCATCACTTCCTGTCCCTGGTCTGGAGGAATGAGTCAGCATCACTTCCTGTCCCTGGTCTGGAGGAATGAGTCAGCATCACTTCCTGTCCCTGGTCTGGAGGAATGAGTCAGCATCACTTCCTGTCCCTGGTCTGGAGGAATGAGTCAGCATCACTTCCTGTCCCTGGTCTGGAGGAATGAGTCAGCATCACTTCCTGTCCCTGGTCTGGAGGAATGAGTCAGCATCACTTCCTGTCCCTGGTCTGGAGGAATGAGTCAGCATCACTTCCTGTCCCTGGTCTGGAGGAATGAGTCAGCATCACTTCCTGTCCCTGGTCTGGAGGAATGAGTCAGCATCACTTCCTGTCCCTGGTCTGGAGGAATGAGTCAGCATCACTTCCTGTCCCTGGTCTGGAGGAATGAGTCAGCATCACTTCCTGTCCCTGGTCTGGAGGAATGAGTCAGCATCACTTCCTGTCCTTGGTCTGGAGGAATGAGTCAGCATCACTTCCTGTCCCTGGTCTGGAGGAATGAGTCAGCATCACTTCCTGTCCCTGGTCTGGAGGAATGAGTCAGCATCACTTCCTGTCCCTGGTCTGGAGGAATGAGTCAGCATCACTTCCTGTCCCTGGTCTGGAGGAATGAGTCAGCATCACTCCCTGTCTGGAGGTCAATGGTCCCTGAGCGTGTTTTTGGTTGTTATCGAGATAAGGTCACCACATCATGTCACATTTACAAATATTATTATATTTTGACCTTAATCGAAATATTCTGTTATTTCCAAAAGCTTTTTTAGTCTGAAGCTTCGATTAATTTTAAACAAACCGTTCAACAAAAGGATACCAACAAAAATGTAGTTTCATTTCAATATTGGATTGTTCTCTCTTGGTAAGATCCCATTTTCAATACAATGGTGGTCTCACCTTGACTTGAAGAGGAAGTCCAGGCGCCTATCCTTCAGATCTCTATTACCTCCTTATCTTCTCTGCATAGAATAATAGCAACAAGAACCTGTGGGCTCACGTGCGCCCCCTACTGTCTGCCTTACCTTCATGTCACATCAGCATATATGTATCACACACACATTACATACATTGGATATGGAGAGTCAGGACGCAGAGTGAAGTCTCTGTAGACATCGTATTGGGACATACAGAGTGAGAGCATCCGAGCTGAGGCTCAGCGTCTCTCACCGCGTAGGAACAGAAAATACATTTATAGCACAGACCAGTGGAGAAATATGAATATTTATTTCATTTTATTTTGAGGTGACGTGAAGTCATGTGACCGTGCTGTAGTTCCTTTATAGCCCAACATTAGCCTCCTTTAGCTTAGCGGTGGTGACGTGAAGTCATGTGACCGTGCTGTAGTTCCTTTATAGTCCAACATTAGCCTCCTTTAGCTTAGCGGTGGTGACGTGAAGTCATGTGACCGTGCTGTAGTTCCTTTATAGCCCAACATTAGCCACCTTGAGCTTAGCGGTGGTGACGTGAAGTCATGTGACCGTGCTGTAGTTCCTTTATAGCCCAACATTAGCCACCTTGAGCTTAGCGTTGGAGACGTGAAGTCATGTGACCGTGCTGTAGTTCCTTTATAGCCCAACATTAGCCTACTTTAGCTTAGCGGTGGTGACGTGAAGTCATGTGACCGTGCTGTAGTTCCTTTATAGCCCAACATTAGCCACCTTTAGCTTAGCGGTGGTGACGTGAAGTCATGTGACCGTGCTGTAGTTCCTTTATAGCCCAACATTCGCCTCCTTTAGCTTAGCGGTGGTGACGTGAAGTCATGTGACCGTGCTGTAGTTCCTTTATAGCCCAACATTAGCCACCTTTAGCTTAGCGGTGGTGACGTGAAGTCATGTGATCGTGCTGTAGTTCCTTTATAGCCCAACATTAGCCACCTTTAGCTTAACGGTGGTGACGTGAAGTCAAGTAACCGTGCTGTAGTTCCTTTATAGCCCAACATTAGCCACCTTTAGCTTAGCGGTGGTGACGTGAAGTCATGTGATCGTGCTGTAGTTCCTTTATAGCCCAACATTAGCCACCTTGAGCTTAGCGGTGGTGACGTGAAGTCATGTGACCGTGCTGTAGTTCCTTTTTAGCCCAACATTAGCCTCCTTTAGCTTAGCGGTGGTGACGTGAAGTCATGTGACCGTGCTGTAGTTCCTTTATAGCCCACCATTAGCCTCCTTTAGCTTAGCGGTGGTGACGTGAAGTCATGTGACCGTGCTGTAGTTCCTTTACAGCCCAACATTAGCCTCCTTTAGCTTAGCGGTGGTGACGTGAAGTCATGTGATCGTGCTGTAGTTCCTTTATAGCCCAACATTAGCCTCCTTTAGCTTAGCGGTGGTGTTGGTGTAGTTCTGGTGTTAACAGTTCTGGTTCTGGTGTAAGTAGTTCTGGTGTAAGTAGTTCTGGTGTAAGTAGTTCTGGTGTAAGTAGTTCTGGTGTTAACCGTTCTGGTTCTGGTGTAAGTAGTTCTGGTTCTTGTCTAACAGTCTCTCTCTCTGCAGGTCTACTCTCCGATGGCGGGCGGTGGCATGGGTTCTGGTCTGGGGATGGGCTCCATGTCAGGCTACATGTCGGGCGGCGGGACGTCGGGTTCCTTCAACATGTCGTACGGATCTGGTCTGAGCCCAGGGGGGGGGATGGGACCCGGCCCAGCGGCCATGACGGGCCTGGGGGGGGGCGGGACCCTGAGCCCCCCCATGAGTTCGGCCCAGCAGGTGAACCTGAACCATTACGGAGCTGTGAGTCCGGGCCCGGGCCTGTATGGGGGCGGGGGGGGCGGCAGGAAGGCCTTCCGGCGCAGCTTCCCTCACGCCAAGCCGCCATACTCCTACATCTCGCTCATCACCATGGCGATCCAGCAGGCGCCCAGTAAGATGCTGACACTCAGCGAGATCTACCAGTGGATCATGGACCTGTTCCCCTTCTACCGGCAGAACCAGCAGCGCTGGCAGAACTCCATCCGCCACTCGCTCTCCTTCAACGACTGCTTCGTCAAGGTCTCTCGCTCGCCAGATAAACCCGGGAAGGGTTCCTATTGGACGCTGCACCCGGACTCTGGGAACATGTTCGAGAACGGCTGCTACCTGCGGCGCCAGAAGAGGTTCAAGTGTGACAGGAAGCCGGGGAAGGAGGGGGGGGCGTCTCCTTCAGATAAACCAGGGCCCCCGGACCCCCCCTCCTCCAGCCAGGCCCCACCCCCCGGCCTGGACCTGAAGCTCCCCCCCCCCCACATGGATCTGAAGGACCACTACGCCTTCGACCACCCGTTCTCCATCAGCAACCTGATGTCCTCGGAGCAGAGCAAGCTGGAGCTGAGGGCCTACGAGGCGCTGCAGTACTCCTACAGTGGGGGGGCCGGGGGCCGGGGGCTCGACTCGCTGGAGCCCAACTACTACCAAGGGGGGGGGTACCCCCGCCCACTCATCAACACCTCATAGGACATCCTGTTCGTACTCTTATTCTGCATGGACTTCCTGTCTGACTCTGAGCGAAAGAGACTCAAACCACAGAGGGGTCTCCTTCCACACACACAGGCCAAACACAGGGGCCTCCTTCCACAAACAGGGGGCATAAACAGGGGCCCCCTTCCACACACATTATAATAATAATAATTAATGTTCCACATTCATCATGACCCTAAACTACGCAGGCAGCTTTCAGACTTAATCACGTTCTGGTTTGACGTTTACTGAAGTCCCCTCAGGGACCTCTAGACACCCTCAGGGGCTTCTAGGCACCCTCAGGGGCCTCTAGGCATCCTCAGGGGCCTCTAGACATCCTCAGGGGCCTCTAGGCGACCTCAGGGGCCTCTAGACACCCTCAGGGGCCTCTAGGCATCCTCAGGGGCCTCTAGACATCCTCAGGGGCCTCTCGACATCCTCAGGGGCCTCTAGACACCCTCAGGGGCTTCTAGACACCCTCAGGGGCCTCTAGGCGACCTCAGGGGCCTCTAGACATCCTCAGGGGCTTCTAGACACCCTCAGGGGCCTCTAGGCGACCTCAGGGGCCTCTAGACACCCTCAGGGGCTTCTAGACATCCTCAGGGACCTCGAGACACCCTCAGGGCCTAGACGACCTCAGGGGCCACGGGGGCCTCGGGGGACCAAACCCTCACGCTGTTGAAGTAAATGTTACTTAAACAGATATTGATAGGACTATTCTAAAATACAACTCCAACTCCCATCATGCCTTGCACCTGTCTCAGTTAGAGTTCCTCTGATTCCTCTCATTGTTCACATTTACACGGACTCTTACTTCCGACGCTTCCTGCTGACAAATTCACTTTGAAATAAAAATAAAGTTTTCATGGAAAGTTGATTAAAATAAAAAGAACCACCTCATTTATTAATCATTTAAAGTGTTTCTAGAAATCTGAAGAAAATTAATATTAAAATAATAATAATATTTAATAAAGACGAAGCCGCCGTTGGAGAAGATTTCAAATTAAAAGTCTTATTGCTGTGAGTAGATTTCAAACTAAAGGTCACATTATTTATTATAACTCAGTGTTTATCAGGGGCCACTTCTCACGACCTACGACCCCGGGGGGGCCGCGACCCTCAGGGTTCCCCCCCCCACACAGCTACTCTGATCTGTAACGCCTTAATTACATTCATTATGTTTATTATAATATTATTATAGTAACTTTTATAAAAGATTCAGAATCCTAAAGAACCCGAGTCAACGTTAAAATACAGAACTAAATATAAAAGCAAATGTTATTTATTATTATCAGCTTCTTCTGCGGTGCTTTAAAGTGTCAGAACACAAGGCATGCTGGGAAAGTTTTCAGAACACAAGGCATGCTGGGAAAGAGTTTTCAGAACACAAGGCATGCTGGGAAAGAGTTTTCAGAACACAAGGCATGCTGGGAAAGAGTTTTCAGAAAACAAGGCATGCTGGGAAAGAGTTTTCAGAACACAAGGCATGCTGGGAAAGAGTTTTAAGAACACAAGGCATGCTGGGAAAGAGTTGTAAGAACACAAGGCATGCTGGGAAAGAGTTGTAAGAACACAAGGCATGCTGGGAAAGAGTTTTAAATGTAAACACTTGACAGAAACAAGAATACTGTTTAAACATTAAAACAGTCATTATTATTGTTGTTATTATTGTTATGATGATGATGATGATGATGATGATGGTGATGATGACGATGATGATGGTGATGATGACGATGATGATGGTGATGATGATGATGATGGTGATGATGATGATGATGAACAGAGCTGTGTGGAAGGAGACCCTCAGTGTTTTTGTATTAATTATAAATTATTCTTACCGTGTGCATGAAGTGGGGCGGGGTCTCTCTCTCCCCCCCCGGCACGTCTTTGTTGTTGTTTGTTTTTACTGCATGTTCTTCTTCTTCGGAACCTTGAGACGCCATTACCCACAATGCAATTCTCTTCTTCTGATGGTGACAGTTTTGAGGAGGTTTCGGATCTTTTGAAGTTTTGAGGAAACCCAGCGTTACCATAGCAACAGCCCTGTTCTTCTTTTTCACTTGTTAACTTATTCTGTCATTTTCAAAATAAAACAAACACATTTTAATCAGTTTTTCCGATCATTCTTACATCATCGTTCATTAAAAGGATCCATGCCGTCACAGTAACCCATCCTATACAATTAACCACTGTTGTTCTCTACCGTCCACCAGGCGCCTTGGGAGAGGCTGGCAATGTCGTGGATCGCATCATCTCAAGGAAACGGTGGAAATCCAAACACCGTGACGACCTCCTAACCTATCAGGCTCTCCTCTTTCTCTGCTTCCATCTCTCAGGCAAAAAGCACTTTCTTTCAAGATAAGATCCAATCTTCCTATTCCCAAAAACTATTTTCCATCTTCTCCACCCTCCTGGACCCCCCCAAAGCCCCTCCCCCCTCCTGGACCCCCCCAAAGCCCCTCCCCCCTCCTGGACCCCCCCAAAGCCCCTCCACCCTCCTGGACCCCCCCAAAGCCCCTTCCCCCTCCTCCCTCCTGGATCCCCCCAAAGCCCCTCCTCCCTCCTGGATCCCCCCAAAGCCCCTCCTCCCTCTTGGACCCCCCCAAAGCCCCTTCCCCCTCCTCCCTTCTGTCAAGCGACTTTGTTAACCACTTTGAAAAAAGGTTGATGATATTCGCTCTTCTTTTTCTGACTCACCTCTACTCACCGCTGGGTCACCAGACCCTCCTTTCACCCACACACTGACCTCCTTCTCCCCTCTCTCTCCAAGTGAGGTTCTTACCCTCATTACCTCTGCCCGCCCTACCACCTGTCCTCTGGACCCTATCCCTTCAAACCTCCTTCAGACTATCGCTCCTGATATTCTACCGTTTCTCACCCATTTCATCAACACTTCTCTAACTTGTCCTTGGTCCCCTCCTCTTCTCCTTGTACACAAACTCGCTCGGATCAGTCATTAGCCCGCATGGTTTTTCATACCACTGCTACGCTGACGACACCCAATTCATTCTGTCCTTTCCCCGCTCAGAGACCCAGG
>JAPTMU010000123.1:77446-102446 GCA_028583405.1 Pogonophryne albipinna | reverse complement strand
GAGACGACTAATCACCGAGACGACTAAACACCGAGACGACTAATCACCGAGACGGAGACGACTAATCACCAAGATGGAGACGACTAAACACAAGATGGAGACGACTAAACACCGAGATGGAGACGACTAATCACAAAGATGGAGACGACTAATCACCAAGATGGAGACGACTAAACACAAGATGGAGACGACTAATCACCAAGATGGAGACGACTAAACACCAAGATGGAGACGACTAATCACCAAGATGGAGACGACTAAACACCGAGATGGAGACAACTAATCACAAAGATGGAGACGACTAAACACCGAGATGGAGACGACTAAACACCGAGATGGAGATGACTAAACACCGAGATGGAGATGACTAATCACCAAGATGGAGGCGACTAATCACCAAGATGGAGACGACTAATCACCAAGATGGAGACGACTAAACACGAGATGGAGACGACTAATCACCGAGATGGAGACGACTAATCACCAAGATGGAGACGACTAATCACCGAGATGGAGAAGACTAATCACCGAGATGTAGACGACTAATCACCGAGATGGAGACGACTAAACACCGAGATGGAGACGACTAATCACCGAGATGGAGACGACTAAACACCGAGATGGAGACGACTAATCACCGAGATGGAGACGACTAAACACCGAGATGGAGACGACTAAACACCGAGATGGAGACGACTAATCACCGAGATGGAGACGACTAATCACCAAGAAGGAGACGACTAATCACAGAGACGACTAAACACCGAGACGACTAATCACCGAGACGGAGACGACTAATCACCGAGACGACTAATCACCGAGATGGAGACGACTAAACACGAGACGGAGACGACTAAACACCAAGACGGAGACGACTAAACACCAAGACGGAGACGACTAATCACCAAGACGGAGACGACTAATCACCAAGATGGAGATGACTAAACACCAAGATGGAGACGGTGATGGAGACGACTAATCACCAAGATGGAGACAACTAATCACCGAGATGGAGACAACTAATCACCGAGACGGAGGCGACTAAACACCAAGATGGAGACGACTAAACACCAAGATGGAGACGGCGATGGAGACGACTAATCACCAAGATGGAGACAACTAATCACCGAGATGGAGACGACTAATCACCGAGACGGAGACGACTAAACACCAAGACGGAGACGACTAAACACCAAGACGGAGACGACTAATCACCAAGACGGAGACGACTAATCACCAAGACGGAGGCGACTAAACACCAAGATGGAGACGACTAAACACCAAGATGGAGACGGCGATGGAGACGACTAAACACCAAGATGGAGATGACTAAACACCAAGATGGAGACGACGATGGAGACGACTAAACACCAAGATGGAGACCACTAATCACCGAGACGACTAATCACCAAGATGGAGACGACTAAACACCAAAATGGAGACGGCGATGGAGACGACTAATCACCAAGATGGAGACGACTAAACACCAAAATGGAGACGACTAATCACAAAGATGGAGACGACTAATCACCAAGATGGAGACGACTAATCACCGAGACGACTAATCACCGAGATGGAGACGACTAAACACGAGATGGAGACCACTAATCACCAAGATGGAGACGACTAAACACCGAGATGGAGACGACTAATCACCGAGATGGAGACGACTAAACACGAGATGGAGACGACTAATCACCGAGACAGAGACGACTAAACACCAAGACGGAGACGACTAAACACCAAGACGGAGACGACTAATCACCAAGACGGAGACGACTAATCACCAAGATGGAGAGGACTAAACACCAAGATGGAGACGGCGATGGAGACGACTAATCACCAAGATGGAGACAACTAATCACCGAGATGGAGACGACTAATCACCGAGACGGAGACGACTAAACACCAAGACGGAGGCGACTAAACACCAAGATGGAGATGACTAAACACCAAGATGGAGACGGCGATGAAGACGACTAATCACCAAGATGGAGACAACTAATCACCGAGATGGAGACGACTAATCACCGAGACGGAGACGACTAAACACCAAGACGGAGGCGACTAAACACCAAGATGGAGACGACTAAACACCAAGATGGAGACGGCGATGGAGACGACTAAACACCAAGATGGAGATGACTAAACACCAAGATGGAGACGACGATGGAGACGACTAAACACCAAGATGGAGACGACTAATCACCGAGACGGAGACGACTAATCACCAAGATGGAGACGACTAAACACCAAAATGGAGACGGCGATGGAGACGACTAATCACCAAGATGGAGACGACTAAACACCAAAATGGAGACGGCGATGGAGACGACTAATCACCAAGATGGAGAAGACTAAACACCAAAATGGAGACGGCGATGGAGACGACTAATCACCAAGATGGAGAAGACTAAACACCAAAATGGAGACGGCGATGGAGACGACTAATCACCAAGATGGAGACGACTAAACACCAAGATGGAGACGGCGATGGAGACGACTAAACACCAAGATGGAGATGACTAAACACCAAGATGGAGACGACGATGGAGACGACTAAACACCAAGATGGAGATGACTAAACACCAAGATGGAGACGGCGATGGAGACGACTAAACACCAAGATGGAGATGACTAAACACCAAGATGGAGACGACGATGGAGACGACTAAACACCAAGATGGAGACGACTAATCACCGAGACGGAGATGACTAATCACCAAGATGGAGACGACTAAACACCAAAATGGAGACGGCGATGGAGACGACTAAACACCAAGACGGAGACGACTAATCACCAAGACGGAGACGACTACACACCAGGATTTATAGCCTCTTTGAGACACTCACAGGTGTCCCCACCCTTACGCCCCCCCCCCCTTACTGCTCAATGTGTCTGAACAGAGAGGGGGGGTCCTAACAGTCACCATCTTAGTATTTTGGATAAAGAGGTTAACGAAATGGTCACTTTCTGCATTATTCACAAGAGAAGACTTCAGATCAGATGCTAGTAGAATACCGAAGACCTTTCCTGCAGAGGTGACTTCTTTCAGAAATTGAGAAAATTGATGCACATTTTTGCAATAAGAAAGAAAATACTAGAAAGCAGAAACCCTGATGGAGACACAAAGATCAGACTGAGAGACACACACACACACACAGTCAGAAGTTGGAGCTCCAACAAACGGAGTCTTTCTTCGGCGCAGATTAACGGCCGCAGGATTAAAACCGGACACCCAAGAAGAGGGGTCCCCGTTACCATGGAAACCAGCTGGGGGGTTCACACATACATATATATATATACATACACACACACATATACACAGGACCTCGGTGTGTCAGGTGTAATATAAACATGAATCAATCATTAAAATAATAAAATCTGTCCAAGAATTATTATATATATATAAATATAACATTTAATAAAAACTTTTCAAAGCGTGAATTTGAATTTTAAAGAATAAAAAGACAATATTTTATAAGTTTTATTTCCTGGTTCATGTTTTTTTTAAATTAAATCTGTTTTAATGTATGAGCTTTTCAAAATAAAGTTCAGGCTGTTTTTTCTGTCGGGGCATTTCATATTGGACGATTTAGTTCCATTAACACCTGAAGGTAGGTGTGTGTGTGTGTGTGTGTGTGTGTGTGTGTGTGTGTGTGTGTGTGTGTGTACTGCAGCGGAGGACGACCAATCAGGGATCTCCTGGTGTTTGAACAGAGTAATGCAGAGCAGACCGTGTGTCAGTGTGTGTAAATTAATCAATATTTAAACCTTAGTTTTCTGTTTACACGTTAACAGTTTGTTGATTCTTCTTCTGTGGTGTTCTGAGGTCCCAGCCAGGCAGGGCCGTCCCTCCCTACAGGAAGATCACACAGACCCCGTCACCCCCCGCGTGGGGCCTCAAGTTGGCCAGGGACGACCCTGCAGCCAGGGGAACTCTGGGTAACGTAGTCCTGATGCCAACCTATAGTTTATCTGAAGGACAAACTTCTAAATGTTGACGGAGAAAATCAAACAACTTAAAGCCGTGAACCTGAGCTGTAGGAGTTTTATATTTCCTGCAGAGTTTGAGTTTTTTGTTGAAAGTTGTCAAAGTTTAATTTGAAGTTTTTTGGGAACACGGCTTCCTCTCTTTTGTCAGAGCGATCTGCACAAATTAATTTCTGTTTAAAACTAAAGAGAGGAACCTTAAACACACACGGAGACAAAGAGACGACTTTATTCAGATCAGCGCTCGTAACAGGAAGCGGCGCTGCACAATCCAACAGGAAATAAAAAAGGTCAGTTCTAATCAACATAATTATAAAGACTTTATTTCATAACAATGACAAATCAAGATTTAATCACAAACTTTGAAAAATGCAGGTTGTTTTCACTTTAATTTTCAAATCAGATCACATGATTACACAAACACACAGTCACCTTTAAGACGTTTCAAATAAACGGAAATAATAATCAGTGACAACAAAAGGAAAGAGAGATAAAGCACTTCCTGGTTCAGAGGTCACATCACAGCTCGGACACTTCCTGTCCCGACCTTCTTCCTCAAAACCTCCACCAGACGCTCCAACCTGCAGGGGGAAACACTGTGATGTCACCATGAACCTGAACGCATCACACACCTTTAGTAATAACTTCCTGTATGTACCCGCAGCTTCCTGTATGCACCCGCAGCTTCCTGTATGTACCTGCAGCTTCCTGTATGTACCCGTAGCTTCCTGTATGTACCTGCAGCTTCCTGTATGTACCCGTAGCTTCCTGTATGTACCCGCAGCTTCCTGTATGCACCCGCAGCTTCCTGTATGTACCCGTAGCTTCCTGTATGCACCCGCAGCTTCCTGTATGCACCCGCAGCTTCCTGTATTTACCTGCAGCGTCCTTTATGCACCCACAGCTTCATGTATGCACCTGCAGCTTCCTGTATGCACCTGCAGCTTCCTGTATGCACCTGCAGCTTCCTGTATGCACCCGTAGCTTCCTGTATGTACCTGCAGCTTCCTGTATGTACCTGCAGCTTCCTGTATGTACCTGTAGCTACCTGTATGTACCTGCAGCTTCCTGTATTCACCTGCAGCTTCCTGTATGTACCTGTAGCTACCTGTATGTACCTGCAGCTTCCTGTATGCACCTGTAGCTTCCTGTATGTACCTGCAGCTTCCTGTATGCACCTGTAGCTTCCTGTATGTACCTGCAGCTTCCTGTATGCACCCGTAGCTTCCTGTATGCACCCGCAGCTTCCTGTATGTACCTGTAGCTTCCTGTATGTACCTGCAGCTTCCTGTATGTACCTGTAGCTTCCTGTATGTACCTGCAGCTTCCTGTATGTACCTGCAGCTTCCTGTATGCACCTGTAGCTTCCTGTATGCACCTGCAGCTTCCTGTATGTACCCGCAGCTTCCTGTATGTACCCGCAGCTTCCTGTATGTACCTGCAGCTTCCTGTATGCACCTGTAGCTTCCTGTATGCACCTGTAGCTTCCTGCTTCAGAGTGTACTTCCTGTTTGTTTAGACTTCAGAGTGTACTTCCTGTTTGTTTAGACTTTAGAGTGTACTTCCTGTTGCTGTGAGAGTTTATGAACTTCCTGAGGAAATGAGGAGGAAGTGACCCTGACGACTTTCCCTCCAAACCAAATTAAAGTGTCAGTAATGAGAGCAGATTTCTCTCAGAGCAAATATTCTCCTCAGGCCCTTCAGAGCCGCCCCCCTGCCGGCAGCGGAATTAAAGCGCAGGTTTGAGTCCGGAGACGCAGACGGACGTTAATCTGTTTCCTGATGAGCTCATCCTCACTGAGAACAGAGAAGAAGAAGAGAACAAGAAGAAGAGCCGCCGTCATCCCGGGATTAATATCACCGTGCACTCCGAATATCAATCAGGAGCTCCAAAGCTCTTTAGTCCCACACGCTTAACCAGTCTTTGAACACATCTCTGCTGACGGCTGCTTTACATACAGACGTGCTCTGAAACAGGAAGTTCCCCCCTCTGGCGGCAGCAAACAGGAAGTGCCCCCTCTGAGGGCAGCAAACAGGAAGTGCCCCCCTCTGAGGGCAGCAAACAGGAAGTGCCCCCCTCTGAGGCCAGAAAACAGGAAGTGCCCCCCTCTGAGGCCAGCAAACAGGAAGCACCATATACGGGCAGCGCAGAAGTTATCATGTGATTAGCATGTTGAAAATCAGATGCTAGTTAATAAATAAATAAGTTATTGCTGTGAGTAGTGTGTCTGTTACAGGTGTTTGCAGGTGTGTGTGTGTGTGTGTGTGTGTGTGTGTGTGTGTGTGTGTGTGTGTGTGTGTGTGTGTTACAGGTGTGTCTGTTACAGGTGTCTGTTACAGGTGTCTGTTACAGGTGTCTGTTACAGGTGTTTGCAGGTGTGTGTGTGTTACAGTGGTGTGTTACAGGTGTGTCTGTTACAGGTGTATGTAGTGCATGGGTCAACAATAGGCGACCCGCCAGCAATAATATTTGGCCCGGAAACTTATTTTGAGAATAAAAATAAAATATATATTTTTTTATTTTTTTACAATATCGGACCGACAGTGGCACATCGAGGCTAGAATATCCGGATAGAGGATCTACCTACACCTGAAGAATGCTTATTGTACTTGTATCCATGTTGAGAGTGAATGACACACAATCTGGCAGCGGGGTGCACTGCCGCTGATAGTGGATCAATAAGTAGGTGGACAGCGCGTGGTGCTGAACTAGCCAACATGCGGGTTTAATGTTTACTTATATGTGAACAGTAACAAAGTTCAGTCAAAACATTGACAACAAAATCGGAGAAGCCGCTTGATCATGGAGGGCGAGGGGTGGCGGTGCAAAGCTGCCGCCCCAGATGGCAGGTTTGTTTTGAAATAAAAGTTGTGGCTCATCGGACATTTATGAGAGAAAATCCCTAATGTCCGAGTGCAAGTGAATGCAGCACAAGGTGCGAGCCTTGGAACTCCTCCCCCGGCCCTGGCGCGAGCGAGGTAATGTGATGTGATGTCATTTGAACGGGACGGCGCCAGACGAGAAGCATTCGGTCCACAATGACAGAGAAGAGCCCGTCAGTGTGGCTGCACTCAGCATTGATTCAAAACGCACTAAAGCTTTGGATCCTAATCAGCTTGTGAGCAGGGGCGGACTGGCCGTCTGGGGAATCTGGAGAATCACAGAACGGCACCGCAGCGAGGCTCCAGGTGTGTGTATTACAGGTGTGTATTACAGGTGTGTATTACAGGTGTGTGTGTGTTACAGGTGTGTGTGTTACAGGTGTGTGTGTTACAGGTGTGTGTATTACAGGTGTGTGTATTACAGGTGTGTCTGTTACAGGTGTGTATTACAGGTGTGTATTACAGGTGTATGTTACAGGTGTGTGTTACAGGTGTGTGTATTACAGGTGTGTGTGTTACAGGTGTGTATTGCAGGTGTGTGTATTACAGGTGTGTGTGTTACAGCTGTGTGTGTTACAGGTGTGTATTACAGGTGTATGTATTACAGGTGTGTGTGTTACAGGTGTGTGTGTTACAGGTGTGTCTGTTACAGGTGTGTGTGTTACAGGTGTGTGTATTACAGGTGTGTATTACAGGTGTGTGTATTACAGGTGTGTCTGTTACAGGTGTGTGTGTGTTACAGGTGTGTGTGTTACAGGTGTGTGTATTACAGGTGTGTCTGTTACAGGTGTGTGTGTGTTACAGGTGTGTGTGTTACAGGTGTGTGTGTTACAGGTGTGTGTATTACGTGTGTGTATTACAGGTGTGTGTATTACAGGTGTGTCTGTTACAGGTGTGTATTACAGGTGTGTGTTACAGGTGTGTGTATTACAGGTGTGTGTGTTACAGGTGTGTATTACAGGTGTGTGTATTACAGGTGTGTGTGTTACATGTGTGTGTTACAGGTGTGTATTACAGGTGTGTATTACAGGTGTGTGTGTTACAGGTGTGTGTGTTACAGGTGTGTATTACAGGTGTGTGTTACAGGTGTGTGTTACAGGTGTGTGTTACAGGTGTGTGTTACAGGTGTGTGTGTTACAGGTGTGTATTACAGGTGTGTATTACAGGTGTGTGTTACAGGTGTGTGTATTACAGGTGTGTGTGTGTTACAGGTGTGTGTATTACAGGTGTGTGTATTACAGGTGTGTCTGTTACAGGTGTGTGTGTTACAGGTGTGTGTATTACAGGTGTGTATTACAGGTGTGTGTTACAGGTGTGTATTACAGGTGTGTGTTACAGGTGTGTGTATTACAGGTGTGTATTACAGGTGTGTGTTACAGGTGTGTGTGTTACAGGGGTGTGTATTACAGGTGTGTATTACAGGTGTGTCTGTTACAGGTGTGTGTGTTACAGGTGTGTCTATTACAGGTGTGTCTGTTACAGGTGTGTGTGTTACAGGTGTGTGTATTACAGGTGTGTGTATTACAGGTGTGTGTATTACAGGTGTGTCTGTTACAGGTGTGTGTGTTACAGGTGTGTGTATTACAGGTGTGTCTGTTACAGGTGTGTGTGTGTGTGTTACAGGTGTGTGTATTACAGGTGTGTGTGTTACAGGTGTGTGTATTACAGGTGTGTCTGTTACAGGTGTGTGTGTGTGTGTTACAGGTGTGTGTATTACAGGTGTGTGTATTACAGGTGTGTGTATTACAGGTGTGTCTGTTACAGGTGTGTGTGTTACAGGTGTGTGTATTACAGGTGTGTCTGTTACAGGTGTGTGTGTGTGTGTGTTACAGGTGTGTGTATTACAGGTGTGTGTGTTACAGGTGTGTGTATTACAGGTGTGTATATTACAGGTGTGTGTATTACAGGTGTGTGTATTACAGGTGTGTCTGTTACAGGTGTGTGTGTTACAGGTGTGTGTGTTACAGGTGTGTGTGTGTTACAGGTGTGTATTACAGGTCTGTGTATTACAGGTGTGTGTGTTACAGGTGTGTGTATTACATGTGTGTATTACAGGTGTGTGTGTTACAGGTGTGTGTATTACAGGTGTGTATTACAGGTGTGTGTTACAGGTGTGTGTGTGTGTTACAGGTGTGTGTGTGTTACAGGTGTGTCTGTTACAGGTGTGTGTGTTACAGGTGTGTGTATTACAGGTGTGTATTACAGGTGTGTGTATTACAGGTGTGTCTGTTACAGGTGTGTGTGTGTTACAGGTGTGTGTGTTACAGGTGTGTGTATTACAGGTGTGTGTATTACAGGTGTGTGTATTACAGGTGTGTCTGTTACAGGTGTGTGTGTGTTACAGGTGTGTGTGTATTACAGGTGTGTATTACCCTAATGTCCGAGTGCAAGTGAATGCAGCACAAGGCGCGAGCCTTGTAACTCCTCCCCCGGCCCTGGCGCGAGCGAGGTAATGTGATGTCATTTGAACGGGACGGCGCCAGACGAGAAGCATTCGGTCCACAATGACAGAGAAGAGCCCGTCAGTGTGGCTGCACTCAGCATTGATTCAAAACGCACTAAAGCTTTGGATCCTAATCAGCTTGTGAGCAGGGGCGGACTGGCCGTCTGGGGAATCTGGAGAATCACAGAACGGCACCGCAGCGAGGCTCCAGGTGTGTGTATTACAGGTGTGTGTATTACAGGTGTGTGTGTTACAGGTGTGTGTGTTACAGGTGTGTGTATTACAGGTGTGTGTGTT
The DNA here is from genome assembly GCA_028583405.1 of Pogonophryne albipinna. Lineage (NCBI taxonomy): Eukaryota > Metazoa > Chordata > Actinopteri > Perciformes > Artedidraconidae > Pogonophryne > Pogonophryne albipinna. The sequence continues at coordinate 92,829 of JAPTMU010000123.1, read as the reverse complement.
ACAGGTGTGTGTGTGTTACAGGTGTGTGTGTGTTACAGGTGTGTATTACAGGTGTGTGTTACAGGTGTGTGTGTGTTACAGGTGTGTGTGTGTTACAGGTGTGTATTACAGGTGTGTATTACAGGTGTGTCTGTTACAGGTGTGTATTACAGGTATGTGTGTTACAGGTGTGTGTGTTACAGGTGTGTGTATTACAGGTGTGTGTGTTACAGGTGTGTATTACAGGTGTGTATTACAGGTGTGTGTATTACAGGTGTGTGTATTACAGGTGTGTGTGTTACAGGTGTGTGTGTTACAGGTGTGTATTACAGGTCTGTGTATTACAGGTGTGTGTGTTACAGGTGTGTGTGTTACAGGTGTGTGTGTTACAGGTGTGTATTACAGGTCTGTGTATTACAGGTGTGTGTGTTACAGGTGTGTGTATTACAGGTGTGTATTACAGGTGTGTGTATTACAGGTGTGTATTACAGGTGTGTATTACAGGTGTGTGTTACAGGTGTGTGTTACAGGTGTGTGTTACAGGTGTGTGTGTGTTACAGGTGTGTGTGTGTATTACAGGTGTGTGTATTACAGGTGTGTGTGTTACAGGTGTGTGTATTACGTGTGTGTATTACAGGTGTGTCTGTTACAGGTGTGTGTGTGTGTGTGTTACAGGTGTGTGTGTGTGTGTGTTACGGGTGTGTGTGTGTGTTACAGGTGTGTGTTACAGGTGTGTGTGTGTGTTACAGGTGTGTGTGTGTTACAGGTGTGTGTGTGTTACAGGTGTGTGTGTATTACAGGTGTGTGTGTATTACAGGTGTGTGTGTATTACAGGTGTGTGTGTATTACAGGTGTGTGTGTATTACAGGTGTGTGTTACCCTAATGTCCGAGTGCAAGTGAATGCAGCACAAGGCGCAAGCCTTATAACTCCTCCCCCGGCCCTGGCGCGAGCGAGGTAATGTGATGTCATTTGAACGGGACGGCGCCAGACGAGAAGCATTCGGTCCACAATGACAGAGAAGAGCCCGTCAGTGTGGCTGCACTCAGCATTGATTCAAAACGCACTAAAGCTTTGGATCCTAATCAGCTTGTGAGCAGGGGCGGACTGGCCGTCTGGGGAATCTGGAGAATCACAGAACGGCACCGCAGCGAGGCTCCAGGTGTGTGTATTACAGGTGTGTGTGTTACAGGTGTGTGTATTACAGGTGTGTATTACAGGTGTGTGTGTTACAGGTGTGTGTGTTACAGGTGTGTATTACAGGTGTGTGTATTACAGGTGTGTCTGTTACAGGTGTGTGTGTTACAGGTGTGTATTACAGGTGTGTATTACAGGTGTGTGTTACAGGTGTGTGTATTACAGGTGTGTGTGTTACAGGTGTGTGTGTTACAGGTGTGTGTATTACAGGTGTGTATTACAGGTGTGTGTGTTACAGGTGTGTGTATTACATGTGTGTCTGTTACAGGTGTGTGTGTTACAGGTGTGTGTATTACAGGTGTGTGCGTTACAGGTGTGTGTATTACAGGTGTGTGTGTTACAGGTGTGTGTGTTACAGGTGTGTATTACAGGTGTGTGTATTACAGGTGTGTGTATTACAGGTGTGTGTATTACAGGTATGTATTACAGGTGTGTATTACAGGTGTGTGTATTACAGGTGTGTATTACAGGTGTGTGTTACAAGTGTGTGTGTTACAGGTGTGTGTGTGTGTGTTACAGGTGTGTGTATTACAGGTGTGTATTACAGATGTGTGTATTACAGGTGTGTGTATTACAGGTGTGTCTGTTACAGGTGTGTGTGTTACAGGTGTGTGTATTACAGGTGTGTCTGTTACAGGTGTGTGTGTGTTACAGGTGTGTGTGTTACAGGTGTGTGTATTACAGGTGTGTGTATTACAGGTGTGTGTATTACAGGTGTGTCTGTTACAGGTGTGTGTGTATTACAGGTGTGTATTACAGGTGTGTGTATTACAGGTGTGTGTATTACAAGTGTGTGTGTTACAGGTGTGTGTGTTACAGGTGTGTGTATTACAGGTGTGTCTGTTACAGGTGTGTGTGTGTTACAGGTGTGTGTGTTACAGGTGTGTGTATTACAGGTGTGTGTATTACAGGTGTGTGTATTACAGGTGTGTCTGTTACAGGTGTGTGTGTATTACAGGTGTGTATTACAGGTGTGTGTATTACAGGTGTGTGTATTACAAGTGTGTGTATTACAGGTGTGTGTATTACAGGTGTGTGTGTTACAAGTGTGTGTGTTACAGGTGTGTGTATTACAGGTGTGTTGTTACCTTTGCACTCTCTCTTTAGCCTCTCTCTCTCCCTCCTGACAGCGCTGAAGCTCCGCTTCCACGCTCCGCTTCTCCTCTGAAGGAGCCTGCTGCACCTGGAGGGGCGGGGCCTGCTGCACCTGGAGGGGCGGGGCTGAAGAGACGGTGTCTCCGGGCTGCGAGGCAGTGAAGGGGTCTTGAGGGCTGAGAGCATATAGATTACTTGTTATTTTGTAATTTGTTGTATTTGTTGTTGTTCTGTGTGTTTACTTCTAGAACACAGTGACATAACTATGTTGCACATAATAGGCTCAGGGGCGGGACATCTATAAGCGGTTGACCAATCACAAAAGAGCCAGGCAGCTAACCAATTAAACAGACTGGGCTCTGGTTTCAGACAAAGGACTCTTTAAAGTAGAGACACTACATACTGATATACACCTGAACATCAGCAGGAGAGGACTCTTTATAGTAGAGACACTACATACTGATATACACCTGAACATCAGCAGGAGAGGACTCTTTAAAGTAGAGACACTACATACTGATATACACCTGAACATCAGCAGGAGAGGACTCTTTAAAGTAGAGACACTACATACTGATATACACCTGAACATCAGCAGGAGAGGACTCTTTAAAGTAGAGATACTACATACTGATATACACCTGAACATCAGCAGGAGAGGACTCTTTAAAGTAGAGACACTACATACTGATATACACCTGAACATCAGCAGGATAGGACTCTTTAAAGTAGAGACACTACATACTGATATACACCTGAACATCAGCAGGAGAGGACTCTTTAAAGTAGAGACACTACATACTGATATACACCTGATCATCAGCAGGAGAGGACTCTTTAAAGTAGAGACACTACATACTGATATACACCTGATCATCAGCAGGAGAGGACTCTTTAAAGTAGAGACACTACATACTGATATACACCTGAACATCAAAGGAGAGGACTCTTTAAAGTAGAGACACTACATACTGATATACACCTGAACATCAGCAGGAGAGGACTCTTTAAAGTAGAGACACTACATACTGATATACACCTGAACATCAGCAGGAGAGGACTCTTTAAAGTAGAGACACTACATACTGATATACACCTGAACATCAGCAGGAGAGGACTCTTTAAAGTAGAGACACTACATACTGATATACACCTGAACATCAGCAGGAGAGGACTCTTTAAAGTAGAGACACTACATACTGATATACACCTGAACATCAGCAGGAGAGGACTCTTTAAAGTAGAGACACTACATACTGATATACACCTGAATATCAGCAGGAGAGGACTCTTTAAAGTAGAGACACTACACACTGATATACACCTGAACATCAGAGGAGAGGACTCTTTAAAGTAGAGACAGCAGAGTAGGACCAGTTTCATACATTCTTTGACGCTGTGAGTTGTGCTATCTGACATGCACAGATAGTTCTATGAAGTGAAAGATAAAAATCATTTCTGATCTGAGTTTAGATTTCCTCCAGAAAGCCCCCCCCCCTGCAGGATCATCCTGCTGATGGATGGAGGGTCACACTCTGCACAGCGTCGCATTCAGACCAACATCTGCAGCACTGCATCAGAGCGCTCACAGGATCTCCATCTGAAGATAGGAAGTATAAAGTGTGTGCCTCAACGTTAGCACCAGATATGTTTAAGATACGCACTAATGAAAACAGTTATTTTATATTCTGATCCCAAGCACACACACACTGAAGTCACTCTCAGTGATATGCTGACTGTTGAAACGACTGACACTCTCCTTGCTCTTCATTTGGTGTTGTTTTGGTTTTCTGGGAAATGATAATGATTTGAAATGATGCATCGATGAAGGGAAGTTCCTCTGAGTCGTTTAGACGTTAGTCATCCTCGCAGCAGAAGAAGAGCCTTTCTGTCCCACAGATGCAGGAAGGAGAAGTCTGCAGACTCAGAGCTTTTATTATGTATGTCCTCTGGGTACATTAACACAATAATAATACGTTAGTCTATCAGAGAGACGTTATAAGGATCCACTGATCCAAAGTCAAACACAGTAAGGGATTAGTCTTTCTGTTCGACCACGAGTTATCCACAGAAATCTCATTTAAAACACGTATTCTTTCAAACGGTGTACACGACTCGTCTACTCAAAACAAAACTAGTTATTGGGAATTAGAGCGGTTCATTAAAGAGTTTGAAATGATTTGATACTGACTTCCATACTGCAGAGTTTCGGAACTGCTTTGCAGGACGTGAAGAAACTGAATGAAGTGACACACCTAAACTCATTTTATCTTTGAGACGTTGAATTTGACCAAATATGGAGATGTTTCTCAGTCAGGCTTTATGATATCTTCTTCCCCATTTAAAAGATGGCCCCCACACATCCTGTCTATAAAAGAGTACCGAGACAGCGACGACCTGACTCTGACCCAGACGTCGGGTTAACTATCGTCTAGAGCAGGGGCCGGCAACAGGCCGGACCGCGGTCCGGATCCGGACCCAGACGCGACCTATACGGACCCGGACCTATAATCAATACATTAATAGGAGATTTCAATTTTGACGGGGCGATTCTATTTTAACCGCCGCCAACAGGGGACGAAAGAGAAGAGAGAGAGATACAGGGAGAGAAACACAGAAGAAGAGAGGAGAGAGAGCTACAGAGAGAGAAACACAGAAGAAGAGACGAGAGAGAGAAACAGAGAGAGAAACACAGAAGAAGAGAGGAGAGAGAGATACAGAGAGAGAAACACAGAAGAAGAGAGGAGAGAGAGATACAGAGAGAGAAACACAGAAGAAGAGAGGAGAGAGAGATACAGAGAGAGAAACACAGAAGAAGAGAGGAGAGAGAGATACAGGGAGAGAAACACAGAAGAAGAGAGGAGAGAGAGATACAGAGAGAGAAACACAGAAGAAGAGAGGAGAGAGAGATACAGGGAGAGAAACACAGAAGAAGAGAGGAGAGAGAGATACAGGGAGAGAAACACAGAAGAAGAGAGGAGAGAGATACAGAGAGAGAAACACAGAAGAAGAGAGGAGAGAGAGATACAGGGAGAGAAACACAGAAGAGAGGAGAGAGAGATACAGAGAGAGAAACACAGAAGAAGAGAGGAGAGAGAGATACAGAGAGAGAAACACAGAAGAAGAGAGGAGAGAGAGATACAGAGAGAGAAACACAGAAGAAGAGAGGAGAGAGAGATACAGGGAGAGAAACACAGAAGAGAGGAGAGAGAGATACAGAGAGAGAAACACAGAAGAAGAGAGGAGAGAGAGATACAGAGAGAGAAACACAGAAGAGAGGAGAGAGAGATACAGGGAGAGAAACACAGAAGAAGAGAGGAGAGAGAGATACAGGGAGAGAAACACAGAAGAAGAGAGGAGAGAGAGATACAGGGAGAGAAACACAGAAGAAGAGAGGAGAGAGAGAGATACAGGGAGAGAAACACAGAAGAGAGGAGAAAGAGATACAGAGAGAGAAACACAGAAGAAGAGAGGAGAGGGAGATACAGAGAGAGAAACACAGAAGAAGAGAGGAGAGGGAGATACAGAGAGAGAAACACAGAAGAAGAGAGATACAGAGATAGAAACACAGAAGAAGAGAGGAGAGAGAGATACAAGGAGAGAAACACAGAAGAAGAGAGGAGAGAGGGATACAGGGAGAGAAACACAGAAGAGAGAGAGAGAGAGATTACAGAGAGAGAAACACAGAAGAAGAGAGGAGAGAGAGATACAGGAGAGAGAACACAGAGGAGAGAACACAGAGAGAGGAAGAGAGAGATACGAGAGAGAAACACAGAGAGAGAAACACAGAAAGAGAGGAGAGAGAGATACAGAGAGAGAAACACAGAAGAAGAGAGGAGAGAGAGATACAGAGAGAGAAACACAGAAGAGAGGAGAGAGAGATACAGGGAGAGAAACACAGAAGAAGAGAGGAGAGAGAGATACAGAGAGAGAAACACAGAAGAAGAGAGGAGAGAGAGATACAGAGAGAGAAACACAGAGAGAGAGGAGAGAGAGCTACAGAGAGAGAAACAGAAGAAGAGAGGAGAGAGAGACTACAGAGAGAGAAACACAGAAGAGAGGGAGAGGAGAATACAGAGAGAGAACACAGAAGAAGAGAGGAGAGAGAGATACAGAGAGAGAAACACAGCAGAATGAGAGGAGAGAGAGATACAGGAGAGAGAAACACAGAAGAAGAGAGGAGAGAGAGAGATACAGAGAGAGAAACACAGAAGAAGAGAGGGAGAGAGAGATACAGAGAGAGAAAACACAGAAGAAGAGAGGAGAGAGAGATACAGAGAGAGAAACACAGAAGAAGAGAGGAGAGAGAGATACAGAGAGAGAAACACAGGAAGAAGAGAGGAGAGAGAGATACAGAGAGAGAAACACAGAAGAAGAGAGGAGAGAGAAGATACAGGAGAGAGAAACCAGAAGAAGAGAGGAGAGAGAGATACAGAGAGAGAAACACAGAAGAGAGGAGAGAGAGATACAGAGAGAGAAACACAGAGAGAGAAACACAGAAGAGAGGAGAGAGAGATACAGAGAGAGAAACACAGAAGAAGAGAGGAGAGAGAGATACAGGGAGAGAAACACAGAAGAGAGGAGAGAGAGATACAGGGAGAGAAACACAGAAGAAGAGAGGAGAGAGAGAGATACAGAGAGAGAAACACAGAAGAAGAGAGGAGAGAGAGATACAGAGAGAGAAACACAGAAGAGAGGAGAGAGAGATACAGAGAGAGAACACAGAAGAAGAGAGGAGAGAGAGATACAGAGAGAGAAACACAGAAGAAGAGAGGAGAGAGAGATACAGAGAGAGAAACACAGAAGAGAGGAGAGAGAGATACAGAGAGAGAAACACAGAGAGAGAAACACAGAAGAGAGGAGAGAGAGATACAGAGAGAGAAACACAGAGAGAGAAACACAGAAGAGAGGAGAGAGAGATACAGAGAGAGAAACACAGAAGAAGAGAGGAGAGAGAGATACAGGGAGAGAAACACAGAGAGAGAGGAGAGAGAGATACAGAGAGAGAACACAGAAGAAGAGAGGAGAGAGAGATACAGAGAGAGAAAACACAGAAGAAGAGAGGAGAGAGAGATACCGGGAGAGAAAACACAGAAGAGAGGAGAGAGAGATACAGAGAGAGAAACACAGAAGAAGAGAGGAGAGAGAGATACAGAGAGAGAAACACAGAAGAAGAGAGGAGAGAGAGACCAGGGAGAGAAACAAGAAGAGAGGAGAGAGAGATACAGGAGAGAGAAACACAGAAGAAGAGAGAGAGGAGATACAGAGAGAGAAACACAGAAGAAGAGAGGAGAGAGAGATACAGAGAGAGAAACACAGAGAGAGAGGAGAGAGAGATACAGGAGAGAAACACAGAGAAGAGAGGAGAGAGAGATACAGGAGAGAAACACAGAAGAAGAGAGGAGAGAGAGAGATACAGAGGAGAGAAAACACAGGAAGAAGAGAGGAGAGAGAGATACAGAGAGAGAAAACACAGAAGAAGAGAGGGAGAGAGAGATACAGAGAGAGAAACACAGAAGAAGAGAGGAGAGGAGAGATACAGAGAGAGAAACACAGAAGAGAGGAGAGAGAGATACAGAGAGAGAAACACAGAAGAGAGGAGAGAGAGATACAGAGAGAGAAACACAGAAGAAGAGAGGAGAGAGAGATACAGAGAGAGAAACACAGAAGAAGAGAGGAGAGAGAGATACAGAGAGAGAAACACAGAAGAAGAGAGGAGAGAGAGATACAGAGAGAGACACACAGAAGAAGAGAGGAGAGAGAGATACAGGGAGAGAAACACAGAAGAGAGGAGAGAGAGATATAGGGAGAGAAACACAGAAGAAGAGAGGAGAGAGAGATACAGAGAGAGAAACACAGAAGAAGAGAGGAGAGAGAGATACAGAGAGAGAAACACAGAAGAGAGGAGAGAGAGATACAGGGAGAGAAACACAGAAGAAGAGAGGAGAGAGAGATACAGAGAGAGAAACACAGAAGAAGAGAGGAGAGAGAGATACAGGGAGAGAAATACAGAAGAATAGAGGAGAGAGAGATACAGAGAGAGAAACACAGAAGAAGAGAGGAGAGAGAGATACAGGGAGAGAAACACAGAAGAAGAGAGGAGAGAGAGATACAGAGAGAGAAACACAGAAGAAGAGAGGAGAGAGAGATACAGAGAGAGAAACACAGAAGAAGAGAGGAGAGAGAGATACAGAGAGAGAAACACAGAAGAAGAGAGGAGAGAGAGATACAGAGAGAGAAACACAGAAGAAGAGAGGAGAGAGAGATACAGAGAGAGAAACACAGAAGAAGAGAGGAGAGAGAGATACAGAGAGAGAAACACAGAAGAAGAGAGGAGAGAGAGATACAGAGAGAGAAACACAGAAGAAGAGAGGAGAGAGATATACAGAGAGAGAAACACAGAAGAAGAGAGGAGAGAGAGATACAGAGAGAGAAACACAGAAGAAGAGAGGAGAGAGAGATACAGAGAGAGAAACACAGAAGAAGAGAGGAGAGAGAGATACAGAGAGAGAAACACAGAAGAAGAGAGGAGAGAGAGATACAGAGAGAGAAACACAGAAGAAGAGAGGAGAGAGAGATACAGGGAGAGAAACACAGAAGAAGAGAGGAGAGAGAGATACAGAGAGAGAAACACAGAAGAGAGGAGAGAGAGATACAGGGAGAGAAACACAGAAGAGAGGAGAGAGAGATACAGAGAGAGAAACACAGAAGAGAGGAGAGAGATATACAGAGAGAGAAACACAGAAGAGAGGAGAGAGAGATACAGAGAGAGAAACACAGAAGAAGAGAGGAGAGAGATACAGAGAGAGAAACACAGAAGAAGAGTGGAGAGAGATACACAGAAGAGAGGAGAGAGAGATACAGAGAGAGAAACACAGAAGAAGAGAGGAGAGAGATACAGAGAGAGAAACACAGAAGAAGAGTGGAGAGAGATACACAGAAGAGAGGAGAGAGAGATACAGAGAGAGAAACACAGAAGAAGAGTGGAGAGAGATACACAGAAGAGAGGAGAGAGAGATACAGAGAGAGAAACACAGAAGAAGAGTGGAGAGAGATACACAGAAGAGAGGAGAGAGAGATACAGAGAGAGAAACACAGAAGAAGAGTGGAGAGAGATACACAGAAGAGAGGAGAGAAAGATACAGGGAGAGAAACACAGAATAAGAGAGGAGAGAGAGATACAGAGAGAGAAACACAGAAGAGAGGAGAGAGAGATACAGAGAGAGAAACACAGAAGAGAGTAGAGAGAGATACAGAGAGAGAAACACAGAAGAGACGAGGAGAGAGAGATACAGAGAGAGAAACACAGAAGAAGAGAGGAGAGAGAGATACAGAGAGAGAAACACAGAAGAAGAGAGGAGAGAGAGATACAGGGAGAGAAATACAGAAGAAGAGAGGAGAGAGAGATACAGAGAGAGAAACACAGAAGAAGAGAGGAGAGAGAGATACAGAGAGAGAAACACAGAAGAGAGGAGAGAGATACAGAGAGAGAAACACAGAAGAGAGGAGAGAGAGATACAGGGAGAGAAACACAGAAGAAGAGAGGAGAGAGAGATACAGAGAGAGAAACACAGAAGAAGAGAGGAGAGAGAGATACAGGGAGAGAAACACAGAAGAAGAGAGGAGAGAGAGATACAGGGAGAGAAACACAGAAGAGAGGAGAGAGAGATACAGGGAGAGAAACACAGAAGAAGAGAGGAGAGAGAGAGATACAGAGAGAGAAACACAGAAGAAGAGAGGAGAGAGAGATACAGGGAGAGAAACACAGAAGAGAGGAGAGAGAGATACAGAGAGAGAAACACAGAAGAAGAGAGGAGAGAGAGATACAGAGAGAGAAACACAGAAGAAGAGAGGAGAGAGAGATACAGGGAGAGAAACACAGAAGAGAGGAGAGAGAGATACAGAGAGAGAAACACAGAAGAAGAGAGGAGAGAGAGATACAGGGAGAGAAACACAGAAGAAGAGAGGAGAGAGAGATACAGGGAGAGAAACACAGAAGAGAGGAGAGAGAGATACAGGGAGAGAAACACAGAAGAAGAGAGGAGAGAGAGAGATACAGAGAGAGAAACACAGAAGAAGAGAGGAGAGAGAGATACAGGGAGAGAAACACAGAAGAGAGGAGAGAGAGATACAGGGAGAGAAACACAGAAGAAGAGAGGAGAGAGAGAGATACAGAGAGAGAAACACAGAAGAAGAGAGGAGAGAGAGATACAGGGAGAGAAACACAGAAGAAGAGAGGAGAGAGAGAGATACAGAGAGAGAAACACAGAAGAAGAGAGGAGAGGGAGATACAGAGAGAGAAACACAGAAGAGAGGAGAGAGAGATACAGAGAGAGAAACACAGAAGAAGAGAGGAGAGAGAGATACAGAGAGAGAAACGCAGAAGAAGAGAGGAGAGAGAGATACAGGGAGAGAAACACAGAAGAAGAGAGGAGAGAGAGATACAGAGAGAGAAACACAGAAGAAGAGAGGAGAGAGAGATACAGGGAGAGAAACACAGAAGAGAGGAGAGAGAGATACAGAGAGAAACACAGAAGAAGAGAGGAGAGGGAGATACAGAGAGAGAAACACAGAAGAAGAGAGGAGAGAGAGATACAGAGAGAGAAACACAGAAGAAGAGAGGAGAGAGAGATACAGGGAGAGAAACACAGAATAAGAGAGGAGAGAGAGATACAGAGAGAGAAACACAGAAGAGAGGAGAGAGAGATACAGAGAGAGAAACACAGAAGAAGAGAGGAGAGAGAGATACAGGGAGAGAAACACAGAAGAAGAGAGGAGAGAGAGATACAGAGAGAGAAACACAGAAGAGAGGAGAGAGAGATACAGAGAGAGAAACACAGAAGAAGAGAGGAGAGAGAGATACAGGGAGAGAAACACAGAAGAAGAGAGGAGAGAGAGATACAGAGAGAGAAACACAGAAGAAGAGAGGAGAGAGAGATACAGGGAGAAAAACACAGAAGAAGAGAGGAGAGAGAGATACAGAGAGAGAAACACAGAAGAAGAGAGAGAGAGAGATACAGGGAGAGAAACACAGAAGAAGAGAGGAGAGAGAGATACAGAGAGAGAAACACAGAATAAGAGAGGAGAGAGAGATACAGAGAGAGAAACACAGAAGAGAGGAGAGAGATACAGAGAGAGAAACACAGAAGAAGAGAGGAGAGAGAGATACAGAGAGAGAAACACAGAAGAAGAGAGGAGAGAGAGATACAGAGAGAGAAACACAGAAGAAGAGAGGAGAGAGAGATACAGAGAGAGAAACACAGAAGAAGAGAGGAGAGAGAGATACAGAGAGAAACACAGAAGAGAGGAGAGAGAGATATAGGGAGAGAAACACAGAAGAAGAGAGGAGAGAGAGATACAGAGAGAGAAACACAGAAGAAGAGAGGAGAGAGAGATACAGAGAGAGAAACACAGAATAAGAGAGGAGAGAGAGATACAGAGAGAGAAACACAGAAGAAGAGAGGAGAGAGAGATACAGAGAGAGAAACACAGAAGAAGAGAGGAGAGAGAGATACAGAGAGAGAAACACAGAAGAAGAGAGGAGAGAGAGATACAGAGAGAGAAACACAGAAGAAGAGAGGAGAGAGAGATACAGAGAGAGAAACACAGAAGAGAGGAGAGAGAGATACAGGAGAGAAACACAGAAGAAGAGAGGAGAGAGAGATACAGAGAGAGAAACACAGAAGAAGGAGAGAGAGATACAGGGAGAGAAACACAGAAGAGAGGAGAGAGAGATACAGAGAGAAACACAGAAGAAGAGAGGAGAGAGATACACAGAAGAGAGGAGAGAGAGATACAGAGAGAGAAACACAGAAGAAGAGAGGAGAGAGAGATACAGGGAGAGAAACACAGAAGAAGAGAGGAGAAAGAGATACAGAGAGAGAAACACAGAAGAGAGGAGAGAGAGATACAGAGAAAGAAACACAGAAGAGAGGAGAGAGAGATACAGGGAGAGAAACACAGAAGAAGAAGAGAGGAGAGAGAGATACAGGGAGAGAAACACAGAAGAAGAGATGAGAGAGAGATACAGAGAGAGAAACACAGAAGAAGAGAGGAGAGAGAGATACAGAGAGAGAAACACAGAAGAGAGGAGAGAGAGATACAGGGAGAGAAACACAGAAGAAGAGAGGAGAGAGAGATACAGAGAGAGAAACACAGAAGAAGAGAGGAGAGAGAGATACAGAGAGAGAAACACAGAAGAGAGGAGAGAGAGATACAGAGAGAGAACACAGAAGAAGAGAGGAGAGAGAGATACAGAGAGAGATACACAGAAGAAGAGAGGAGAGAGAGATACAGGGAGAGAAACACAGAAGAAGAGAGGAGAGAGATACAGAGAGAGAAACACAGAAGAAGAGAGGAGAGAGAGATACAGAGAGAGAAACACAGAAGAAGAGAGGAGAGAGAGATACAGAGAGAGAAACACAGAAGAGGAGAGAGAGAGATACAGAGAGAGAAACACAGAAGAAGAGAGGAGAGAGAGATACAGAGAGAGAAACACAGAAGAAGAGAGGAGAGAGAGATACAGGGAGAGAAACACAGAAGAAGAGAGGAGAGAGAGATACAGGGAGAGAAACACAGAAGAGAGGAGAGAGATACAGGGAGAGAAACACAGAAGAAGAGAGGAGAGAGAGATACAGAGAGAGAAACACAGAAGAGTGGAGAGAGAGATACAGGGAGAGAAACACAGAAGAAGAGAGGAGAGAGAGATACATGGAGAGAAACACAGAAGAAGAGAGGAGAGAGAGATACAGGGAGAGAAACACAGAAGAAGAGAGTAGAGAGAGATACAGGGAGAGAAACACAGAAGAGAGGAGAGAGAGATACAGAGAGAGAAACACAGAAGAGAGAGAGAGAGATACAGAGAGAGAAACACAGAAGAGAGAGAGGAGAGAGATACAGGGAGAGAAACACAGAAGAGAGGAGAGAGAGATACAGAGAGAGAAACACAGAAGAAGAGAGGAGAGAGATACAGAGAGAGAACACAGAAGAGAGAGGAGAGAGAGATACAGAGAGAGAAACACAGAAGAAGAGAGGAGAGAGAGATACAGGGAGAGAAACACAGAAGAAGAGAGGAGAGAGATACAGAGAGAGAAACACAGAAGAAGAGAGGAGAGAGAGATACAGAGAGAGAAACACAGAAGAGAGGAGAGAGATATACAGAGAGAGAAACACAGAAGAAGAGAGGAGAGAGAGATACAGAGAGAGAAACACAGAAGAAGAGAGGAGAGAGAGATACAGAGAGAGAACACAGAAGAAGAGAGGAGAGAGAGATACAGAGAGAGAAACACAGAAGAAGAGAGGAGAGAGAGATACAGGGAGAAAACACAGAAGAAGAGAGGAGAGAGAGATACAGGGAGAGAAACACAGAAGAGAGGAGAGAGAGATACAGGGAGAGAAACACAGAAGAAGAGAGAGAGAGAGATACAAGAGAGAAACACAGAAGAGAGGAGAGAGAGATACAGGGAGAGAAACACAGAAGAAGAGAGGAGAGAGAGATACATGAGAGAAACACAGAAGAAGAGAGGAGAGAGAGATACAGGGAGAGAAACACAGAAGAAGAGAGGAGAGAGAGATACAGAGAGAGAAACTCAGAAGAAGAGAGGAGAGAGAGATACAGAGAGAGAAACACAGAAGAAGAGAGGAGAGAGAGATACAGAGAGAGAAACACAGAAGAGACGAGGAGAGAGAGATACAGAGAGAGAAACACAGAAGAAGAGAGGAGAGAGAGATACAGAGAGAGAAACACAGAAGAAGAGAGGAGAGAGAGAGATACAGAGAGAGAAACACAGAAGAGAGGAGAGAGAGATACAGAGAGAGAAACACAGAAGAGAGTAGAGAGAGATACAGAGAGAGAAACACAGAAGAGACGAGGAGAGAGAGATACAGAGAGAGAAACACAGAAGAAGAGAGAGAGAGAGTACAGAGAGAGAAACACAGAAGAAGAGAGGAGAGAGAGATACAGAGAGAGAAACACAGAAGAAGAGAGGAGAGAGAGATACAGAGAGAGAAACACAGAAGAGAGAGGAGAGAGAGAGATACAGAGAGAGAAACACAGAAGAGAGGAGAGAGAGATACAGAGAGAGAAACACAGAAGAGAGTAGAGAGAGATACAGAGAGAGAAACACGAGAAGACGAGGAGAGAGAGATACAGAGAGAGAAACACAGAAGAAGAGAGGAGAGAGAGATACAGAGAGAGAAACACAGAAGAAGAGAGGAGAGAGAGATACAGGGAGAGAAACACAGAAGAGAGGAGAGAGAGATACAGGGAGAGAAACACAGAAGAAGAGAGTAGAGAGAGATACAGGGAGAGAAACACAGAAGAGAGGAGAGAGAGATACAGGGAGAGAAACACAGAAGAAGAGAGGAGAGAGAGATACAGAGAGAGAAACACAGAAGAAGAGAGGAGAGAGAGATACAGAGAGAGAAACACAGAAGAGAGGAGAGAGAGATACAGAGAGAGAAACACAGAAGAGACGAGGAGAGAGAGATACAGAGAGAGAAACACAGAAGAAGAGAGGAGAGAGAGATACAGAGAGAGAAACACAGAAGAAGAGAGGAGAGAGAGAGATACAGAGAGAGAAACACAGAAGAGAGGAGAGAGAGATACAGAGAGAGAAACACAGAAGAGACGAGGAGAGAGAGATACAGAGAGAGAAACACAGAAGAAGAGAGGAGAGAGAGATACAGAGAGAGAAACACAGAAGAAGAGAGGAGAGAGAGAGATACAGAGAGAGAAACACAGAATAAGAGAGGAGAGAGAGAGATACAGAGAGAGAAACACAGAAGAGAGGAGAGAGATACAGAGAGAGAAACACAGAAGAGAGGAGAGAGATACAGAGAGAGAAACACAGAAGAGAGGAGAGAGAGATACAGGGAGAGAAACACAGAAGAAGAGAGGAGAGAGAGATACAGAGAGAGAAACACAGAAGAGAGTAGAGAGAGATACAGGGAGAGAAACACAGAAGAGACGAGGAGAGAGAGATACAGAGAGAGAAACACAGAAGAAGAGAGGAGAGAGAGATACAGAGAGAGAAACACAGAAGAAGAGAGGAGAGAGAGAGATACAGAGAGAGAAACACAGAATAAGAGAGGAGAGAGAGAGATACAGAGAGA
>JAPTMU010000123.1:74118-76446 GCA_028583405.1 Pogonophryne albipinna | reverse complement strand
GAGGGAGAGAGAGAGGGAGGGGGGAGAGAGACGTTAGTGTCTCTGTGTCTCTGTGTGTCAGTGTGTCTCTGTGTCTCTGTGTGTCAGTGTGTCTCTGTGTCTCTGTGTGTCAGTGTGTCTCTGTGTGTCTGTGTGTCTCTGTGTGTCTGTGTCTCTGTGTGTCTCTGTGTGTCTCTGTGTGTCTCTGTGTGTCTCTGTGTGTCTCAGTGTGTCAGTGTCTCTGTGTGTCAGTGTGTGTCAGTGTGTGTCAGTGTGTGTCAGTGTGTGTCAGTGTGTGTCAGTGTGTGTCAGTGTGTCTCTGTGTGTCTCTGTGTGTCAGTGTGTCAGTGTGTCTCTGTGTGTCAGTGTGTGTCTCTGTGTGTCAGTGTGTCTCTGTGTGTCAGTGTGTCTCTGTGTGTCTGTGTGTGTCAGTGTGTCTCTGTGTGTCAGTGTGTCTCTGTGTCTCTGTGTGTCAGTGTGTAGATAGTAGTGATGCTGTGTGTTCTCACTCCTCTGTGATCTCCTCCGGCAGAACGTCTCCTCTGAAGTGATCTTTGAACAGTTCAGAGAGACAGGAAGCCAGCCCAGACATCTGCTCCTGGTCGAAGTCCTCCTGCACAGAGGACAGCGAACGCATCACACAGTGGACAGTGAACGCATCACACAGATCACAGGGGACAGTGAACGCATCACACAGATCACAGGGGACAGTGAATGCATCACACAGATCACAGGGGACAGTGAACGCATCACAGGGGACAGTGAACACATCACACAGATCACAGGGGACAGTGAATGCATCACACAGATCACAGGGGACAGTGAACGCATCACAGGGGACAGTGAACACATCACACAGATCACAGGGGACAGTGAATGCATCACACAGATCACAGGGGACAGTGAATGCATCACACAGATCACAGGGGACAGTGAACGCATCACAGGGGACAGTGAACGCATCACACAGATCACAGGGGACAGTGAATGCATCACACAGATTACAGGGGACAGTGAACGCATCACACAGATCACAGGGGACGGTGAACGCATCACAGGGGACAGTGAACGCATCACAGGGGACAGTGAACGCATCACACAGATCACAGGGGACAGTGAACGTATCACAGGGGACAGTGAACGCATCACACAGATCACAGGGGACAGTGAACGTATCACACAGATCACAGGGGACGGTGAACGCATCACAGGGGACGGTGAACGCATCACAGGGGACAGTGAACGCATCACAGGGGACAGTGAACATATCACAGGGGACAGTGAACGCATCACAGGGGACAGTGAACGCATCACAGGGGACAGTGAACGCATCACACAGATCACAGGGGACAGTGAACGTATCACACAGATCACAGGGGACGGTGAACGCATCACAGGGGACGGTGAACGCATCACAGGGGACAGTGAACGCATCACAGGGGACAGTGAACGCATCACAGGGGACAGTGAACGCATCACACAGATCACAGGGGACAGTGAACGTATCACACAGATCACAGGGGACGGTGAACGCATCACAGGGGACAGTGAACGCATCACAGGGGACGGTGAACGCATCACAGGGGACGGTGAACGCATCACAGGGGACAGTGAACGCATCACAGGGGACAGTGAACAGATCACAGGGGACAGTGAACGCATCACAGGGGACAGTGAACGCATCACAGGGGACAGTGAACGCATCACAGGGGACAGTGAACGCATCACAGGGGACAGTGAACGCATCACACAGATCACAGGGGACAGTGAACGCATCACAGGGGACGGTGAACGCATCACAGGGGACAGTGAACGCA
This sequence comes from Pogonophryne albipinna, assembly GCA_028583405.1. NCBI lineage: Eukaryota > Metazoa > Chordata > Actinopteri > Perciformes > Artedidraconidae > Pogonophryne > Pogonophryne albipinna. The sequence goes on along the minus strand of JAPTMU010000123.1, from coordinate 74,650 downwards.
TCACAGGGGACAGTGAACGCATCACACAGATCACAGGGGACAGTGAACTCATCACAGGGGACAGTGAACGCATCACAGGGGACAGTGAACGCATCACACAGATCACAGGGGACAGTGAACTCATCACAGGGGACGGTGAACTCATCACAGGGGACGGTGAACGCATCACAGGGGACGGTGAACGCATCACAGGGGACAGTGAACGCATCACAGGGGACAGTGAACGCATCACAGGGGACAGTGAACGCATCACCCGCCCCGTCTCTCACCCGCCCCGCAGCCGAACGACTAATCCATGCCTTCATGTCCTCCCGCCTCGACTACTGCAACTCCCTTCTTTACGGCATCAGCACTCCATCCCTCAACAGACTCCAACGGGTTCAACATGCAGCTGCACGTCTCCTCACGCATACCACACCATGGCATCACCCCAGTCCTCAAAGACCTCCACTGGCTTCCTGTCTCCCATCGCATCAACTACAAAGTTCTGGTCCTCACCTACAAAGCCCTCCACCATCTGGCCCCCCCTTAT
>JAPTMU010000123.1:46618-69118 GCA_028583405.1 Pogonophryne albipinna | reverse complement strand
TGTGAGAGCGTGTGTGTGAGAGCGTGTGTGAGAGCGTGTGTGAGAGCGTGTGTGAGAGCGTGTGTGTGAGAGCGTGTGTGTGAGAGCGTGTGTGAGAGCGTGTGTGAGAGCGTGTGTGAGAGCGTGTGTGAGAGAGCGTGTGTGAGAGCGTGTGTGTGAGAGCGTGTGTGTGAGAGCGTGTGTGTGAGAGTGTGTGTGAGAGAGTGTGTGTGAGAGCGTGTGTGTGAGAGCGTGTGTGTGAGAGCGTGTGTGTGAGAGTGTGTGTGAGAGAGTGTGTGTGAGAGCGTGTGTGAGAGCGTGTGTGAGAGAGCGTGTGTGTGAGAGCGTGTGTGAGAGCGTGTGTGAGAGAGCGTGTGTGAGAGTGTGTGTGAGAGCGTGTGTGTGAGAGCGTGTGTGTGAGAGCGTGTGTGTGAGAGCGTGTGTGAGAGAGTGTGTGTGAGAGTGTGTGTGAGAGCGTGTGTGTGAGAGCGTGTGTGTGAGAGCGTGTGTGTGAGAGCGTGTGTGTGAGAGTGTGTGTGAGAGAGTGTGTGTGAGAGCGTGTGTGAGAGCGTGTGTGAGAGAGCGTGTGTGTGAGAGCGTGTGTGAGAGCGTGTGTGAGAGAGCGTGTGTGTGAGAGCGTGTGTGTGAGAGCGTGTGTGTGAGAGTGTGTGTGAGAGTTTGAATTGATTGAAATCTCCAATATCAACGTAAGAGCTTGTGCCTCTTCGGGGGTGCTAACACTTAACCATAAATGTTATCGTTTACTTTCTCCATCTTTATATGTAGATATTACTTTTTCTCCGCTAATCTCCGTCACGTTGTTTCCATAGCAACAACAACTTCCTGTCAACAGCGCTAACTCTCCTTCAAAATAAAAGCATGTCCACAAATAGGAAGCCAGGCCAGATTACACTTAAGACACAACTGCAACGAAAGTAACAAACACAAAGCGATATCCTTTTCACTTTCAAAGAACACAAACTGGGTTACATTAACAAATAACTACAAAACAACAATACTGTAGAATAACAACATGAATGCTGTGAATACACCGAAACACACGTGTTGAAGCGGTTCGCTGCTGATTACTGCGCGCCGCCCCCCCCGTATTCTTGCCTCGCTTCTTAAGGAACTCACTCGGAGGGACATGTGCGACCAAGCAAGCCTCCTCGACATTGAGAAACACCCTGTGTGTGTGTGTGTGTGTGTGTGTGTGTGTTACCTTCAGTGGGGGGTGAGGGCGAGCTGCAGAACTCGGGGAATCTCTCTCTGAGCATCGATCGCAGCTCCCGGTCCAGCTTTGGGTTATCAAACAGCGGAGCGAGGTGACTGAGAGAAGACAGGTTATTACTTATTATTCATTTATAATAAGGGAGTGTGTGAGTGTGTGTGTGTGTGTGAGTGTGTGTGTGTGTGTGTGTCTTACGCCAGCACTCTCTTCTCCATGATGAAGGTGAGCGAGTTGAAGACGCCCTGACGGACCTGAGTTTCCAGCGGAGGGAAGAAGTGAGGGATGATCTGAGGAGGAAACAAGGAGTATTATCTCCACATGATCCAGGTACAGAGGTGTGTGTGTGTGTGTGTGTGTGTGTGTGTGTGTGTGTGTGTGTGTGTGTGTGTGTGTGTCTTACCCTGCACATGAAGTCCAGCAGCGTGGCGGTGATGGCAGGATGAGGCTTCATGGAGTGATGCATTACCAGGATGGCCGGTTCTGAAAACACACACACCATGAGACAGAACACACACCTCACACTTACTGTCAGGAGATACTAAGGCGAGTCTGTGTGTGTGTGTGTGTGTGTGTGTGTGTGTGTGTGTGTGTGTGTGTGTGTGTGTGTGTGTGTGTGTGTGAGTATCACCTATGTTCATGATGCTGTCTTTCTCAGGATTGAAGAACAGCCAATCATAGAAGAGAGCCAGCTTGGCGTTTGAGGCAGCGACGTTAGACTGGAAAAACAATTTGATTGGTTATTGACAGCCTGAGGCCCCGCCCACTAAGTGTTAAGGAAACAATGTAGGAAAAAAGGAAGGACATAAGGTTTCAATAGAGGAGGCCAAGAAGGACACAAGAAAGGACTCGAAGGGGAAAAGGAGGTGATTTGGAGGGACAGCTGGAGGCCTCGCCCCCTTACCGTGCAAGTGGTCAGCAACCAGCCAATGATGGCCCAGCGCGGCAGGATGTCGGAGCTCAGCACCTCATTGGACGGATGGACGACTCCGCAGATGTAGCGAATCAGATCGCAGCGCAGGGACTGGCTCTCTGCTGTGGACAGGTACTGTCTCTGAAACCAGTCCTGATACCGCTTCTGTTGTCCAAAACGCACCTGAGCACAGGTAAGATACATTCAGAGGTCACCTCAGAGGTCACCTGAGCACAGGTAAGATACATTCAGAGGTCACCTCAGAGGTCACCTGACACAGGTAAGATACAGTCAGAGGTCACCTCAGAGGTCACCTGACACAGGTAAGATACAGTCAGAGGTCACCTCAGAGGTCACCTGACACAGGTAAGATACAGTCAGAGGTCACATCAGAGGTCACCTGACACGGGTAAGATACAGTCAGAGGTCACCTGACACGGGTAAGATACAGTCAGAGGTCACCTCAGGGGTCACCTGACACGGGTAAGATACATTCAGAGGTCACCTGAGCACAGGTAAGATACATTCAGAGGTCACCTCTGAGGTGACCTGAGCACAGGTAAGATACAGCCAGAGGTCACCTCAGAGGTCACCTGACACGGGTAAGATACAGTCAGAGGTCACCTGACACGGGTAAGATACAGTCAGAGGTCACCTGACACGGGTAAGATACAGTCAGAGGTCACCTGACATGGGTAAGATACAGTCAGAGGTCACCTGACACGGGTAAGATACAGTCAGAGGTCACCTCAGGGGTCACCTGACACGGGTAAGATACAGTCAGAGGTCACCTCAGGGGTCACCTGACACGGGTAAGATACAGTCAGAGGTCACCTCAGGGGTCACCTGACACGGGTAAGATACAGTCAGAGGTCACCTGACACGGGTAAGATACAGTCAGAGGTCACCTGACATGGGTAAGATACAGTCAGAGGTCACCTCAGGGGTCACCTGACACGGGTAAGATACAGTCAGAGGTCACCTGACACGGGTAAGATACAGTCAGAGGTCACCTGACACGGGTAAGATACAGTCAGAGGTCACCTCAGGGGTCACCTGACACGGGTAAGATACAGTCAGAGGTCACCTGACACGGGTAAGATACAGTCAGAGGTAATCTGAGCAGGTAGTGGTGATGTATAGTGTGTGTGTGTGTGTGTGTGTGTGTTGTAAAGTGTGTTTACCCTAGAGGTCATGAACAGCAGCTTGGTCTCCATGTCTGGAGTGAGACGACACGCCAGAAACTTCCTGGAAGTGCGAGCAGTCAGCAGCTGGAGCACACCTGTGGGAGGTGTAGTTTACAGTGAACAGAGGATTGTGGGAGGTGTAGTTTACAGTGAACAGAGGATTGTGGGAGGTGTAGTTTATAGTGAACAGAGGATTGTGGGAGGTGTAGTTTATAGTGAACAGAGGATTGTGGGAGGTGTAGTTTATAGTGAACAGAGGATTGTGGGAGGTGTAGTTTACAGTGAACAGAGGACTGTGGAAGGTGTAGTTTACAGTGAACAGAGGACTGTGGGAGGTGTAGTTTACAGTGAACAGAGGATTGTGGGAGGTGTAGTTTACAGTGAACAGAGGATTGTGGGAGGTGTAGTTTACAGTGAACAGAGAATTGTGGGAGGTGTAGTTTACAGTGAACAGAGGATTGTGGGAGGTGTAGTTTACAGTGAACAGAGGATTGTGGGAGGTGTAGTTTATAGTGAACAGAGGATTGTGGGAGGTGTAGTTTACAGTGAACAGAGGATTGTGGGAGGTGTAGTTTACAGTGAACAGAGGATTGTGGGAGGTGTAGTTTACAGTGAACAGAGGATTGTGGGAGGTGTAGTTTACCGGTGAACTGAGGACTCAGGACTTGAGGGTTGTGCAGCAGGTCTTTCCACACCAGCTCCACCTCTGGGATCCGGGCAACGTTCTGCAGCAAACGCACCAGATCCCTGCCGATGATCTGACACTCTGCGAACTACAGAGAGAGGCAGGGTTACACCAGCGGATCAACACTCACATCTCCTCCTTACCTACCTCCCTCTCTCCCTCTCTCTCTCTCTCTCTCCCTCTCTCCCTCTCTCCCTCTCTCCCTCTCTCTCTCTCTCCCATCCTCACCTTGTCTCTCAGCATGCTGATGCAGTAGTCAACCTCCTTCTGACGCAGGATCAGCAGGTTTGGTGCTCCGTGGTCCACGATGAGGCGGAGATAAGTGTAGACCGACATGGCTATCAGCATCCCGTTCTTCAGAACAAACTCCCTGCAGAGAGGAAAACACTTACAGTCAACACTCGGCTGTATCACATTAAACTGTCAGCCGTATCACAGTCAACTGTGGGCCGTATCACAGTAAACACCTAGCCGTATCGCAGTCAACACTCGGCTGTATCACATTAAACTGTCAGCCGTATCACAGTCAACTGTGGGCCGTATCACAGTAAACACCTAGCCGTATCGCAGTCAACACTCGGCTGTATCACATTAAACTGTCAGCTGTATCACAGTCAACTGTGGGCCGTATCACAGTAAACACCTAGCCGTATCGCAGTCAACACTCGGCTGTATCACATTAAACTGTCAGCTGTATCACAGTCAACTGTGGGCCGTATCACAGTAAACTGTCAGCCGTATCACAGTCAACTGTGGGCTGTATCACAGTCAACTGTCAGCCGTATCACAGTCAACTGTGGGCCGTATCACAGTAAACACCTAGCCGTATCGCAGTCAACACTCGGCTGTATCATATTAACCTGTTAAGCCCTGAGCCTGTTTTTCAGGTCTCAGGCTCGAAAATGACATTCCCAGAACAAATGACCATATCTTCTAAAAGGGTTCAATGAATAATCTTTTTTCTCAAAGTAATGATAAACCTGTGAGTTGGATGTAGAAGAGTCAGAATCAATATAGATGTTTTTTTATTTTAAAGAAAATTCAGATTGAACATAGTAAAAAACTGTAAATTATTGTGTCCGTCCAAAAGATATTTTGTACTTATAGTGAAAACTAACCTTGGATGATGGGTTAGTAGACTAAAAGCTTTAGGAATCCAAAGTACAACATATAATAAGTACCCTGTATCAAGATTGATGCAAAACAAGTGATATTTGACCTTTTTAGACAGATTTAGCAAAAAAAAACCTCTTCTGGGGCCTTTTGGGTGGATTTTCCATATCTCTGGCGATTTTGACATGTGACATCTCTTTCTGACCGTTAGAGCCAATAGAATCCAAGGGAAATAGTCCCGCACACACTCATGTAAAAAAAAAAAGGTAGCCTCTCTGCACATGCTAGCTTGCAGCAGAGGGGAGAAATATCGCTGCTCTGATATCAAGCAACGGAAAAGCTGTTTTATTGCTTATGGATTATCAGAACATTTCAAAGGGGACGCAGTCATATTGGATTAACCTATGGATTAACTACAGCATCGTTTTTATCGTTTTAATGCCATTGAAGAGTTTAGACCAGACAAAACCAAGGTAAGACATGTTAGCGTTGTGGGCTACCTAGCGCCACTTGTTTTGATGTACGTTTTTGTTGATAACGTCGCAAGTTTGTATCTTTCAGTGTTGAGGTGGACACCGTTAGATTCTGTGTCTCCTTGCGATCATAAATGTGATGTGTTGGATGTGCAGCTAGGATAAGTAATAAGGGAGCTAGGAGTGATTATCGGTGCAGTAATAGGTTAGCATTTTTCGCTCGGGTCATTTAGATGCTTCTTATGAGACTTGTGTTTTGTTTTGGTAAAAATGGTTTGTATCGTCAGTTAGCTGAGATTATTCCTGTTAATCTGGCATAACACATCAATAGGTTCTTAAATATTAAGATGCCCTGAGACACAGTGTCGTGAAAAAAAAAACTATAGTACCCGCCGGCGGGGACCTTCGGGCTTAACAGGTTAAACTGTCAGCCGTATCAGTCAACTGTGGGCCGTATCACAGTCAACAATCGGCCATATCACAGTAAACACTCGGCCGTATCACAGTAAACACTCGGCCGTATCACAGTCAACACTCGGCCGTATCACAGTCAACTGTGGGCCGTATCACAGTCAACTGTGGGCCGTATCACAGTCAACACTCGGCCGTAACACAGTACACTGTCAGCCGTATCCCAGTAAACACACGGCCGTATCACAGTAAACTGTCAGCCGTATCACTGTCACCAGTCGGCCGTATAGCGGTAAACTGTCAGGCGTATCACAGTCAACTGTGGGCCGTATCACAGTAAACACTCGGCCGTATCACAGTAAACACTCGGCCGTATCACATTAAACTGTCAGCCGTATCACAGTCAACTGTGGGCCGTATCACAGTCAACACTTGGCCGTATCACAGTCAACTGTGGGCCGTATCACAGTAAACACTCAGCCGTATCACAGTACACTGTCAGCCGTATCACAGTAAACTGTCAGCCGTATCACAGTCAACTGTGGGCCGTATCACAGTCAACTGTGGGCCGTATCACACTAAACACTCGGCCGTATCACAGTAAACACTCGGCCGTATCACAGTAAACACTCGGCCGTATCCCAGTAAACACTCGGCCGTATCCCAGTAAACACTCGGCCGTATCACAGTACACTGTCAGCCGGATCGCAGTAATCTGTCAGCCGTATCACAGTCACCAGTCGGTCGTATTGCAGTAAACTGTCAGCCGTATCACTGTCACCAGTCGGCCGTATAGCGGTAAACTGTCAGCCGTATCACAGTCACCAGTATCACAGTAAACTGTCAGCCGTATCGCAGTAAACTGTCAGCCGTATCACAGTCACCAGTCGGTCGTATCGCAGTAAACTGTCAGCCGTATCAGTCACCAGTCGGTCGTATCGCAGTAAACTGTGAGCCGTATCACTGTCACCAGTCGGCCGTATAGCGGTAAACTGTCAGCCGTATCACAGTCACCAGTATCACAGTAAACTGTCAGCCGTATCGCAGTAGACTGTCAGCCGTATCACAGTCACCAGTCGGTCGTATCGCAGTAAACACTCAGCCGTATCACAGTCACCAGTCGGTCGTATCGCAGTAAACACTCAGCCGTATCACAGTCAACACTCGGCTGTATCACAGTTAACTGTGGGCCGTATCACAGTCAACTGTGGGCCGTATCACAGTCAACTGTGGGCCGTATCACAGTACACTGTCAGCCGTATCCCAGTAAACACTCGGCCGTATCACAGTACACTGTCAGCAGTATCCCAGTAAACACTCGGCCGTATCGCAGTAAACTGTCAGCCGTATCACAGTCACCAGTCGGTCGTATCGCAGTAAACACTCAGCCGTATCACAGTCAACTGTGGGCCGTATCACAGTACACGGTCAGCCGTATCACAGTCAACTGTGGGCCGTATCACAGTACACGGTCAGCCGTATCACAGTACACTGTCAGCCGTATCCCAGTAAACACTCGGCCGTATCACAGTACACTGTCAGCCGTATCGCAGTAAACTGTCAGCCGTATAACTGTCATCAGTCGGCCGTATAGCGGTAAACTGTCAGCCGTATCACAGTCACCAGTATCACAGTAAACTGTCAGCTGTATCACAGTAAACTGTCAGCTGTATCACAGTACACACTCAGCAGTACAGTTTTTAGTTGTGAAACGTACTTTTGGTCCAGCAGGATCTCCAGGACGTTCTCCGACAGCCAGAGGTTTTTGGAGGAAATATCTCCACCTGGAAACAAATGACAGTGTTACTCTGTGACAGCCCATACAGAGGTGTTTCACATCATGACGTTTATTTATATATATGTATTTATGTATGTCTGACCTGCGATCTGTTTGAGCAGAGTCATCAAAACTCCGTCTGCTCCAACTACTCCACTCTTCACCAGCTCCTTCACCAGCCACACCAGCTGGGTTCGGGGGGTGTCCTGCAGCTTCAGGAACTTCTCCATCAGGATCTGGTTGATCTTCAGCAGGATGATGCTCATCCCGTCTCTGCTGAGCAGCGTCAGGTCTCTGTAGCACTGTCACACACACACAGTGATGTCATGGTGATGTCACAGTGATGTCACACATTAATAATAGGGGTGTGTGTGGGGGTGTCTTACCCTCTGGGCCTGGGCTGGTTCTGTGAGCAGCAGAGAGAAGAGACCCAGACAGACCTCCTCATGCTGCTGCTGGCCTTTACACACCTGCAGGACCCAAACACTTTAACATCAACATAAACAGGAAGCAGCATCATGAGCACATCCTGTTTCTATCTACTGACGGTTAGGGTAGTTGTTGTAGTACTTGTAGTAGTATTTTCAGTGCTTGTTGTAGTGTTTAGTACATGTTGTAGTGTTTAGTACATGTCGTAGTGTTTAGTACTTTCAGTAGTGTTTGCAGTACTTGTTTTAGTGTTTGCAGTAGTAGTAGTAGTAGTAGTAGTAGTAGTAGTAGTAGTAGTAGTCTTTACAGCAGTAGTTGCAGTAGTGTTTGCAGTACATGTTGTAGTGTTTAGTTCTTGATGTAGTGTGTAGTACTTGTTGTAGTGTTTGCAGTACTTGTTGTAGTGTTTAGTTCTTGATGTAGTGTTTAGTACTTGTTGTAGTGTTTGCAGTACTTGTTGTAGTGTTTAGTTCTTGATGTAGTGTTTAGTACTTGTTGTAGTGTTTGCAGTACATGTTGTAGTGTTTAGTTCTTGATGTAGTGTTTAGTACTTGTTGTAGTGTTTGCAGTACTTGTTTTAGTGTTTAGTTCTTGATGTAGTGTTTAGTACTTGTTGTAGTGTTTGCAGTACTTGTTGTAGTGTTTAGTTCTTGATGTAGTGTTTAGTACTTGTTGTAGTGTTTGCAGTACTTGTTGTAGTGTTTAGTTCTTGATGTAGTGTTTAGTACTTGTTGTAGTGTTTAGTTCTTGATGTAGTGTTTAGTACTTGTTGTAGTGTTTGCAGTACTTGTTGTAGTGTTTGCAGTACTTGTTGTAGTGTTTGCAGTACTTGTTGTAGTGTTTACAGTAGTACTTGTACTGTGTGTATCTTACGTTGGCGGTGAGTGCGTCGTTGGCCTCTCTCTCTGACAGCCCATTGGTCAGCGCCTGTACGATCCCGACACATCGCTCCAGCCTCTGCACACACATCAACAAGAATCAACTGTCATGAACACAGTCAGAACACAGTCACAACACAGTCATAACACAGTCAGAACACAGTCACAACACGGTCAGAACACAGTCAGAACACAGCCACAACACAGTCAGAACACAGTCACAACACGGTCAGAACACGGTCAGAACACAGTCACAACACGGTCAGAACACAGTCACAACACAGTCAGAACACAGTCAGAACACAGTCACAACACAGTCACAACACAGTCACAACACGGTCAGAACACAGTCACAACACGGTCAGAAAACGGTCAGAACACAGTCACAACACGGTCAGAACACAGTCAGAACACAGTCAGAACACAGTCACAACACAGTCAGAACACAGTCACAACACAGTCACAACACGGTCAGAACACAGTCACAACACAGTCAGAACACAGTCAGAACACAGTCAGAAGAACACAGCCACAACACAGTCAGAAGAACACAGTCACAACACAGTCAGAACACAGTCAGAAGAACACAGCCACAACACAGTCAGAACACAGTCACAACACAGTCACAACACGGTCAGAACACAGTCATAACACAGTCACAACACAGTCAGAAGAACACAGTCACAACACAGTCACAACACGGTCAGAACACAGTCACAACACAGTCACAACACAGTCACAACACGGTCAGAAGAACACAGTCACAACACAGTCACAACACGGTCAGAACACAGTCACAACACGGTCAGAACACAGTCACAACACGGTCAGAACACGGTCAGAACACAGTCAGAACACAGTCACAACACGGTCACAACACAGTCAGAACACAGTCACAACACAGTCACAACACAGTCAGAACACAGTCAGAAGAACACAGCCACAACACAGTCAGAACACAGTCACAACACGGTCAGAACACAGTCAGAACACAGTCAGAAGAACACAGTCACAACACGGTCAGAACACAGTCAGAAGAACACAGCCACAACACAGTCAGAACACAGTCACAACACAGTCAGAACACAGTCAGAAGAACACAGCCACAACACAGTCAGAACACAGCCACAACACAGTCAGAACACAGTCAGAAGAACACAGCCACAACACAGTCAGAACACGGTCACAACACAGTCAGAACACAGTCAGAACACAGTCACAACACGGTCACAACACGGTCACAACACGGTCAGAACACGGTCAGAACACAGTCACAACACAGTCACAACACAGTCAGAAGAACACAGTCACAACACAGTCAGAAGAACACAGTCACAACACAGTCAGAAGAACACAGTCACAACACAGTCAGAAGAACACAGTCACAACACAGTCAGAAGAACACAGCCACAACACAGTCAGAACACGGTCAGAACACAGTCACAACACGGTCACAACACGGTCAGAACACGGTCACAACACAGTCACAACACAGTCACAACACAGTCAGAAGAACACAGTCACAACACAGTCAGAAGAACACAGTCACAACACAGTCAGAAGAACACAGCCAGAACACAGTCAGAAGAACACAGCCACAACACAGTCAGAACACAGTCACAACACGGTCACAACACGGTCACAACACGGTCAGAACACAGTCAGAACACAGTCAGAACACGGTCAGAACACAGTCACAACACGGTCACAACACGGTCACAACACGGTCAGAACACGGTCAGAACACAGTCACAACACAGTCACAACACAGTCAGAAGAACACAGTCACAACACAGTCAGAAGAACACAGTCACAACACAGTCAGAAGAACACAGTCACAACACAGTCACAACAAGGTCAGAACACAGTCAGAAGAACACAGCCACAACACAGTCAGAACACAGTCAGAAGAACACAGCCACAACACAGTCAGAACACAGCCACAACACAGTCAGAACACAGTCAGAAGAACACAGCCACAACACGGTCACAACACGGTCAGAACACGGTCAGAACACGGTCAGAACACGGTCAGAACACAGTCAGAACACGGTCACAACACAGTCACAACACGGTCACAACACGGTCACAACACGGTCAGAACACGGTCAGAACACAGTCAGAACACGGTCAGAACACGGTCACAACACGGTCACAACACGGTCAGAACACGGTCAGAACACAGTCAGAACACGGTCACAACACGGTCAGAACACGGTCACAACACGGTCAGAACACGGTCAGAACACGGTCACAACACGGTCAGAACACGGTCAGAACACGGTCACAACACGGTCACAACACGGTCAGAACACGGTCACAACACGGTCAGAACACAGTCAGAAGAACACAGTCACAACACGGTCACAACACAGTCACAACACGGTCAGAACACGGTCACAACACGGTCAGAAGAACACAGTCAGAACACAGTCAGAACACAGTCACAACATGGTCACAACACAGTCAGAAGAACACAGTCACAACACGGTCACAACACGGTCAGAACACGGTCAGAACACAGTCACAACACGGTCAGAACACGGTCACAACACGGTCACAACACGGTCAGAACACGGTCAGAACACAGTCAGAAGAACACAGTCACAACACAGTCAGAACAACACAGTCACAACACGGTCACAACACAGTCACAACACAGTCAGAACACGGTCACAACACGGTCAGAAGAACACAGTCAGAACACAGTCACAACACAGTCACAACACCACGGTCACAACACAGTCAGAACACGGTCACAACACGGTCAGAAGAACACAGTCAGAACACAGTCACAACACAGTCACAACACCACGGTCACAACACAGTCAGAAGAACACAGTCACAACACAGTCACAACACAGTCACAACACAGTCAGAACACCATGACCCTGATCAATCAGAGGATAAGAGGTAATAATACAGGAAGCAATCATGTCCGTCTCAGTGTTTACATCCTGTCCGTCTCAGTGTTTACATCCTGTCTGTCTCAGTGTTTACATCATGGATGTCTCAATGTTCTGGTCCCATCCATGTTTACGTGTGGTTAGCATCATGCTAGGCTAACTGTGGGTCAGCTGAGAGATGTTATGTCTCTGAGGGGGGGGGGGGGGCACACAGAGACCACCCCCCCCCTTCAGGTCCCCCCCTTCAGGTGTCACCCCCCTCCCCCTCTAACACCAGCAGGGAATCGAACCCGCAACCCGGTGAACACACGGCTCTGCTAAGCTAACTATGCTATCCATGCTACCTATCCATGCTACCTAGCCTCCCTGTCTTTGTGCCCTCAGCCCGTGTTAGAAAGGAGCAGCAGGACCTGACCCGGGCTACCTGACCCGGGTTATCTCTCTCTCTCAGGGCCCTGACCCGGGCTATCTGACCCGGGTTCTCTCTCTCTTTCACGGCCTTATCTCACCTCCTCCAGCTCGTCTTTAGCGTCCAGCTGCGAGCCCAGCAGCAGGCGGCCCTTCTTCCCCTCTTTAGCCTCCATGTGTCCCGGGTTAAAGTCTATCTCTGGTCCGGGAAACAGCCCTTCTCTCGGGTCAGATCCTGAAGAGGCTCCGGTATCTCGGGGTGTTTTTAAAACTTATTGGGGACTCTGCTCTCTCTGAGTCCCGCTCAGGCGCTCTGTGTCTCTGACGGAAACATAACGGACATGGAGGGCCTGCTGACCAATCAGAGCGCTCAGAGCGCTGAGTGACGTACGCAGGGACGAATTACAGGCCAGCAGATCCTGAGCCAATCGGCGGCCTCCTCACGGAACACCATGTATAACTTTGTGTACATAACATAACAAATGAAAATTTTATATTTTAATTCATATGGTTCAAGGTTCAAGGTTTTTATTTTGTCATACGAACAGAGCTACAGTAGTTATGCCGATGGAAATCTGAGGTCACAGGCTCCTCCAACAGAGCAACACAAAAACACAGATAAACAGAAAAGATAGTGCAAGTAAATAGTAAATAGTAATACAAAAGAAAAATAGTTTTAAATAGGTTAAATAGGGAAATAGTGCACAGGGGCGGGGGGGCAGGGGGGGCCAGTGCCGCCCTGACACTGACTTTGAACCCCCCTGTGGCCCCCCTGAAATTGAAAAAATAATTAAATAAAAGTTTATGAATCAAACGATTTCTTGGCTGACGGAATAGGCGGAACTAACCCGATTTGTCATTCTAGTCGGACCCATTAGAGCGTAAAAACTGTAACTATAATCTGAAATAAATATGTGTATTGAAACAAATACCAATAACTGTATTGCATAGTTTTCTTATCATAGGCGGCGCCAGGGGGGCGCAAGGGGGTGCTGAAGCTCCCTCTAGGACAGGGGTCGGCAACAGGCGGACCGCGGTCCGGACCCAGACGCCGACCTATACGGACCCGGACCTATAATCAATACATTAATAGGGGATTTCAATTTTGACGGGGCGATTCTATTTTAACCACCGCCGACAGGGGACGAAAGAGAGGAGAGAGCAATACAGGGAGAGAAACACAGAAGAAGAGAGGAGAGAGAGATACAGGGAGAGAAACACAGAAGAAGAGAGGAGAGAGAGATACAGGGAGAGAAACACAGAAAAAGAGAGGAGAGAGAGATACAGGGAGAGAAACACAGAAGAAGAGAGGAGAGAGAGATACAGAGAGAGAAACACAGAAGAAGAGAGGAGAGAGAGATACAGAGAGAGAAACACAGAAGAAGAGAGGAGAGAGAGATACAGAGAGAGAAACACAGAAGAGAGGAGAGAGAGATACAGGGAGAGAAACACAGAAGAGAGGAGAGAGAGATACAGAGAGAGGAACACAGAAGAAGAGAGGAGAGAGAGATACAGGGAGAGACACACAGAAGAAGAGAGGAGAGAGAGATACAGGGAGAGAAACACAGAAGAAGAGAGGAGAGAGAGATACAGAGAGAGAAACACAGAAGAAGAGGAGAGAGAGATACAGAGAGAGAAACACAGAAGAAGAGACGAGAGAGATACAGAGAGAGAAACACAGAAGAAGAGAGGAGAGAGAGATACAGGGAGAGAAACACAGAAGAAGAGAGGAGAGAGAGATACAGAGAGAGAAACACAGAAGAGAGGAGAGAGAGATACAGGGAGAGAAACACAGAAGAAGAGAGGAGAGAGAGATACAGGGAGAGAAACACAGAAGAAGAGAGGAGAGAGAGATACAGGGAGAGAAACACAGAAGAAGAGAGGAGAGAGAGATACAGAGAGAGAAACACAGAAGAAGAGGAGAGAGAGATACAGAGAGAGAAACACAGAAGAAGAGACGAGAGAGATACAGAGAGAGAAACACAGAAGAAGAGAGGAGAGAGAGATACAGGGAGAGAAACACAGAAGAAGAGAGGAGAGAGAGATACAGAGAGAGAAACACAGAAGAGAGGAGAGAGAGATACAGGGAGAGAAACACAGAAGAGAGGAGAGAGAGATACAGGGAGAGAAACACAGAAGAGAAGAGAGAGTGATACAGGGAGAGAAACACAGAAGAAGAGAGGAGAGAGAGATACAGAGAGAGAAACACAGAAGAAGAGACGAGAGAGATACAGAGAGAGAAACACAGAAGAAGAGAGGAGAGAGAGATACAGGGAGAGAAACACAGAAGAAGAGAGGAGAGAGAGATACAGGGAGAGAAACACAGAAGAAGAGAGGAGAGAGAGATACAGAGAGAGAAACACAGAAGAGAGGAGAGAGAGATACAGAGAGAGAAACACAGAAGAAGACGAGGAGAGAGAGATCAGGGAGAGAAACACAGAAGAGAGGAGAGAGAGATACAGAGAGAGAAACACAGAAGAGAGGAGAGAGAGATACAGAGAGAGAAACACAAGAGAGAGGAGAGAGAGATACAGAGAGAGAAACACAGAAGAGAGAGGAGAGAAGATACAGAGAGAGAAACACAGAAGAGGGAGAGAGAGATACAGAGAGAGAAACACAGAAGAAGAGAGGAGAGAGAGATACAGAGAGAGAAACACAGAAGAGAGGAGAGAGAGATACAGAGAGAGAAACACAGAAGAAGGAGAGAGAGATACAGAGAGAGAAACACAGAAGAGAGGAGAGAGAGATACAGAGAGAGAAACACAGAAGAAGAGAGGAGAGAGAGATACAGAGAGAGAAACACAGAAGAGAGGAGAGAGAGATACAGGGAGAGAAACACAGAAGAAGAGAGGAGAGAGAGATACAGAGAGAGAAACACAGAAGAGAGGAGAGAGAGATACAGAGAGAGAAACACAGAAGAAGAGAGGAGAGATACAGAGAGAGAAACACAGAAGAGAGGAGAGAGAGATACAGAGAGAGAACACAGAAGAAGAGAGGAGAGAGAGATACAGAGAGAGAAACACAGAAGAGAGGAGAGAGATACAGGGAGAGAAACACAGAAGAGAGGAGAGAGAGATACAGAGAGAGAAACACAGAAGAGAGAGAGAGATACAGAGAGAGAAACACAGAAGAAGAAGAGAGAGATACAGAGAAGAAACACAGAAGAAGAGAGGAGAGAGAGATACAGAGAGAGAAACACAGAAGAAGAGAGGAGAGAGATACAGAGAGAGAAACACAGAAGAAGAGAGGAGAGAGAGATACAGAGAGAGAAACACAGAAGAGAGGAGAGAGAGATACAGAGAGAGAAACACAGAAGAAGAGAGGAGAGAGAGATACAGAGAGAGAAACACAGAAGAGAGAGAGAGAGATACAGGGAGAGAAACACAGACAGAAGAGAGGAGAGAGAGATACAGTAGAGAGAAACACAGAAGAAGAGAGAGAGAGAGATACAGAGAGAGAAACACAGAAGAAGAGAGGAGAGAGAGATACAGAGAGAGAAACACAGAAGAGAGGAGAGAGAGATACAGAGAGAGAAACACAGAAGAAGAGAGGAGAGAGAGATACAGAGAGAGAAACACAGAAGAGAGGATAGGAGAGATACAGAGAGAGAAACACAGAAGAAGAGAGGAGAGAGAGATACAGAGGAGAGAAACACAGAAGAGAGGAGAGGAGAGATACAGGGGAGAGAAACACAGAAGAAGAGAGAGAGAGAGATACAGGGAGAGAAAACACAGAAGAAGAGAGGAGAGAGAGATACAGGGAGAGAGAAACACAGAAGAGAGGACGAGAGAGATACAGGGAGAGAAACACAGAAGAGAGGAGAGAGAGTACAGAGAGAGAAACACAGAAGAGAGAGGAGAGAGAGATACAGTGAGAGAACACAGAAGAAGAGAGAGAGAGAGATACAGGGAGAGAAACACAGAAGAGAGGAGGAGAGAGATACAGAGAGAGAAACACAGAAGAAGAGAGGAGAGAGATACAGAGAGAGAAACACAGAAGAGAGGAGAGAGAGATACAGATGAGAGAAACACAGAAGAGAGGAGAGAGAGATACAGAGAGAGAAACACAGAAGAGAGAGGAGAGAGAGATACAGAGAGAGAAACACAGAAGAAGAGAGAGAGAGATACAGAGAGAGAAACACAGAAGAAGAGAGGAGAGAGAGATACAGAGAGAGAAACACAGAAGAGAGGAGAGAGAGATACAGAGAGAGAAACACAGAAGAGAGGAGAGAGAGATACAGAGGAGAAACACAGAAGAGAGAGAGAGAGATACAGAGAGAGAAACACAGAAGAGAGGAGAGAGAGATACAGAGAGAAACACAGAAGAGAGGAGAGAGAGATACAGAGAGAGAAACACAGAAGAGAGGAGAGAGAGATACAGAGAGAGAAACACAGAAGAGAGGAGAGAGATACAGAGAGAAAACACAGAAGAGAGGAGAGAGAGATACAGAGAGAGAAACACAGAAGAGAGGAGAGAGAGATACAGAGAGAGAAACACAGAAGAGAGGAGAGAGAGATACAGAGAGAGAAACACAGAAGAGAGAGGAGAGAGAGATACAGAGAGAGAAACACAGAAGAGAGGAGAGAGAGATACAGAGAGAGAAACACAGAAGAAGAGGAGAGAGATACAGAGAGAAACACAGAAGAAGAAGGAGAGAGATACAGAGAGAGAAACACAGAAGAAGAGAGGAGAGAGAGATACAGAGAGAGAAACACAGAAGAGAGGAGAGAGAGATACAGAGAGAGAAACACAGAAGAGAGGAGAGAGAGATACAGGAGAGAAACACAGAAGAGAGGAGAGAGAGATACAGAGAGAGAAACACAGAAGAAGAGAGGAGAGAGATACAGAGAGAGAAACACAGAAGAGAGGAGAGAGAGATACAGAGAGAGAAACACAGAAGAGAGAGAGAGAGATACAGAGAGAGAAACACAGAAGAGAGGAGAGAGAGATACAGAGAGAGAAACACAGAAGAGAGGAGAGAGAGATACAGGGAGAGAAACACAGAAGAGAGGAGAGAGATACAGGGAGAGAAACACAGAAGAGAGGAAGAGAGATACAGGGAGAGAAACACAGAAGAGAGGAGAGAGAGATACAGAGAGAGAAACACAGAAGAGAGGAGAGAGAGATACAGAGAGAGAAACACAGAAGAGAGGAGAGAGAGATACAGAGAGAGAAACACAGAAGAGAAGGAGAGAGAGATACAGGAGAGAAAACAGAAGAGAGGAGAGAGAGATACAGGGAGAGAAACACAGAAGAGAGGAGAGAGAGAGAGAGAGAAACACAGAAGAGAGGAGAGAGAGATACAGAGAGAAAACACAGAAGAGAGGAGAGAGAGATACAGAGAGAGAAACACAGAAGAGAGGAGAGAGATACAGAGAGAGAAACACAGAAGAAGAGAGGAGAGAGATACAGAGAGAGAAACACAGAAGAGAGGAGAGAGAGATACAGAGAGAGAAACACAGAAGAGAGAGAGAGAGAGATACAGAGAGAGAAACAGAAGAAGAGAGGAGAGAGAGATACAGAGAGAGAACACAGAAGAAGGAAGAGAGATACAGAGAGAAACACAGAAGAAGAGAGAGAGATACAGAGAGAGAAACACAGAAGAGAGGAGAGAGAGATACAGAGAGAGAAACACAGAAGAGAGGAGAGAGAGATACAGAGAGAGAAACACAGAAGAGAGGAGAGAGAGATACAGAGAGAGAAACACAGAAGAGAGGAGAGAGAGATACAGAGAGAGAAACACAGAAGAAGAGAGGAGAGAGAGATACAGAGAGAGAAACACAGAAGAAGAGAGGAGAGAGAGATACAGAGAGAGAAACACAGAAGAGAGGAGAGAGAGATACAGGAGAGAAACACAGAAGAGAGAGAGAGAGATACAGGGAGAGAAACACAGAAGAAGAGAGGAGAGATACAGAGAGAGAAACACAGAAGAGAGGAGAGAGAGATACAGGGAGAAACACAGAAGAAGAGAGAGAGATACAGAGAGAGAAACACAGAAGAGAGGAGAGAGAGATACAGAGAGAAACACAGAAGAAGAGGAGAGAGAGATACAGGGAGAGAAACACAGAAGAGAGGAGAGAGAGATACAGAGAGAGAAACACAGAAGAGAGGAGAGAGAGATACAGGAGAGAAACACAGAAGAAGAGAGGAGAGAGATACAGGGAGAGAAACACAGAAGAAGAGAGGAGAGAGAGATACAGAGAGAGAAACACAGAAGAGAGAGAGAGAGATACAGAGAGAGAAACACAGAAGAAGAGAGAGAGATACAGGGAGAGACACAGAAGAAGAGAGAGAGATACAGGGAGAGAAACACAGAAGAAGAGAGGAGAGAGATACAAGAGGAGAAAACAGAAGAAGAGAGGAGAGAGAGATACAGAGAGAGAAACACAGAAGAAGGAGAGAGAGATACAGAGAGAGAAACACAGAAGAGAGGAGAGAGAGATACAGAGAGAGAAACACAGAAGAGAGGAGAGAGAGATACAGGAGAGAAACACAGAAGAGAGGAGAGAGAGATACAGAGAGAGAAACACAGAAGAGAGGAGAGAGATACAGAGAGAAACACAGAAGAGAGGAGAGAGAGATACAGGAGGAGAACACAGAAGAGAGGAGAGAGAGATACAGAGAGAGAAACACAGAAGAAGAGAGGAGAGAGAGATACAGAGAGAGAAACACAGAAGAAGAGAGAGAGAGTACAGGGAGAGAAACACAGAAGAGAGGAGAGAGAGATACAGAAGAGAAACACAGAAGAGAGGAGAGAGAGATACAGAGAGAGAAACACAGAAGAGAGGAGAGAGAGATACAGAGAGAGAAACACAGAAGAGAGGAGAGAGAGATACAGAGAGAGAAACACAGAAGAGAGAGAGAGAGATACAGAGAGAAAACACAGAAGAGAGGAGAGAGAGATACAGAGAGAGAAACACAGAAGAGAGGAGAGAGAGATACAGAGAGAGAAACACAGAAGAGAGGAGAGAGAGATACAGAGAGAGAAACACAGAAGAGAGGAGAGGAGAGATACAGAGAGAGAAACACAGAAGAGAGGAGAGAGAGATACAGAGAGAGAAACACAGAAGAAGAGAGAGAGAGATACAGAGAGAGAAACACGAAGAGAGGAGAGAGAGATACAGAGAGAGAAACACAGAAGAGAGGAGAGAGAGATACAGAGAGAGAAACACAGAAGAGAGGAGAGAGAGATACAGAGAGAGAAACACAGAAGAGAGGAGAGAGAGATACAGAGAGAAAACACAGAAGAGAGGAGAGAGAGATACAGAGAGAAAACACAGAAGAGAGGAGAGAGAGTACAGGAGAGAACACAGAAGAAGAGAGGAGAGAGAGATACAGGGAGAGAAACACAGAAAAGAGAGGAGAGAGAGATACAGAGAAGAAACACAGAAGAGAGGAGAGAGAGATACAGGAGAGAAACACAGAAGAGAGGAGAGAGAGATACAGGGAGAGAAACACAGAAGAAGGAGAGAGAGATACAGAGAGAGAAACACAGAAGAAGAGAGGAGAGAGAGATACAGGGAGAGAAACACAGAAGAGAGAGGAGAGAGATACAGAGAGAGAAACACGAAGAGAGGAGAGAGAGATACAGAGAGAGAAACACAGAAGAAGAGAGGAGAGAGAGATACAGAGAGAGAAACACAGAAGAGAGGAGAGAGAGATACAGAGAGAGAAACACAGAAGAGAGGAGAGAGAGATACAGAGAGAGAAACACAGAAGAAGAGGAGAGAGAGATACAGGAGAGAAACACAGAAGAGAGAGAGAGAGAGATACAGGAGAGAAACACAGAAGAGAGGAGAGAGAGATACAGGAGAGAAACACAGAAGAGAGGAGAGAGAGATACAGAGAGAGAAACACAGAAGAGAGAGAGAGATACAGAGAGAGAAACACAGAAGAAGAGGAGAGAGAGATACAGAGAGAGAAAACACAGAAGAAGAGGAGAGAGAGATACAGAGAGAGAAACACAGAAGAGAGGAGAGAGAGATACAGAGAGAGAAACACAGAAGAAGAGAGAGAGAGATACAGAGAGAGAAACACAGAAGAGAGGAGAGAGAGATACAGAGAGAGAAACACAGAAGAAGAGGAGAGAGAGATACAGAGAGAGAAACACAGAAGAGAGAGGAGAGAGAGATACAGAGAGAGAAACACAAGAAGAGAGAGAGAGAGATACAGAGAGAGAAACACAGAAGAGAGGAGAGAGAGATACAGGAGAGAAACACAGAAGAGAGAGAGAGAGATACAGAGAGAGAAACACAGAAGAGAGAGAGAGAGATACAGAGAGAGAAACACAGAAGAGAGGAGAGAGATACAGAGAGAGAAACACAGAAGAGAGGAGAGAGAGATACAGAGAGAGAAACACAGAAGAGAGGAGAGAGAGATACAGAGAGAGAAACACAGAAGAAGAGAGGAGAGAGATACAGAGAGAGAAACACAGAAGAAGAGGAGAGAGATACAGGGAGAGAAACACAGAAGAAGGAGAGAAGAGATACAGAGAGAGAAACACAGAAGAGAGGAGAGAGAGATACAGAGAGAAACACAGAAGAAGAGAGGAGAGAGAGATACAGAGAGAGAACACAGAAGAGAGAGAGAGAGATACAGGTAGAACACAGAAGAGAGAGGAGAGAGAGATACAGAGAGAGAAACACAGAAGAAGAGAGGAGAGAGAGATACAGGGAGAGAAACACAGAAGAGAGAGAGAGAGATACAGGAGAGAAACACAGAAGGAGGAGAGAGAGATACAGAGAGAGAAACACAGAAGAAGACGAGAGAGAGATACAGGAGAGAAACACAGAAGAGAGGAGAGAGAGATACAGAGAGAACACAGAAGAAGAGGAGTAGAGAGATACAGGGAGAGAAACACAGAAGAGAGGAGAGAGAGATACAGAGAGAGAAACACAGAAGAGAGGAGAGAGAGATACAGAGAGAGAAACACAGAAGAGAGGAGAGAGAGATACAGAGAGAGAAACACAGAAGAAGAGAGGAGAGAGAGATACAGGGAGAGAAACAGAAGAAGAGAGGAGAGAGAGATACAGAGAGAGAAACACAGAAGAAGAGAGGAGAGAGAGATACAGGGAGAGAACACAGAAGAAGAGAGAGAGAGATACAGGGAGAAACACAGAAGGAGAGGAGAGAGATACAGAGAGAGAAACACAGAAGAGAGAGGAGAGAGAGATACAGAAGAGAAACACAGAAGAAGAGAGGAGAGAGAGATACAGGGAGAGAAACACAGAAGAAGGAGGAGAGAGAGATACAGGGAGAGAAACACAGAAGAGAGGAGAGAGAGATACAGAGAGAGAAACACAGAAGAGAGGAGAGAGAGATACAGGAGAGAAAAACACAGAAGAGAGGAGAGAGAGATACAGGGAGAGAAACACAGAAGAGAGGAGAGAGAGATACAGAGAGAGAAACACAGAAGAGAGGAGAGAGAGATACAGAGAGAGAAACACAGAAGAAGAGAGGAGAGAGATACAGGGAGAGAAACACAGAAGAGAGGAGAGAGAGATACAGGGAGAGAAACACAGAAGAAGAGAGGAGAGAGAGATATACAGGGAGAGAACACAGAAGAAGAGGGAGGAGAGAGATACAGAGAGAGAAACACAGAAGAAGAGAGGAGAGAGAGATAAGGGAGAGAAACACAGAAGAAGAGAGGAGAGAGAGATACAGAGAGAGAAACACAGAAGAAGAGAGGAGAGAGAGATACAGAGAGAGAAACACAGAAGAGAGGAGAGAGAGATACAGGGAGAGAAACACAGAAGAAGAGAGGAGAGAGAGATACAGGGAGAGAAACACAGAAGAAGAGAGGAGAGAGAGATTACAGGGAGAGAAACACAGAAGAAGAGAGGAGAGAGAGATACAGGGAGAGAAACACAGAGAAGAGAGGAGAGAGAGATACAGGGAGAGAAACACAGAAGAGAGGAGAGAGAGATACAGAGAGAGAAACACAGAAGAGAGGAGAGAGAGATACAGAGAGAGAACACAGAAGAGAGGAGAGAGAGATACAGAGAGAGAAAACACAGAAGAAGAGAGGAGAGAGAGATACAGAGAGAGAAACACAGAAGAAGAGAGGAGAGAGAGAAACAGGGAGAGAAACACAGAAGAGAGGAGAGAGAGATA
>JAPTMU010000123.1:9958-39958 GCA_028583405.1 Pogonophryne albipinna | reverse complement strand
GTTCATGTGTGTTGGAGGAGGTGCTCTGTAAGGAAGTCTGAAGGAAGGGGCGAATTCTTTTCGGCTGTGTACTTTCAAATTTTAGTGCACTCGAGCCGGTTTCGGAAACTTACCTACCCCACCTTTAAAAGGTCCTGAAGCAAAATAATTTCCCAATTTGGGATTAATAAAGTATAAATCTAAATGTGTGTGTGTGTGTGTGTGTGTGTGTGTGTGTGTGTGTGTGTGTGTGTGTGTGTGTGTGTGTGTGTGTGTGTGTGTGTGTGTGTGTGTGTGTGTGTGTGTGTGTGTGTGTGTGTGTGTGTGTGTGTGTGTGTGTGTGTGTGTGTGTGTGTGTGTGTGTGTGTGTGTGTGTGTGTGTGTGTGTGTGTGTGTGTGTGTGTGTGTGTATCTCAGCTCTCAAGATCCATGTCTCCCAGGCGACTCAGGAGGTTCTTCAGGAGTTCGGGTGTTTCCGTCTGCAGCTCCGGGGGGAGGTGGAGATGAAGGGGAAGGGCAGCATGAGGACATACTGGCTGCTGGGGGAGGAGGGGGGGGGGGGTCAACACTCTGTAACAGCCTGAAGGGGAGGGGGGGGGTAAACACTCTGTTACAGCCTGAGAGAGGGGGGGGTAAATACTCTGTAACAGCCTGAGGGGGGGGGGGGTAAACACTCTGTAACAGCCTGAGAGGGGGGGGGTAAACACTCTGTAACAGCCTGCGAGGGGGGGGGTAAACACTCTGTAACAGCCTGAGAGGGAGGGGGGGTAAACACTCTGTAACAGCCTGAGAGGGAGGGGGGGTAAACACTCTGTAACAGCCTGAGAGGGGGTGGGGTAAACACTCTGTAACAGCCTGAGAGGGAGGGGGGGTCAACACTCTGTAACAGCCTGAAGGGGGGGGGGGGTAAACACTCTGTAACAGCCTGAAGGGGGGGGGGGGGTAAACACTCTGTAACAGCCTGAAGGGGGGGGGTAAACACTCTGTAACAGCCTGAAGGGGGGGGGGGGTAAACACTTAAAGATTAAAGATACACACTTTATTAATGAATACTGTAGTGGCTATTTGTCAACAACAATAAAACTTCAAAAGGCCACTGAGGCACCAGGTCTAGTGGATCTTAGGCAGATCATGAGTTGGTAATGAGTCCATTGTCCAAACAAGGCATCGACGTTTTACTGGTATTTATTAGCTTCACCTTGGCAAGAGCACTACAGCAAAAGGTGTTGAAATGTTTGCTCAGCCCTGAGACTGGTAAAGGCCAGAGACCTTCCCGGTGCCCACTGACCGCTGCTGTGCCCTGATACTGGTAAAGGCCAGAGACCTTCCCGGTGCCCACTGACCGCTGCTGTGCCCTGATACTGGTAAAGGCCAGAGACCTTCCCGGTGCCCACTGACCGCTGCTGTGCCCTGATACTGGTAAAGGCCAGAGATCTTCCCAGTGCCCACTGACTGCTGCTGTGCCCTGATACTGGTAAAGGCCAGAGACCTTCCCGGTGCCCACTGACCGCTGCTGTGCCCTGATACTGGTAAAGGCCAGAGACCTTCCCGGTGCCCACTCACTGCTGCTGTGCCCTGATACTGGTAAAGGCCAGAGACCTTCCCGGTGCCCACTCACTGCTGCTGTGCCCTGATACTGGTAAAGGCCAGAGATCTTCCCAGTGCCCACTGACTGCTGCTGTGCCCTGATACTGGTAAAGGCCAGAGACCTTCCCGGTGCCCACTGACTGCTGCTGTGCCCTGATTGACCCTCACCTTCAAAACAAAAGCATTTCAGCTGGAACACAACTTAACTTAAATAATATGGCTGTAAATCAATTAATTCTACAAAACAAAAAATAACAAATAAATACATTAAATAAATGTGAAAAATACTGAATAACTTCTATGTGTTTTGGTTCCTTTCCAATAGATGTTTATCTCCTTTATTGATACGTCTACATACAATTATTAAAATAAGTGTTGGATAATAAATGTTTGATTGAATGTGTGTATTAACTATAAACTATTCACTAAAAACACTTGGTATTTGTTCTTAATTCAGATGTATTTATTACTCACATTAATGTCATGTTTTTGTTGTTTATAAATGTGTTTTTTATATATTTGTGTACATGTTTATGTATTTTCAGGCCCGGTTCTACGGGGGTGCATAACTGAGGGTGCATAACCCTCAGTTATGCACCCTCAGTTGAAAAATGAAAAGTAAAAAAAATGAATAATGAAAAGTGAAAAGTATTACATATATAATAATAATAATAATAAAAATAGTAATAGTAGTAATAATAATAAGAAGAAGAATTTAGTTGGAATAAAAGACATTGTAATTGTGGTTAAATAACAATGTCTGCTGCATTTATTTGGTCAATTTAAACGGTAAGTAACGTTATTATGTCAGGTGTGCGTGACCTGTGCCGCTGCACGTTCGTCATCTGCAAGGTGCTTACCTATGGTGCTTACACAGCAGTCAATGATGGACATCAGAAAATGGTTAAAACAACCAGCCCTAATCGCCAGCAGTAACACTGCATCTGCTGCAGGTAATAACAGTTCAGATCATGGGGACATTACGTTACCCGCGGCCACTGTCGTGGACACTAACGTCCGACTCGTCAGCTTTGCCCGCCTCGCCCACGGAGGCGGAGCAGCCGCAGCCGTCTTCGTTGCCCCAAACACCGCCACCCCTCAGCGGCCCGCAAGTGCCAGAGGACCTCGGCAAAACAGAGCCTGCCCAGGTATATTTAAAAAAAGTACCCAACTCGCCTGTACAGTGGGGTGAGGCGCTCATTTTGCAGCTCATGGTTTCAAAACAGAGATTGGCTGGAATATTCATGTGAAAAAGATGCCATTTTCTGCTATGCATGTAGACATTTCGGTTCAAGTAAGTCAGATGCCTTCACCACAACTGGCTACAACAACTGGTGCCATGCTCTTATAGGCTACGTGATAAGGGACTGGGAAGGCATGAATCAAGCAAAGAGCACATAGATCCATAGATCTCTTCATGTTGCTCTCAAAGTGTACCAGATTGATGCTTTTAACTTCAATATTTAAAAAAAAATCTTCCCGGGGGAGCATGCCCCCGGACCCCCCAAGAGGAGGTGAGGACCCCCTAGAGCAGGGGTGTCAAACTCAAGGCCCGGGGGCCAAATCCGGCCCGCGAGCTAATTTTATGTGGCCCGCAAGAGCTTGCAAAAAATATAATATACAATACAATTGGTGTCGAACCTCAGATTGAGGAGGAACAATGCGGATTCCGTCCTGGTCGTGGAACGACGGATCAGCTTTTTACTCTCGCAAGGATCCTGGAGGGGGCCTGGGAGTACGCTTATCCGGTCTACATGTGTTTTGTGGACTTGGAGAAGGCGTATGACCGGGTTCCCAGGGAGTTACTGTGGGAGGTGCTGCGGGAGTATGGGGTGAGGGGGTCTCTACTCAGGGCCATCCAATCTCTGTACTCCCAAAGCGAGAGCTGTGTCCGGGTCCTCGGCAGTAAGTCGGACCCATTTCCGGTGAGGGTTGGCCTCCGCCAGGGCTGCGCTTTGTCACCAATCCTGTTTGTAATATACATGGATCAGATTTCGAGGCGTAGTCATGGGGGAGGGGGTCTGCAGTTCGGTGGACTAAGGATTGCACCACTGCTTTTTGCAGATGATGTGGTTCTGATGGCTTCATCGGTCTGCGACCTTCAGCACTCACTGGATCGGTTCGCAACCGAGTGTGAAGCGGCTGGGATGAGGATCAGCACCTCCAAATCTGAGGCCATGGTTCTCAGCAGGAAACCGATGGACTGTCCACTCCAAGTAGGGAATGAGTCCTTACCCCAAGTGAAGGAGTTCAAGTATCTCGGGGTCTTGTTCTCGAGTGAGGGAACAATGGAGCGTGAGATGGGCCGGAGAATCGGAGCAGCGGGAGCGGTACTGCAGTCGCTTTACCGCACCGTTGTGACGAAAAGGGAGCTGAGCCAGAAGGCAAAGCTCTCTGTCTACCGGGCCATTTTCGTTCCTACCCTCACCTATGGTCATGAAGGATGGGTCATGACCGAAAGAACGAGATCGCGGATACAAGTGGCCGAGATGGGTTTTCTTCGCAGGGTGGCTGGTGTCTCCCTTAGGGATAAGGTGAGAAGTTCGGTCATCAGGGAGGGACTCGGAGTTGAGCCGCTCCTCCTTCGCGTCGAAAGGAGCCAGTTGAGGTGGTTCGGGCACCTAGTTAGGATGCCACCTGGGCGCCTCCCTAGGGAGGTGTTCCAGGCACGTCCAGCTGGGAAGAGACCAAGGGGTAGACCTAGGACCAGGTGGAGGGATTATATCTCTTCGCTGGCCTGGGAGCGCCTTGGGATCCCCCAGTCAGAGCTGGTTGATGTCGCCAGGGAAAAGGAAGTTTGGGGCTCTCTGCTGGAACTGCTACCCCGAGACCCGACCACGGATAAGCGGAAGAAGATGGATGGATGGATGGACAATTGGTGTAATTGTTGAATATTTACTTTCAATTATTTGCCCTAGACTTCTTCTTTCAGACGTAGTTATTTAGGAAGATATTACCAGATCTGATAATAATCCAATGCGGGGCCAACAATGTAATATAATACATTATTTAATATATATTATATATTTACATATGTATATTTATGTAAATTACAACCGGCCCTTTGAGTGCAACCATAATGCTGATGTGGCCCGGGATGAAATTGAGTTTGACACCCCTGCCCTAGAGGGTGTTAGGTCCATTCCCCACTTATAAAAAATAGCACTTTACCACTGCACCCTCTCTAATCTCAGATGCAACCTGAGTCATTTTGTTCTGGAACCGGGCCTGTGTATTTTTCCTAAATAAACATATTTCAGTCAGACAACTCACGTGTTTCTTAACATGTTTATTAGAAGCAGCAGATATTTGAGTTTGGCGTCTCGGCTCGGGCCTCAGAGACACACAGCACGATGAGTGATGAGGAGATAACTACCCCCGAGCCGACAGGTGGAAGCGGGGGCGGGGCAGCAAGCTGCGGCGGGGGCGGGGCAGCAAGCGGGGGCGGGGCAGCAAGCTGCGGCGGGGGCGGGGCAGCAAGCGGGGGCGGGGCAGCAAGCTGCGGCGGGGGCGGGGCAGCAAGCTGGGGAGGGGGCGGGGCAGCAAGCGGGGGCGGGGCAGCAAGCTGCGGCGGGGGCGGGGCAGCAAGCTGGGGCGGGGGCGGGGCAGCAAGCTGCGGCGGGGCAGCAAGCTGGGGCGGGGCAGCAAGCGGGGGCGGGGCAGCAAGCTGGGGCGGGGCAGCAAGCAGCAGCGACGTAGAGTAGCTGCAGCAACAGCGAGCAATGAGAGAGATCTGGAGGTTAGATGGAGCGGCGTATTAAGGAGACTCTGGTTGGTTGGAGAGGGGCAAGGGGCGTTATGTTTGAATGCAGCTCGAGTGGCCTGCCTGAACTAGCTCGCAGGCTTCGCCCCATTTGTGTTATTTATAATAATATTCAGAATACCTGTGTTTTTGGAGGAGGAATACAATATCATATACAATTACACAAGAAGAACCAATCCATTAAAGGAGGCCGCCGATTGGCTCAGGATCTCCTGGCCTGTAATTGGTCCCTGCGTACATCACTCAGCGTTCAAAGCGCTCTGATTGGTCAGCAGTTCCTCCATGTCCGTTATGTTTCCGGAGACACAGAGCGGGACTCAGAAGAGGTTTCTCAATACTCAAATTTCCCCTCCTTGACTGACTCCCCTCCTCGACTCCTATACTCGAGACTTAGTCCCGCCCACAGGAGATGCGAGCGGAGGACTGAGGAGGGGAGCTGAGGAGAGAGGAGGGGAGAGAGGAGGGGAACCGAGGAGAGAGGAGGGGAACCGAGGAGAGAGGAGGGGAGCCGAGGAGAGAGGAGGGGAGAGAGGAGGGGAGCCGAGGAGAGAGGAGGGGAGAGAGGAGGGGAGAGAGGAGGGGAACCGAGGAGAGAGGAGGGGAGAGAGGAGGGGAACCGAGGAGAGAGGAGGGGAGAGAGGAGGGGAACCGAGGAGAGAGGAGGGGAGAGAGGAGGGGAACCGAGGAGAGAGGAGGGGAGAGAGGAGGGGAACCGAGGAGAGAGGAGGGGAGCCGAGGAGAGAGGAGGGGAAGCAGCAGGCGGTTAGAGAAATGAGAACTCCTCTCCTCTGAGCGGTCATTTTAAAGAGACGTCCGTTCATGATGACGTGGCATCAGCTGCATCAGCTGTCGAGTGTTTTGTCAGAGCGCTGTATTTTATAATCTCTGTTAGATCAGCTGAACTTTGTTCCCCCACATATTTACATGTAATTCAATTTGCAACAAGTATGACAAGAATGTAGGAATATGTTCAACACAAAGGCCTGCTAGCATCTCTTCTGTATTGTGGCGCACTAAAACATTATTATGACAAGTACCCTACAAATAAAGGGAGACGTACATTAGGCTTATATACAGTATGTTAACCTTTTTAAACTATAGGCTGAATGACATGATGTCATCAAGTCACATTTCTTTGACAAAACACCTGCACCGAATTTCTAACCAATTACCGAATCCTGAGGGACCTGCCAGCCTATCAGGTCCCGGCTCACCTCTGAGTCTGGACCTGCCAGCCTATCAGGTCCCGGCTCACCTCTGAGTCTGGACCTGCCAGCCTATCAGGTCCCGGCTCACCTCTGAGTCTGGACCTGCCAGCCTATCAGGTCCCGGCTCACCTCTGAGTCTGGACCTGCCAGCCTATCAGGTCCCGGCTCACCTCTGAGTCTGGACCTGCCAGCCTATCAGGTCCCGGCTCACCTCTGATATTGAGATATAGGCTGCAGACTGCAATACTGTGTGCCGTATGGCAGCTGCAGAAAACCAGGTCCCGTGAGGAAAGACGCCGTTCCCAGCGCAATGCCATCCTGCTTCATCTTGAGGTATTTATGAGTGTTTGTTTACAAATGTTTTAAATGCTTGAAAAATAGCTGGCTTGTTTGATTTGATACAGAAATGACCAACAAGCAAGAAAATCATGACACATAGGCTTAAGCCTTGGAGTCAGAGAAAAAGCATGTTTCTCTGAGAGAAAGTTGTTTTTCATTACATAGTTGTATTTATTCAAGAAGGGACCATGCACACAGGGGCGGCGACAGGGGGGGAGCTAGGGGGTGCTGAAGCACCCCCCAGGATTGCCAAAGCACCCCCAAGAAATATGTTTTTTTTTGTTTTTTTCAAAAATTATTATTATTATTTTTATTAAATTAAATTAGAAAGATTATTGATTACATCAATGCAAATGTGAAACAAACAAATGTTTGACCAAAAACATAAAGCCAACACAGGTGATATGATTAGGCCAATGGCCAGCACCCATTAGATTTTTGACCTACCCATAGGCTAAATTACTTTGTGACACTTGAGTGACTTCCTGTTAGCTAGAGCACCAAATTATTTGCTAACAGCAAAGTGAAAAATTGATAGTTTTTTAGTCCTTAAACGTCCACGTGTGGACACTCAATCAAATCCACCTGAAAGCGAGAGGGATTCTGCACATAATATGCTTCGTGAGTACAAGTAGCTACTTCTGGGTCTCTGTGTTTCATTCAAGCTCTGGTGTGTGTGTGTGTGTGTGTGTGTGTGTGTGTGTGTGTGTGTGTGTGTGTGTGTGTGTGTGTGTGTGTGTGTGTGTGTGTGTGTGTGTGTGTGTGTGTGTGTCAACAGACTCACCCCCCTGTCAGAAAGCATCCTTCCTGAGTCTCAGAGTGGATTTCGCCCAAACAGAGGCACTACAGACATGATTTTCACTACTCGCCAACTGCAAGAAAAATGCCGAGAACAAAATCAACCATTATACATGGCCTTCATCGACCTCACCAAAGCCTTCGACTCAGTGAGCCGTCAGGCCCTCTGGCTGGTACTGGCAAAGATTGGCTGCCCAGAAAAATACGTCCGGGTACTGAGACTGCTGCATGACAATATGTCAGCCACGGTACTCAGTGGCAGTGGAGACGAAACTGAACCCTTCCGGGTCGACACAGGAGTAAAACAGGGATGTGTCATCGCTCCAACACTATTCTCCATCTTTGTTGCTGCTATCCTACATCTCACAAGCAAGCATCTGCCCCAGGGAGTCGACATCATGTACAGAACTGACGGCCAACTCCTCAACATCAACCGTTTCAGGGCTAAAGGTCAAACCACCACCATATCGATCATGGAGCTGCAGTATGCGGACGACAACGCCCTTGTAGCCCTCTCGGAAGAGGACCTACAGGGTATCCTATCAGCCTTTGCGAAAGCATACAAACAGCTCGGTCTAGCCATCAACATAAAAAAGACTCAAATCCTCCACCAACCACCACCAACCAGCAGTACGCCTGTCCTACCCCCAAACATCTCCATTGACAACATCAGACTGGAAAATGTGGACCACTTCCCATACCTTGGCAGCCTCCTATCATCAAAAGCTGTTATTGATGATGAAATACACCATCGCCTCAGCTGTGCCAGTGGGGCTTTCTCAAGGCTAAGGAAGAGAGTCTTTGAGAACCGTGACCTCCAAGCAAAGACCAAAATCTTGGTCTATAAAGCTGTGGTGCTCCCCACTCTTCTGTATGGATCAGAAGCCTGGACCACATACAGCAGGCACTTAAAGGCACTTGAGGCATACCATCAGAGATCCCTCAGGATTAGCTGGGAGGATCGGCGCACTAACACCAGCGTCCTGGAGGAGGCTGACATTCCCACCATCACTGCCACCATTGCCCAAAACCAGCTCAGATGGACTGGCCATGTTATCCGCATGCCTGACTCTCGCCTCCCAAAACAAGTCCTTTATTCCCAGCTTGCTAAAGGGAAACGGGCCCCTGGAGGCCAAAAGAAGAGGTACAAAGATAACATAAAAACAAACCTAAAGAAGTGCCACAGAGACCTAAAAGCTTGGAAGACATGGCAACAGACAGGGAGACCTGGAGAAACCTTGTCCGTGAGGGTGCTGCACTATATAATGATGATCTCTGCCATGCTGCACAAGCGCAGACTCAGGAAGGAGAGAGCAACCACCAAACAGGTCCAACCCAAACCCTCCACCACTACATTCCCCTGTCCACACTGCACAAGAGGAATCGGGTCCAGAATCGGCCTCTACGCCCACCTGAAGACCCACAAGGACCAAGAAGGAGGACAGTCATACTCGACTACGAGTGACCGCTGATGATGGTGTGTGTGTGTGTGTGTGTGTGTGTGTGTGTGTGTGTGTGTGTGTGTGTGTGTGTGTGTGTGTGTGTGTGTCCTCATCTGCAGCCTGTTATTGTCTCATTACACCGCACTGTGAATGAATCAAAGTAAATATAGAAGTGGTCATGAACACATCTGTCCATCAGACAGAGGGCTGCTGTGCCTCTCCTCGGCTCCCCTCCTCTCTCCTCGGCTCCCCTCCTCTCTCCTCGGCTCCCCTCCTCTCTCCTCGGTTCCCCTCCTCGGCTCCCCTCCTCTCTCCTCGGTTCCCCTCCTCTCTCCTCGCTTCCCCTCCTCTCTCCTCGGCTCCCCTCCTCTCTCCTCGGCTCCCCTCCTCTCTCCTCGGTTCCCCTCCTCTCTCCTCGGCTCCCCTCCTCTCTCCTCGGTTACCCTCCTCTCCGTTGATGGTGGTCGTGGCGTTGATGGTGGTCGTGGCGGCGGCAGCGTTGATGGTGGTCGTGGCGGCGGCAGCGTTGATGGTGGTCGTGGCGGCGGCAGCGTTGATGATGGTCGTGGCGGCGGCAGCGTTGATGGTGGTCGTGGCGTTGATGGTGGTCGTGGCGTTGATGGTGGTCGTGGCGGCGGCAGCGTTGATGGTGGTCGTGGCGTTGATGGTGGTCGTGGCGGCGGCAGCGTTGATGGTGGTCGTGGCGGCGGCAGCGTTGATGGTGGTCGTGGCGTTGATGGTGGTCGTGGCGGCGGTGGAGTTGATGGTGGTCGTGGTGGCGGCAGCGTTGATGGTGGTCGTGGCGTTGATGGTGGTCGTGGCGGCGGCAGCGTTGATGGTGGTCGTGGCGGCGGTGGCGTTGATGGTGGTCGTGGCGGCGGTGGCGTTGATGGTGGTCGTGGCGTTGATGGTGGTCGTGGCGGCGGCAGCGTTGATGGTGGTCGTGGCGGCGGCAGCGTTGATGGTGGTCGTGGCGTTGATGGTGGTCGTGGCGGCGGCAGCGTTGATGGTGGTCGTGGCGTTGATGGTGGTCGTGGCGGCGGCAGCGTTGATGGTGGTCGTGGCGGCGGCAGCGTTGATGGTGGTCGTGGCGTTGATGGTGGTCGTGGCGGCGGCAGCGTTGATGGTGGTCGTGGCGGCGGTGGAGTTGATGGTGGTCGTGGTGGCGGCAGCGTTGATGGTGGTCGTGGCGTTGATGGTGGTCGTGGCGGCGGCGGCGTTGATGGTGGTCGTGGCGGCGGTGGCGTTGATGGTGGTCGTGGCGGCGGTGGCGTTGATGGTGGTCGTGGCGTTGATGGTGGTCGTGGCGTTGATGGTGGTCGTGGCGGCGGTGGCGTTGATGGTGGTCGTGGCGGCGGTGGCGTTGATGGTGGTCGTGGCGTTGATGGTGGTCGTGGCGTTGATGGTGGTCGTGGCGTTGATGGTGGTCGTGGCGGCGGCAGCGTTGATGGTGGTCGTGGCGGCGGCAGCGTTGATGGTGGTCGTGGCGTTGATGGTGGTCGTGGCGGCGGCAGCGTTGATGGTGGTCGTGGCGGCGGTGGAGTTGATGGTGGTCGTGGTGGCGGCAGCGTTGATGGTGGTCGTGGCGTTGATGGTGGTCGTGGCGGCGGCGGCGTTGATGGTGGTCGTGGCGGCGGTGGCGTTGATGGTGGTCGTGGCGGCGGTGGCGTTGATGGTGGTCGTGGCGTTGATGGTGGTCGTGGCGTTGATGGTGGTCGTGGCGGCGGCAGCGTTGATGGTGGTCGTGGCGGCGGTGGCGTTGATGGTGGTCGTGGCGTTGATGGTGGTCGTGGCGTTGATGGTGGTCGTGGCGTTGATGGTGGTCGTGGCGGCGGCAGCGTTGATGGTGGTCGTGGCGGCGGCAGCGTTGATGGTGGTCGTGGCGTTGATGGTGGTCGTGGCGGCGGCAGCGTTGATGGTGGTCGTGGCGTTGATGGTGGTCGTGGCGGCGGCAGCGTTGATGGTGGTCGTGGCGGCGGCAGCGTTGATGGTGGTCGTGGCGTTGATGGTGGTCGTGGCGGCGGCAGCGTTGATGGTGGTCGTGGCGGCGGTGGAGTTGATGGTGGTCGTGGTGGCGGCAGCGTTGATGGTGGTCGTGGCGTTGATGGTGGTCGTGGCGGCGGCGGCGTTGATGGTGGTCGTGGCGGCGGTGGCGTTGATGGTGGTCGTGGCGGCGGTGGCGTTGATGGTGGTCGTGGCGGCGGTGGCGTTGATGGTGGTCGTGGCGGCGGTGTCGTTGATGGTGGTCGTGGCGTTGATGGTGGTCGTGGCAGCGGCAGCAGGGGTCGAGGAAGAGGCAAGGAAATGTCCTGCTATCGGTGTGGAGACCAAGGACACATGGCTCGTGACTGTGGGCATGCCAACGACCGGAAGTGCTATTCCTGCGGGGGGCTTGGTCACATCCAGAGACGTTCCAGGAGGGTGAAATGTTACAGGTGTGCCGACATTGGCCTCGTGGCGGTGCATTGCAGTAAAGCCAGTGAAACTAACTGCTACAACTGAGGAAGCATGGGCCGTGACGGTAATGTATTGGCTGTCATATTGTTTGATAAATCGTTCTCGCTCTGCCCATCCTTCTAAAGTGTGCTTCTCAGGATGCTTACCTGTGTTGCTAAAGATGTGGCTGGGTGTGGGAGGAGCGGTTGGCAGTGTGAGGGTTGGATGTTGCAATGGTTGGTTTTGTTGGAAGTGGGGTGCCGTATGTCTTGTATTTTTGTTGTTCATTACTGGTGTTTTTTTTGTTTTGTCAGGGTTGGTGTGCCGGTGGTCCTGGGGACACAGACTTTAAGGGGGGGGGGGGGGTGTGACGCCCCCTGCCTTGTTATCTCTGGTGTGTGTATGTTCCTTTAAGGTTTTCCCTTTGGTCTATCAGCTGGGATTGAGGACACCTGGCGGCCGGTCCCAGAGGGTTAAAGGACCTGAGTGAGACCTCTCTCTGGCAGGAGGACGCACCGCGAAGAGCAGCCACGACCAGCTGACCTCTTATTTCGTCCTTTGTTTCGCCTGTTTGTGTCCTTCAGCAGCAGGGAATAAACTCTCTTTTTCTGTTCACGCCCTCGTTTTCTGTCGCGCGTTTGTTGTGGCTGAGAGCCATGACAATATACTCTTGTAAAAAATGTAAAGTATAGTGTGACATCTCCAGGTGAGCAGGCAGTCTGGTTCTGCTCTTGTTAAGGTGTGGTTGTGTTTAGTGTTGCCAAGTTCAGTTGACCAATCACATATTAGGCCAACGGTGAAAACACCCTCTCTGATGTGGTACCTGTGGCTGGGGTCCCCTTTAAAGAGCTGACAACACCAACTCCTGCTGAGGGGATGGAGGAACCTGAGGACCCTCAATCTGAATCCAAAGTTGTTTTGCAGATGTTGGCGCTTCCCTTCACGAGGACAATAAGGCGATCATGAGCCAATAGAAAGCAGCTTTATTTCACACATACATGTTAACATGTCAATGCTCAGCAGCTGTCAGCGGGTAACAGGGTGAACATACTTTACACTATGACATGGTGGGTTTCCCCTCCTCAGATGGGCAGCTCTGGTCCACTAGGTCTCAATGCCTGCTAACTGTGAAGGACACACTGCTTTTCTTTGAGGGGTCCTTAGTTTTAAATGATCTGGTGAGGAGGGTGTGACTTGTTATGTTGAGTTGGAGGCGGAGTCCTCTGCAAAAGTGAGAGTCTTTTTCACCAGTATAATGTCCATCGATGTCTGACTCTGTTTAAAAAGTTCTTTAAGCTTTGTAGCTTTTCCATCAATCATTTTCAGCCAAGCAGTCAGAGGCCCCGCAAGGATGTCTGAGAAACCCCGCATGTAGAGTTGAAATACTCCAAAACAAAATCATCAGAGGGGTCCTTCCCCCGCGTCACCACACGGCTTGCACGGTAATACCATCGCCCCGATGGTCCGCTTTTAGTTTCCCAGACGGTGCTTGTCAGAACTCTTCTCACTTCTGGCGGCGGGGGGATATCTCCTTCTTCTTCTTCTTCTTCCTTCACATTGAGGGGCAGCGGTGAAAACTCTTCTTTGATCTCGCGTCTGCGTTTCTTTGCTTTTCTTTGCAGATATCTTGTACACCGCTGGTTCCACTATGGTTTCCTGATGCACTACTTCTTCCGATACAGTGGTTGCGTGGAGATCTCTGGAAGACACCAGAGTTAACACTGTTGAGGTCAGTGTCGCTTTAACACTACGGGGTCCATACGTTTCTCCATTCTTCAGATTGTAGAAATGCAGTTCATTCGCCATATAGTTGAATACATAACCCCAAACATCGCCATTTTTCAGAGTCCATTCTTCATGAAGTTCTTCGGCTGGAGGCGTCTGAACCCGGCACAGATACTGCATTCGTTTCTTGATTGGCGCTCCGGACGGATGGCGGTAAGTTGTCACAGGCGTCTCGCTGATTAAACCCATATCGAGGCGTCTCTTGGCCATTTTTCTTTTTTGAAAGGTGACTTGGTGAGTGGGAACGACTGGCTTGTTATTTAGTTTGAGCGTATTTCTTTTTTCATCTATTTCCACCCCCTTACTTTTAAATGATCTGGTGAGGAGGGCGGGACTTGTTATGTTGAGTGGGAGGCGGAGCCCTCTGTAAAAGTGAGAGTCTTTTTCACCAGTCAAACCTTTTTTGTTGCATACAGCAAAATGCTAATATTAACCCCTATAACCTCACATAACTTCATACGGGGCTTCCTTATAGTTGTGTGAAGTCATTATAAAAAAGACACAGATCATGGGAGGAATAGGATATTTTAAATGATTATTTCCCTCTTCAGAGAGACTTTCTTATAGTTAATAAAGTAATTACACATTAGTTCACAATCCATACAACTAAAGAGAATATCCTTAGGTATCACTATTAAAAAGCTAAATAAGATCTTTGTAAATGAATATGAATACCCTCTTTGCAGACAGATACTTCCTTGTAGTTAACAGTTTGAGTCTTTTGCAGTCAACCCTTTTCTGTTGCATACAGCAAAATCTAATATTACACCCATACATCCTCACATAACTTCATACGGGGGTTCCTTATAGTTGTGTGAAGTAATATAAAAAAAAAAGACAAAGATCATGTTTTTTTTTAATTGTTTTATTATTTCCCTCTTTACGTATTTGAAAGAACACAACCGGGGGGAAATCTGCCACTTCCTCACAGAGCCCCTCCTCCAGCACACATGAACGCGTGCACATGACCAAAAGAGGGCACGAGATAAGTTTGTGCACAGATCTCTGGCTGTAGGCGTCTGACCCCCGCACAGCGGCGGCATTCGTTTCTTGACTGGCGCTCCGGACGGATGGCGGTAAGTTGTCACAGGCTGATTAAACCCATATCGAGGCGTCTCTTGGCCATTTTTCTTTTTTGAAAGGTGACTTGGTAAATGGAAATTACTGTCTTTTTAATTAGTCTGCATGGATTTCTATTTTCATCTAATTCCACCCCCCACTATCTGCTAGCCTCATAGCCAAAGGAAGGGGTGGAGAAAGGGGGGAGAGGTCTGGGCTGGGAGGGGGCAGGGGCTAGACAGTCTCACGCATAACTTCAAAGAGACACCTAGATTAACATCAAAGGCTTATAACACACCAGTGTGAAACCACACCTGCCTGTTATAACACCTCACATCAAAGGGGAAAACATCAAAGGCTAATTAGATTAGACAACTCTGAGGGGACCAGACAGCATAACTTCAAAGAGACTGCCTTAATCAACACCTAGATTAACATCAGAGGCTTTTTTCACACCTACCTGTTATAACAACTCACATCAAAGGATTAGACTACAAAGGGGTGTGAGGGGACAGGGGCCAGACAGCATAACTTCAAAGAGACTGCCTTAATCAACACATCAAAGGATTAGACTACAAAGGGGTGTGAGGGGACAGGGGCCAGACAGCATAACATCAAAGAGACTGCCTTAATCAACACATCAAAGGATTAGACTACAAAGGGGTGTGAGGGGACAGGGGCCAGACAGCATAACTTCAAAGAGACTGCCTTAATCAACACATCAAAGGATTAGACAACAAAGGCACTACACAGGGGGGCTTTTCACACCTACCTGTTATAACACCTCACCCCCTCACATCAAAGGATCTCGAACAATGGGAGGCGGGACTTAGCTCATTTGCATAATTGGGGGCGTGTCATCTGTCACTTTGTATGCATACTAATGTGATTGAAACAGTATCATTATTACTACTTCCTTTAGCTCACTGAGCCTCTCAGTCTGACAGGAGAGGACTCTCCTCCACCTGGTTGTTGAAAAAACTCCTTATAGTTAGCGTAGCACCAGACCAGATGCTAACCACAACGATCTCCGGTACCGGTGCCCGCGCTCTCTCTCTCTCTCTCTCTCTCTCTCTCTCTCTCTCGCTCTCTCGCTCTCTCGCTCTCTCTGTCTCTCTCTGTCTCTCTCTCTGTCTCTGTTACAGCCGCTGCTACCTTGTGCCTTTAACTCTGTGTGTGTGGGTATGCAAATGAGCTGTGCCGTTCCTATGCCGTCAGTGGCCGTCTCGACCTCGCAACATCCGCGGGGATTGGACAGACGTCACTCAAGTCCTGCCCGCTTCTGCCACGTCATCCGGGGGAGGAGTATAAAGGCCGGGCACGAACAGCAGTCTGGAGGCTCTGTATTGTGTGACAAAGCCTTCGTTCTGTGATCCTGTAGACTGACTAGCAGTGTGTATTCTGTGCTTCTTTAGACTGACTAGCAGTGTGTTCAGTGTTCTGTGTTTAGTATAGCTTAGTGGGTGTGTATTGCTTAGATCCAGGTTGCTTAGCTCCTGTTGAACAGCGTGTAGGATTATTGATATTGTGAAACTGCTTGGACCCAGGTTAGCTTAGCGCCTGTAGATCAGCATTTGTAGGAGTACTGCTTAGACCCAGGTGACTAGCACCTGTTGATCAGCAACAGCTGTGTTTTCATACAGTCTCTTTTTGTTTATTGGTTTGTTCCACTTTAAGGAGTGAGGTACTTTTCTTTCCTTTTGTATACTCCGGTGCAACTCTCGTTTGGAGTTCTCCTTTTGTTAACTGGTAACAGTTTGGCCCTTTGTCGGTGTCAAACTGTTTGCGTACATTCTTGTGTTCATCATTTTTGGTTACAAATAAACCACCGGTAACATTTACCAATTCCAATCTGGTCGTGCCGTTTCCCTTTGTACCCCTAGCCAAGAGGGAACGGAACAGTCTCTCTCTCTCTCTCTCTCTCTCTCTCTCTCTCTCTCTCTCTCGCTCTCTCTCTCTCTCTCTCACTCTCTCTCTCTCTCTCTCTCTCACTCTCTCTGTCTCTCTCTCTCTCTCTCTCTCTCTCTCTCTGTCTATCTCTCTCTCTGTCTCTCTCTCTCTGACGCTCTCTCTCTCTCTCACTCTCTCTCTCTCTCTCTCTGTCTCTCTCTCTCTCTCTCTCTCTCTCTCTCTCTCTCTCTCTCTCTCTCTGTCTCTCTCTCTCTCTCTCTCTGTCTATCTCTCTCTCTGTCTCTCTCTCTCTGACGATCTCTCTCTCTCTCACTCTCTCTCTCTCTCTCTCTCTCTCTCTCTCTCTCTTGAGTTTCCCTTTCTCTTTGTTAACCGTTTCACATCATGACTTCACAGTTTCAGACGATTATAGAACATATCAGTCTTTACATCATAACAATTGAACAGTTTTAAAGTTTCTCTTTCTGTCCCTCTTATATTGCAGACCCTCACTCACTTTGTTCTGTTCAGTGAGAGAATTGAGCTGCAGCTTATTGTCCTGCCAGGAGTTTAGATCTGGGCTGAAATGGAGTCAGGGCCATTCTCACACACATGCAGGTGCTCATTGGTTAGCCTCGGTTAGCTCATTGGTTAGCCTCGGTTAGCTCATTGGTTGGCCTCGGTTAGCTCATTGGTTAGCCTCAGTTAGCTCATTGGTTAGCCTCGGTTAGCTCATTGGTTAGCCTCGGTTAGCTCATTGGTTAGCCTCGGTTAGCTCATTGGTTAGCCTCGGTTAGCTCATTGGTTATCCTCGGTTAGCTCATTGGTTAGCCTCGGTTAGCTCATTGGTTAGCCTGGGTTAGCCTCGGTTAGCTCATTGGTTAGCCTCGGTTAGCTCATTGGTTAGCCTCGGTTAGCTCATTGGTTAGCCTCGGTTAGCTCATTGGTTGCCTCGGTTAGCTCATCGGTTAGCCTCGGTTAGCTCATTGGTTAGCCTCGGTTAGCTCATTGGTTAGCCTCGGTTAGCTCATTGGTTAGCCTCGGTTAGCTCATTGGTTAGCCTGGGTTAGCCTCGGTTAGCTCATTGGTTAGCCTCGGTTAGCTCATTGGTTGCCTCGGTTAGCTCATCGGTTAGCCTCGGTTAGCTCATTGGTTAGCCTCGGTTAGCTCATTGGTTAGCCTCGGTTAGCTCATTGGTTAGCCTGGGTTAGCCTCGGTTAGCTCATTGGTTAGCCTCGGTTAGCTCATTGGTTGGACTGATCATATAGTCCAGCAGATATGTGAAATATCTGAAAGAATTGTGCTTTTGATGATAGAAACGTGACATTTGGCTCACTGTTAGAGCTATACGGTCCATCGCAAATGTGTCCAATGGTGCTAATAGTGGCGTTTTGGCACTTGAGCGCCACGGCCTCTGCACAAATGAGACACACTGGCTCTGAGCTCCCAGTGGGCCGGATGAACATGAACAGTGGCGGATTTAGGATTGTAGGAGATCCGGGGCTTAGCCCAGGAGTCGTTGGGTTGGGGGGGGAGGGTTGCAGGGGTACTGTGCTATTTTTTATAAGTGGGGGGGTGGACCGAACATCCTTTAGGGGGGTCGTCGCCTCCTCTCGGGAGGTCCGGGGGCATGCTCCCCCAGGAAGATTTTTTTTTAAATATTGAAGTTGAAAGCATCAATCTGGTGCACTTTGAGAGCAACATTAACCCTACCTTAATAACACCTTAAAGCGGACAAAAGGCTCTGGAGAACACTCAGTAACACCCTTTAATGAAGCAAACTAATGCCTTAACTCACTCAAACAGTCATTTACTTATTAAGGTGAAACGAATGTACATCATCCATTTCTTGACTGCTGGTGATGACATTGTTGTCAGCTGCTGCTGCTGCTGCAGCTTATGGCGCCTGCTGCTGCAGCTGATACTGCTGCTGCTGCTGCTGCTGCAGCTTCTGTGTTTCTCTCTCTGTATCTCTCTCTCCTCTCCTCTCCGCTTCTCTCCCTGTATCACTCTCTCGTCTCTTCTTCTGTGTTTCTCTCCCTGTATCACTCTCTCGTCTCTTCTTCTGTGTTTCTCTCCCTGTATCACTCTCTCGTCTCTTCTTCTGTGTTTCTCTCTCTGTATCTTTCTCCTCTCTTCTGTGTTTCTCTCCCTGTATCTCTCTCTCCTCTCTTCTGTGTTTCTCTCCCTGTATCACTCTCTCGTCTCTTCTTCTGTGTTTCTCTCCCTGTATCTCTCTCTCCTCTCCTCTCCGCTTCTCTCCCTGTATCACTCTCTCGTCTCTTCTTCTGTGTTTCTCTCCCTGTATCTCTCTCTCCTCTCCTCTCCGCTTCTCTCCCTGTATCACTCTCTCGTCTCTTCTTTTGTGTTTCTCTCCCTGTATCACTCTCTCGTCTCTTCTTCTGTGTTTCTCTCCCTGTATCACTCTCTCGTCTCTTCTTCTGTGTTTCTCTCTCTGTATCTTTCTCCTCTCTTCTGTGTTTCTCTCCCTGTATCTCTCTCTCCTCTCTTCTGTGTTTCTCTCTCTGTATCACTCTCTCGTCTCTTCTTCTGTGTTTCTCTCCCTGTATCTTTCTCCTCTCTTCTGTGTTTCTCTCCCTGTATCTCTCTCTCCTCTCTTCTGTGTTTCTCTCTCTGTATCACTCTCTCGTCTCTTCTTCTGTGTTTCTCTCCCTGTATCACTCTCTCCTCTCTTCTTCTGTGTTTCTCTCCCTGTATCTCTCTCTCGTCTCTTCTTCTGTGTTTCTCTCTCTGTATCTCTCTCTCCTCTCTTCTGTGTTTCTCTCCCTGTATCTCTCTCCTCTCTTCTGTGTTTCTCTCTCTGTATCTCTCTCTCCTCTCTTCTTCTGTGTTTCTCTCTCTGTATCTCTCTCTCCTCTCTTCTGTGTTTCTCTCTCTGTATCTCTCTCTCCTCTCTTCTGTGTTTCTCTCTCTGTATCTCTCTCTCCTCTCTTCTGTGTTTCTCTCTCTGTATCTCTCTCTCCTCTCTTCTGTGTTTCTCTCTCTGTATCACTCTCTCGTCTCTTCTTCTGTGTTTCTCTCCCTGTATCTCTCTCTCCTCTCTTCTGTGTTTCTCTCTCTGTATCTCTCTCTCCTCTCTTCTGTGTTTCTCTCTCTGTATCTCTCTCTCCTCTCTTCTGTGTTTCTCTCTCTGTATCTCTCTCTCCTCTCTTCTTCTGTGTTTCTCTCCCTGTATCTCTCTCTCCTCTCTTCTTCTGTGTTTCTCTCCCTGTATCTCTCTCTCGTCTCTTCTTCTGTGTTTCTCTCCCTGTATCACTCTCTCCTCTCTTCTTCTGTGTTTCTCTCCCTGTATCACTCTCTCGTCTCTTCTTCTGTGTTTCTCTCTCTGTATCTCTCTCTCCTCTCTTCTGTGTTTCTCTCTCTGTATCTCTCTCTCCTCTCTTATGTGTTTCTCTCCCTGTATCTCTCTCTCCTCTCTTCTTCTGTGTTTCTCTCTCTGTATCACTCTCTCCTCTCTTCTTCTGTATTTCTCTCCCTGTATCACTCTCTCTCCTCTCTTCTGTGTTTCTCTCCCTGTATCTCTCTCTCCTCTCTTCTGTGTTTCTCTCTCTGTATCTCTCTCTCCTCTCTTCTGTGTTTCTCTCCCTGTATCTCTCTCTCGTCTCTTCTTCTGTGTTTCTCTCCCTGTATCACTCTCTCGTCTCTTCTTCTGTGTTTCTCTCCCTGTATCTCTCTCTCCTCTCTTCTTCTGTGTTTCTCTCTCTGTATCTCTCTCTCCTCTCTTCTGTGTTTCTCTCTCTGTATCTCTCTCTCCTCTCTTCTGTGTTTCTCTCTCTGTATCTCTCTCTCCTCTCTTCTGTGTTTCTCTCTCTGTATCTCTCTCCTCTCTTCTTCTGTGTTTCTCTCCCTGTATCTCTCTCCTCTCTTCTGTGTTTCTCTCTCTGTATCTCTCTCTCCTCTCTTCTGTGTTTCTCTCTCTGTATCTCTCTCTCCTCTCTTCTTCTGTGTTTCTCTCCCTGTATCTCTCTCCTATCTTCTGTGTTTCTCTCCCTGTATCTCTCTCTCCTCTCTTCTGTGTTTCTCTCTCTGTATCTCTCTCTCCTCTCTTCTGTGTTTCTCTCTCTGTATCTCTCTCTCCTCTCTTCTTCTGTGTTTCTCTCTCTGTATCTCTCTCTCCTCTCTTCTGTGTTTCTCTCTCTGTATCTCTCTCTCCTCTCTTCTGTGTTTCTCTCTCTGTATCTACTCTCTCCTCTCTTCTTCTGTGTTATCTCCCTGTATCCTCTCTCTCCTCTCTTCTGTGTTTCTCTCTCTGTATCTCTCTCTCCTCTCTTCTGTGTTTCTCTCTCTGTATCTCTCTCTCCTCTCTTCTGTGTTTCTCTCTCTGTATCTCTCTCTCCTCTCTTCTGTGTTTCTCTCCCTGTATCTCTCTCCCTCTCTTCTGTGTTTCT
The DNA here is from genome assembly GCA_028583405.1 of Pogonophryne albipinna. Lineage (NCBI taxonomy): Eukaryota > Metazoa > Chordata > Actinopteri > Perciformes > Artedidraconidae > Pogonophryne > Pogonophryne albipinna. Next base: position 19,263 of record JAPTMU010000123.1, on the reverse strand, counting down.
CTCTCTGTATCTCTCTCTCCTCTCTTCTTCTGTGTTTCTCTCTCTGTATCTCTCTCTCCTCTCTTCTGTGTTTCTCTCTCTGTATCTCTCTCTCCTCTCTTCTTCTGTGTTTCTCTCTCTGTATCTCTCTCTCCTCTCTTCTGTGTTTCTCTCTCTGTATCTCTCTCTCCTCTCTTCTTCTGTGTTCTTCCCTGTATCTCTCTCTCCTCTCTTCTGTGTTTCTCTCTCTGTATCTCTCTCTCTCTCTTCTTCTGTGTTCTCTCTCTGTATCTCTCTCTCCTCTCTTCTGTGTTTCCTCTCTGTATCTCTCTCTCCTCTCTTCTGTGTTTCTCTCTCTGTATCTCTCTCTCCTCTCTTCTTCTGTGTTTCTCTCTCTGTATCTCTTCCTCTCCTCTCCTCTCCGCTTCTCTCCCTGTATCACTCTCTCGTCTCTTCTTTCTGTGTTTCATCTCCCTGTATCTCTCTCTCCTCTCCTCTCCGCTTCTCTCCCTGTATCACTCTCTCGTCTCTTCTTCTGTGGTTTCTCTCCCTGTATCTCTCTCTCCTCTCTCTCCCGCTTCTTCTCCCTGTATCACTCTCTCGTCTCTTCTTCTGTGTTTCTCTCCCTGTATCACTCTCTCGTCTCTTCTTCTGTGTTTCTCTCCCTGTATCACTCTCTCGTCTCTTCTTCTGTGTTTCTCTCTCTGTATCTTTCTCCTCTCTTCTGTGTTTCTCTCCCTGTATCTCTCTCTCTCCTCTCTTCTGTGTTTCTCTCTCTGTATCACTCTCTCGTCTCTTCTTCTGTGTTTCTCTCCCTGTATCTTTCTCCTCTCTTCTGTGTTTCTCTCCCTGTATCTCTCTCTCCTCTCTTCTGTGTTTCTCTCTCTGTATCACTCTCTCGTCTCTTCTTCTGTGTTTCTCTCCCTGTATCACTCTCTCCTCTCTTCTTCTGTGTTTCTCTCCCTGTATCTCTCTCTCGTCTCTTCTTCTGTGTTTCTCTCTCCTGTATCTCTCTCTCCTCTCTTCTGTGTTTCTCTCCCTGTATCTCTCTCTCCTCTCTTCTGTGTTTCTCTCTCTGTATCTCTCTCTCCTCTCTTCTTCTGTGTTTCTCTCTCTGTATCACTCTCTCGTCTCTTCTTCTGTGTTTCTCTCCCTGTATCTCTCTCTCCTCTCTTCTGTGTTTCTCTCTCTGTATCTCTCTCTCCTCTCTTCTGTGTTTCTCTCTCTGTATCTCTCTCTCCTCTCTTCTGTGTTTCTCTCTCTGTATCTCTCTCTCCTCTCTTCTTCTGTGTTTCTCTCCCTGTATCTCTCTCTCCTCTCTTCTTCTGTGTTTCTCTCCCTGTATCTCTCTCTCGTCTCTTCTTCTGTGTTTCTCTCCTCTAGTATCACTCTCTCCTCTCTTTCTTCTTGTTGTTTTCTTCTCTCCCTGTATCACTCTCTCGTCTCTCTTCCTGTGTTTCTTCTCTCTGTAATCTACTCTCTCGTCTCTTCTGTGTTTCTCTCTCCTGTACTCTCTCTCGTCTCTTCCTCTGTGTTTTCTCTCTCCTGTATATCTCTCTCTCCTGCTCTTCTTCTGTGTTTCTCTCTCTGTATCATCTCTCTCCTTCTCTTCTTCTGTATTTCCTCTCCTGTATCTACTCTCTCCTCCTCTTCTTCTGTGTTCCTCTCCCTGTATCTCTCTCTCCTCTCTTCTGTGTTTCTCTCTCTGTATCTCTCTCTCCTCTCTTCTGTGTTTCTCTCCCTGTATCTCTCTCTCGTCTCTTCTTCTGTGTTTCTCTCCCTGTATCACTCTCTCGTCTCTTCTTCTGTGTTTCTCTCCCTGTATCTCTCTCTCCTCTCTTCTTCTGTGTTTCTCTCTCTGTACTCTCTCTCCTCTCTTCTGTGTTTCTCTCTCTGTATCTCTCTCTCCTCTCTTCTGTGTTTCTCTCTCTGTATCTCTCTCTCCTCTCTTCTGTGTTTCTCTCTCTGTATCTCTCTCCTCTCTTCTTCTGTGTTTCTCTCCCTGTATCTCTCTCCTCTCTTCTGTGTTTCTCTCTCTGTATCTCTCTCTCCTCTCTTCTGTGTTTCTCTCTCTGTATCTCTCTCTCCTCTCTTCTTCTGTGTTTCTCTCCCTGTATCTCTCTCCTCTCTTCTGTGTTTCTCTCCCTGTATCTCTCTCTCCTCTCTTCTGTGTTTCTCTCTCTGTATCTCTCTCTCCTCTCTCTCTCTTCTGTGTTTCTCTCTCTGTATCTCTCTCTCCTCTCTTCTTCTGTGTTTCTCTCTCTGTATCTCTCTCTCCTCTCTTCTGTGTTTCTCTCTCTGTATCTCTCTCTCCTCTCTTCTGTGTTTCTCTCTCTGTATCTCTCTCTCCTCTCTTCTTCGTGTTTCTCTCCCTGTATCTCTCTCCTCTCTCTTCTGTGTTTCTCTCTCTGTATCTCTCTCTCCTCTCTTCTGTGTTTTCTCTCTGTATCTCTCTCTCCTCTCTTCTGTGTTTCTCTCTCTGTATCTCTCTCTCTCTCTCTTCTGTGTTTCTCTCCCTGTATCTCTCTCTCGTCTCTTCTTCTGTGTTTCTCTCCCTGTATCTCTCTCTCGTCTCTTCTTCTGTGTTTCTCTCTCTGTATCTCTCTCTCCTCTCTTCTTCTGTGTTTCTCTCTCTGTATCACTCTCTCCTCTCTTCTTCTGTGTTTCTCTCCCTGTATCACTCTCTCGTCTCTTCTTCTGTGTTTCTCTCCCTGTATCTCTCTCTCCTCTCTTCTTCTGTGTTTCTCTCCCTGTATCTCTCTCTCGTCTCTTCTTCTGTGTTTCTCTCTCTGTATCTCTCTCTCGTCTCTTCTTCTGTGTTTCTCTCCCTGTATCTCTCTCTCGTCTCTTCTTCTGTGTTTCTCTCTCTGTATCACTCTCTCCTCTCTTCTTCTGTGTTTCTCTCCCTGTATCACTCTCTCGTCTCTTCTTCTGTGTTTCTCTCTCTGTATCTCTCTCTCCTCTCTTCTTCTGTGTTTCTCTCTCTGTATCTCTCTCTCCTCTCTTCTTCTGTGTTTCTCTCCCTGTATCTCTCTCTCCTCTCTTCTTCTGTGTTTCTCTCTCTGTATCTCTCTCTCCTCTCTTCTTCTGTGTTTCTCTCTCTGTATCTCTCTCTCGTCTCTTCTTCTGTGTTTCTCTCCCTGTATCTCTCTCTCCTCTCTTCTTCTGTGTTTCTCTCCCTGTATCTCTCTCTCCTCTCTTCTTCTGTGTTTCTCTCCCTGTATCTCTCTCTCCTCTCTTCTTCTGTGTTTCTCTCCCTGTATCTCTCTCTCCTCTCTTCTGTGTTTCTCTCTCTGTATCTCTCTCTCCTCTCTTCTTCTGTGTTTCTCTCTCTGTATCTCTCTCTCCTCTCTTCTTCTGTGTTTCTCTCTCTGTATCTCTCTCTCCTCTCTTCTGTGTTTCTCTCTCTGTATCTCTCTCTCCTCTCTTCTGTGTTTCTCTCCCTGTATCTCTCTCTCCTCTCTTCTTCTGTGTTTCTCTCTCTGTATCACTCTCTCCTCTCTTCTTCTGTGTTTCTCTCCCTGTATCACTCTCTCGTCTCTTCTTCTGTGTTTCTCTCTCTGTATCTCTCTCTCGTCTCTTCTGTGTTTCTCTCCCTGTATCTCTCTCTCGTCTCTTCTTCTGTGTTTCTCTCTCTGTATCTCTCTCTCCTCTCTTCTTCTGTGTTTCTCTCTCTGTATCTCTCTCTCGTCTCTTCTTCTGTGTTTCTCTCTCTGTATCTCTCTCTCCTCTCTTCTTCTGTGTTTCTCTCCCTGTATCTCTCTCTCTCTCCTCTTCTGTGTTTCTCTCTCTGTATCTCTCTCTCCTCTCTTCTGTGTTTCTCTCCCTGTATCTCTCTCTCCTCTCTTCTTCTGTGTTTCTCTCCCTGTATCACTCTCTCGTCTCTTCTTCTGTGTTTCTCTCTCTGTATCTCTCTCTCCTCTCTTCTTCTGTGTTTCTCTCCCTGTATCACTCTCTCGTCTCTTCTTCTGTGTTTCTCTCCCTGTATCTCTCTCTCCTCTCTTCTGTGTTTCTCTCTCTGTATCTCTCTCTCGTCTCTTCTTCTGTGTTTCTCTCTCTGTATCTCTCTCTCCTCTCTTCTTCTGTGTTTCTCTCCCTGTATCTCTCTCCTCTCTTCTGTGTTTCTCTCTCTGTATCTCTTTCTCCTCTCTTCTGTGTTTCTCTCTCTGTATCTCTCTCCTCTCTTCTGTGTTTCTCTCCCTGTATCTCTCTCTCCTCTCTTCTGTGTTTCTCTCCCTGTATCTCTCTCTCCTCTCTTCTGTGTTTCTCTCCCTGTATCTCTCTCTCGTCTCTTCTTCTGTGTTTCTCTCTCTGTCTCCTCTCTTCTTCTGTGTTTCTCTCCCTGTATCTCTCTCTCCTCTCTTCTGTGTTTCTCTCTCTGTATCTCTCTCTCCTCTCTTCTTCTGTGTTTCTCTCTCTGTATCTCTCTCTCCTCTCTTCTGTGTTTCTCTCTCTGTATCTCTCTCTCCTCTCTTCTGTGTTTCTCTCCCTGTATCTCTCTCTCGTCTCTTCTTCTGTGTTTCTCTCCCTGTATCTCTCTCCTCTCTTCTGTGTTTCTCTCCCTGTATCTCTCTCTCCTCTCTTCTGTGTTTCTCTCCCTGTATCTCTCTCTCCTCTCTTCTTCTGTGTTTCTCTCCCTGTATCTCTCTCTCGTCTCTTCTTCTGTGTTTCTCTCTCTGTATCTCTCTCTCCTCTCTTCTTCTGTGTTTCTCTCCCTGTATCACTCTCTCGTCTCTTCTTCTGTGTTTCTCTCCCTGTATCTCTCTCCTCTCTTCTGTGTTTCTCTCCCTGTATCACTCTCTCGTCTCTTCTTCTGTGTTTCTCTCCCTGTATCACTCTCTCCTTTCTTCTTCTGTGTTTCTCTCCCTGTATTCTCTCTCCCTCTCTTCTTCTGTGTTTCTCTCTCTGTATCTCTCTCTCGTCTCTTCTGTGTTTCTCTCCCTGTATCTCTCTCTCCTCTCTTCTTCTGTGTTTCTCTCTCTGTATCTCTCTCGTCTCTTCTTCTGTGTTTCTCTCCCTGTATCTCTCTCCTCTCTTCTTCTGTGTTTCTCTCTCTGTATCTCTCTCTCGTCTCTTCTTCTGTGTTTCTCTCTCTGTATCTCTCTCTCCTCTCTTCTTCTGTGTTTCTCTCTCTGTATCTCTCTCTCCTCTCTTCTGTGTTTCTCTCCCTGTATCTCTCTCTCCTCTCTTCTTCTGTGTTTCTCTCTCTGTATCTCTCTCTCCTCTCTTCTTCTGTGTTTCTCTCTCTGTATCTCTCTCTCGTCTCTTCTTCTGTGTTTCTCTCCCTGTATCTCTCTCGTCTCTTCTTCTGTGTTTCTCTCCCTGTATCTCTCTCCTCTCTTCTTCTGTGTTTCTCTCTCTGTATCTCTCTCCTCTCTTCTTCTGTGTTTCTCTCTCTGTATCTCTCTCTCCTCTCTTCTTCTGTGTTTCTCTCTCTGTATCTCTCTCTCCTCTCTTCTTCTGTGTTTCTCTCCCTGTATCTCTCTCTCCTCTCTTCTTCTGTGTTTCTCTCTCTGTATCTCTCTCTCCTCTTCTGTGTTTCTCTCTCTGTCTCCTCTCTTCTTCTGTGTTTCTCTCCCTGTATCTCTCTCTCCTCTCTTCTGTGTTTCTCTCTCTGTATCTCTCTCTCCTCTCTTCTTCTGTGTTTCTCTCTCTGTATCTCTCTCTCCTCTCTTCTGTGTTTCTCTCTCTGTATCTCTCTCTCCTCTCTTTTGTGTTTCTCTCCCTGTATCTCTCTCTCGTCTCTTCTTCTGTGTTTCTCTCCCTGTATCTCTCTCTCGTCTCTTCTTCTGTGTTTCTCTCTCTGTATCACTCTCTCGTCTCTTCTTCTGTGTTTCTCTCCCTGTATCTCTCTCCTCTCTTCTGTGTTTCTCTCCCTGTATCTCTCTCTCGTCTCTTCTTCTGTGTTCTCTCTCTGTATCTCTCTCTCCTCTCTCTCTGTGTTTCTCTCTCTGTATCTCTCTCTCCTCTCTTCTGTGTTTCTCTCCCTGTATCTCTCTCTCCTCTCTTCTTCTGTGTTTCTCTCTCTGTATCTCTCTCTCCTCTCTTCTGTGTTTCTCTCTCTGTATCACTCTCTCGTCTCTTCTTCTGTGTTTCTCTCCCTGTATCTCTCTCCTCTCTTCTGTGTTTCTCTCCCTGTATCTCTCTCTCGTCTCTTCTTCTGTGTTTCTCTCTCTGTATCTCTCTCTCCTCTCTTCTTCTGTGTTTCTCTCTCTGTATCTCTCTCTCCTCTCTTCTGTGTTTCTCTCTCTGTATCTCTCTCTCCTCTCTTCTGTGTTTCTCTCCCTGTATCTCTCTCTCCTCTCTTCTTCTGTGTTTCTCTCTCTGTATCTCTCTCTCCTCTCTTCTGTGTTTCTCTCCCTGTATCTCTCTCTCGTCTCTTCTTCTGTGTTTCTCTCCCTGTATCTCTCTCTCGTCTCTTCTTCTGTGTTTCTCTCTCTGTATCTCTCTCTCCTCTCTTCTTCTGTGTTTCTCTCCCTGTATCACTCTCTCGTCTCTTCTTCTGTGTTTCTCTCCCTGTATCTCTCTCCTCTCTTCTGTGTTTCTCTCCCTGTATCACTCTCTCGTCTCTTCTTCTGTGTTTCTCTCCCTGTATCACTCTCTCCTTTCTTCTTCTGTGTTTCTCTCCCTGTATCTCTCTCTCCTCTCTTCTTCTGTGTTTCTCTCTCTGTATCTCTCTCTCGTCTCTTCTTCTGTGTTTCTCTCTCTGTATCTCTCTCTCCTCTCTTCTTCTGTGTTTCTCTCTCTGTATCTCTCTCTCCTCTCTTCTGTGTTTCTCTCCCTGTATCTCTCTCGTCTCTTCTTCTGTGTTTCTCTCCCTGTATCTCTCTCCTCTCTTCTTCTGTGTTTCTCTCTCTGTATCTCTCTCTCGTCTCTTCTTCTGTGTTTCTCTCTCTGTATCTCTCTCTCCTCTCTTCTTCTGTGTTTCTCTCTCTGTATCTCTCTCTCCTCTCTTCTGTGTTTCTCTCCCTGTATCTCTCTCTCCTCTCTTCTTCTGTGTTTCTCTCTCTGTATCTCTCTCTCCTCTCTTCTTCTGTGTTTCTCTCTCTGTATCTCTCTCTCGTCTCTTCTTCTGTGTTTCTCTCCCTGTATCTCTCTCGTCTCTTCTTCTGTGTTTCTCTCCCTGTATCTCTCTCTCCTCTCTTCTTCTGTGTTTCTCTCCCTGTATCTCTCTCTCCTCTCTTCTTCTGTGTTTCTCTCTCTGTATCTCTCTCCTCTCTTCTTCTGTGTTTCTCTCTCTGTATCTCTCTCTCCTCTCTTCTTCTGTGTTTCTCTCTCTGTATCTCTCTCTCCTCTCTTCTTCTGTGTTTCTCTCCCTGTATCTCTCTCTCCTCTCTTCTTCTGTGTTTCTCTCTCTGTATCTCTCTCTCCTCTTCTGTGTTTCTCTCTCTGTATCTCTCTCTCCTCTCTTCTGTGTTTCTCTCTCTGTATCTCTCTCTCCTCTCTTCTGTGTTTCTCTCTCTGTATCTCTCTCTCCTCTCTTCTGTGTTTCTCTCTCTGTATCTCTCTCTCCTCTCTTCTTCTGTGTTTCTCTCTCTGTATCTCTCTCTCCTCTCTTCTGTGTTTCTCTCTCTGTATCTCTCTCTCCTCTCTTCTTCTGTGTTTCTCTCTCTGTATCTCTCTCTCCTCTCTTCTTCTGTGTTTTCTCTCCCTGTATCTCTCTCTCCTCTCTTCTTCTGTGTTTCTCTCCCTGTATCTCTCTCTCCTCTCTTCTTCTGTGTTTTCTCTCTCTGTATCTCTCTCTCCTCTCTTCTGTGTTTCTCTCTCTGTATCTCTCTCTCCTCTCTTCTTCTGTGTTTCTCTCCCTGTATCTCTCTCTCCTCTCTTCTGTGTTTCTCTCTCTGTATCTCTCTCTCCTCTCTTCTGTGTTCTCTCTCTGTATCTCTCTCTCCTCTCTTCTGTGTTTCTCTCTCTGTATCTCTCTCTCCTCTCTTCTTCTGTGTTTTTCTCTCTGTATCTCTCTCTCCTCTCTTCTTCTGTGTTTCTCTCTCTGTATCTCTCTCTCCTCTCTTCTTCTGTGTTTCTCTCCCTGTATCACTCTCTCCTCTCTTCTTCTGTGTTTCTCTCTCTGTATCTCTCTCTCCTCTCTTCTGTGTTTCTCTCTCTGTATCTCTCTCTCCTCTCTTCTTCTGTGTTTCTCTCCCTGTATCTCTCTCTCCTCTCTTCTGTGTTTCTCTCTCTGTATCTCTCTCTCCTCTCTTCTGTGTTTCTCTCTCTGTATCTCTCTCTCCTCTCTTCTGTGTTTCTCTCTCTGTATCTCTCTCTCCTCTCTTCTTCTGTGTTTTTCTCTCTGTATCTCTCTCTCCTCTCTTCTTCTGTGTTTCTCTCTCTGTATCTCTCTCTCCTCTCTTCTTCTGTGTTTCTCTCCCTGTATCTCTCTCCTCTCTTCTTCTGTGTTTCTCTCTCTGTATCTCTCTCTCCTCTCTTCTGTGTTTCTCTCTCTGTATCTCTCTCTCCTCTCTTCTGTGTTTCTCTCTCTGTATCTCTCTCTCCTCTCTTCTGTGTTTCTCTCTCTGTATCTCTCTCTCCTCTCTTCTGTGTTTCTCTCTCTGTATCTCTCTCTCCTCTCTTCTTCTGTGTTTCTCTCCCTGTATCTCTCTCCTCTCTCTTCTGTGTTTCTCTCCTGTATCTCTCTCTCGTCTCTTCTTCTGTGTTTTCTCTCTCTGTATCTCTCTCTCCTCTCTTCTTCTGTGTTTCTCTCTCTGTATCTCTCTCTCCTCTCTTCTGTGTTTTCTCTCCCTGTATCTCTCTCTCCTCTCTTCTTCTGTGTTTCTCTCTCTGTATCTCTCTCTCCTCTCTTCTTCTGTGTTTCTCTCTCTGTATCTCTCTCTCGTCTCTTCTTCTGTGTTTTCTCTCCCTGTATCTCTCTCGTCTCTTCTTCTTCTGTGTTCTCTCCTGTATCTCTCTCTCCTCTCTTCTTCTGTGTTTCTCTCCCTGTATCTCTCTCTCCTCTCTTCTTCTGTGTTTCTCTCTCTGTATCTCTCTCCTCTCTTCTTCTGTGTTTCTCTCTCTGTATCTCTCTCCTCTCTCTTCTCTGTGTTTCTCTCTCTGTATCTCTCTCTCCTCTCTTCTTCTGTGTTTCTCTCCCTGTATCTCTCTCTCCTCTCTTCTTCTGTGTTTCTCTCTCTGTATCTCTCTCTCCTCTTCTGTGTTTCTCTCTCTGTATCTCTCTCTCCTCTCTTCTGTGTTTCTCTCTCTGTATCTCTCTCTCCTCTCTTCTGTGTTTCTCTCTCTGTATCTCTCTCTCCTCTCTTCTGTGTTTCTCTCTCTGTATCTCTCCTCCTCTCTTCTTCTGTGTTTCTCTCTCTGTATCTCTCTCTCCTCTC
>JAPTMU010000033.1:988975-1009720 GCA_028583405.1 Pogonophryne albipinna | reverse complement strand
AGTAAAATGGGATGGAAGAGCCGACCCACATCTCCGCCCCAAAAATGTCCATATATACTGTTGTTTATTCATGCAAAAGGCCCCCCTTGTTTCTGACTGGCTGGTCCCGATACCTGTATCGCACAGCAGTGGAGCGGGGAGCCCAGAGTACTCTGTTACAGGGCACTCTGTATTTCGTATTGTGTTTTTTACCATTAAAATCAGATTATTGTTATAACTTTTATGCCGGTGTTTTGAACTCCTTCTCTTATTAATCTGACCAGGCTCATCTAACGGACGGCGCGGAGCAGAGGTGGGCTTTAAGCCACCACTACTGTGTTTGTTCCAACACTGTCTGTCCGTCTCTTTGTCTATCTGTCTGACTGTCTGTCTGTCTGACTAACTGTCTGTCTGTCTGTCTGTCTGTCTGTCTGTCTGTCTGTCTGTCTGTCTGTCTGTCTGTCTGTCTGTCTAACTGTCTGTCTGACTGACTAACTGTCTGTCTGTCTGTCTGTCTGTCTGTCTGTCTGTCTGTCTGTCTGTCTGACTGTCTGTCTGTCTGTCTGTCTGTCTGTCTGTCTGTCTGTCTGTCTGTCTGTCTAACTGTCTGTCTGACTGACTAACTGTCTGTCTGTCTGTCTGTCTGTCTGTCTGTCTGTCTGTCTGTCTGACTAACTGTCTGTCTAACTGTCTGTCTGACTGACTAACTGTCTGTCTGTCTGTCTGTCTGTCTGTCTGTCTGTCTGTCTGTCTGTCTGTCTGTCTGACTAACTGTCTGACTAACTGTCTGTCTGTCTGACTGTCTAACTGTCTGTCTGACTGACTAACTGTCTGTCTAACTGTCTGTCTGACTGACTAACTGTCTGTCTGACTGACTGTCTGTCTGTCTGACTAACTGACTGACTGTCTAACTGTCTGTCTGACTGACTAAATGTCTAACTGACTGACTAACTGTCTGTCTGTCTAACTGTCTGACTAACTGTCTGTCTGACAGACTGTCTGTCTGTCTGACTAACTGACTGACTGTCTAACTGTCTGTCTGACTGACTAAATGTCTGTCTGACTGACTGTCTGTCTGACTGACTAACTGTCTAACTGACTGTCTGTCTGTCTGTCTGTCTGACTGACTGTCTGTCTGACTGACTAACTGTCTAACTGACTGTCTGTCTGTCTGTCTGTCTGACTGACTGTCTGTCTGACTGACTAACTGTCTAACTGACTGTCTGTCTGTCTGTCTGACTGACTGTCTGTCTGACTGACTAACTGTCTGTCTGACTGACTGTCTGTCTGACTGACTAACTGTCTAACTGACTGTCTGTCTGTCTGTCTGTCTGACTAACTGTCTGACTGACTGTCTGACTAACTGACTGACTGACTGACTGACTGTCTGACTGTCTGTCTTCTCCACGCTGCTTTCAAACTGTGAGTAAACACTGTGTGCTTCACTGGAGGCTGTCTGAAGGTGTACACAGGTCTCAGATGGACTTGGTATCACATTAAGAACGATATTCAGTAATAAGTCTGGCAACAATATCTGGTTTAAATGATGTATTGGAGCTTGCAACGTTTTGAACAGACATCCCCAGTCAACTCGTTTTTCTTTTTGTAATCCCCGCTGTTCGCGTCCGGATATCTCCATCGTAACCACAACCTCACACACTGGTACTGAATGTGCATCAAAGTCTTCCTACCGAGCCAAATATACCAAAAGATTTATGTAAACGACAGAAGAAGCGATCGAAATGTGTATTTCAGTCGAAGGCCACGCCCCCCACCTCTGTAAACCAGTTGATCGGGGAACCAGTTAATCCGGAACACCCCCTCCACCCATGGATGTATAATAAGAGCCTCCACCAGGTGCTAAGGGGGCGGGAGGTAGGCTAACGGCACATTAGCATCGGTGATCTGTTCTACTTCATGCTCTCTGCACAAATGGTTAACATTGAACATTAAAAGATCAGGCAGTTCAGGGAGAGTCGAAGGAAGGAAGGCAGCTCTGCGTGACATTCTTCTGGACGTGTTTCATTGTGATGACAGTGAGGGTGAGTCAATCTGTTTGTAGGAAAGACAGTAGTTGAATGATAATTATTCAAAGTGTTTCAAAGTGTTGTTACTGACCTTTTTCTCTTTTGTTTCCTTCACCTCACCTGTAACTGCTGAGACCCTGAGGAACATGCACACTGGACTGCTCTGGCAACCTGATTTCCACTGTACGTATTTGGTCATGGTATATTATTTATATACATCAAAGGCACAATGCAGCCCCCAGAGCTGCACCCCCCAGAGCTGCACCCCCCAGAGCTGCACCCCCAGAGACACACATGTAGTGAGTGTGATATTTTGCATAGGTCATGTGAAATCATCTTTACACACTTGAAAGCTGTAGGAGCGGCAACTTGTTTTGAAATTGAATGTTTAATATCCGATAATAAAGTTGATCTGTTTTCTTTATTCTTCTCTCTTCCCAGCTCCATCCATCACCGTTCTCTGTTCCTGCAGGTCCTGCTTGCCAATCAATGCTCATATGTTTTTACACAATTATAAATAAAGTCAATGACATGAAGTTGTGCTTCATTCTGAGTCAATAATACATTCATTCTGCCTTCAACTGCACAATGACTGTGGACTGCACCGACATCCATGCAGCTGCCCCCCAGTAAGATGACCCAAGCAACGCTGACATACTCAACATACAGCTCTTCAGTTTACAGGAAGAATTTGTGAAATATTGGTAATAACAGGTTTAAATGAGTATTAGTAATGAATTATATAATGTTCTCATTGTAGACGAGCAGATGAGAAAAGCAGAATATGCAGCTGCCATTTTCCACATGGAAAAGAGAAAGGGAGCTTAGCTGTTTTCAAACTGGTTCATGTATCACTTAGTTTACTGAACCGTGATGAATGAATGGTAGTGGTTTACTGAAGTTACAAAGACATTCATATATGAGTAACAGGTCAGTGTAAACACAAGCTTCTGTCAATTATGGATCATTCAAACTATATACAAATATGTAATAAAGTTCTAAAACAAGTATTCGGTATATTCCTTGATAGCTTTTGGAGAAGGTTGTTTTTAAGTTTACTAAAATCTATCATTTCAACTGTTTCACTTTATAAAAAGGGAACAGGTGAGTAGAGCATCATTGAGTTTCTTATTCTGTCAGTAAATTATCCAAATGAATGTTTTTCATTATTTTAGTCAACCCTAAACAAAATGATTGTACCTTTTAATAATGACCTCACATGGTCGCCAAAGTTAAATTCACTTCAGAAAATCAAATCTGTTACTAATAAATGTTTAAAGATAGGAACTTGCCATCCCACTGAAAAACAGTCCGTAGAGATTTAAAGGCGTAGTTGTAGTTCAGTCCAACGTTTCATTTGGATTCATTTCTCCAACAGTCAACTATTTTCATAAAGAATATATACATTTTTCAAAGTCAACTTTATAGTCAATCTTACTCAGTTTGTGTTTATAGACAGAGAGATCAAAAAGACGTTTCCAACAATCCCAAATACGAAAACACCCCATCACACATACGAAACACAACGCAGAGTCCGAGGGTGTTAAGAGTATGTTTATTTAAATGTCCTCCTCTCTACTGGCCAACACAGGGAGCATATGCTGGGTGTAGAAGTTCTCCAGGAGGAGGAGATTTCCATGCCATGCAGGGTCTTTGGGGATGGGGATGATGATCGCCTCCTTCGTGGTCCACACAACAAAGTAGCAGAGACTCCGGTCTGTGATGTGCAGCTGCCCTTGGACCTGGTGCCAGTATGGTGCCAGTCCGTCTCCCATACAGCTGTTGTGTTTGACTAAGGCCCAATCCCAAACCACTCCCTCGACCCTACCCCTCCGTGACGGAGTGAACTCCGTCTGTAGCCTCACTCGCAGCTCAACGAGGCTCCCTCCTGTCAGATGGAGGGAGTAAACACAGCAGCAAGCTTTGGGACGGCCTCCCCTCTCTCCGGCAGAAACAGGAAGTGCCGTAACTGTATGTAACAACCAGTGGCGGCGCTAGGGGGTGGCTACTTGGGCTCAAGCCCCGGATGTTTTCTGAAAAGCCCCGGATGTTTCACTTAAAAAAAGGTTTTTTTAAAACGTCTCGGGAGTAATGTGCAGTACCGGAGTCCACCAGAGAGGCATCCGCTGCGGGACATTAGCCTGCGTACTGCGTAGCCTGCCCTGAAGAAGAAGTGATCCTTCCTAGTGCCTGACGAGTTTTAAGCTAATAGCCTATACAGTTATGGATATTAGAAAGTTATTGTCATTGAAGCAGGCGCCACAAGCTGCAGCAGCAGCAGTATCAGCAGCTGACAACAATGTCATCACCAGCAGTGAAGAAATGGATGATGTTTCAGGTTTGTGAATCTAATGGTGATATCTGCACTCTGGCTGACTGAGTAAGAAGTGAAAAAGAGTGATGTAACGTTAATGTTATAGTTAGTAAACATGGAGTAACCACACTAAGTATACCCTTATATGTTAGTATGTATACAGAACATGACTAAAAATTATCCTAAGATGTAACGTTAACCCTTCATACCTCAGTCTACTTTTAAGACACGAAAATAACGTATTCCATTTTTTATTTTGTTTTCGTGCGTGGAATTATACCGGCTCTCGTTTCAGTACACATAACAACGGAACTGACAGGCGACCCTCTGAATCAGACTCCGATTGGCTGTGACTGCATCCACTCAGAGTGTCCGATTCAGAAACGTGACTCTTACACATTTTTTACGTCACAAACAAAGATGGTGGATGAGAATAGATCTATAAAACGATAAGCAATGCGCCAGAATCAAGGTGAGACTATCCGCATCCTTTAAAACTCTACGCACATTCGTTTCACCTTAATAAGTAAACGACTGTTTGAGTGAGTTAAGGCATTAGTTAGCTTCATTAAAGGGTGTTACTGAGTGTTCTCCAGTGCCTTTTGTCCGCTTTAAGGTGTTATTAAGGTAGGGTTAATGTTGCTCTCAAAGTGCACCAGATTGATGCTTTCAACTTCAATATTGTCAATACTGGGACCCCCCCAGAGGAGGCGACAACCCCCCTAAAGGATGTTCGGTCCACCCCCCACTTATACAAAATAGCACTGTACCCCTGCACCCCCCCCCCCCCCCAACAACTCCTGGGCTAAGCCCCGGATCTCCTACAATCCTAAATCCGCCACTGGTAACAACGGTTTCAAATCAGCTTCTCTTAGACAAAAAATGTAAATGAATAACTCAAATAAAACTCCAAACATCTTTCATTGTGTTTCAAAGCTCTTTTAGTTTTAAACCTGATGTTTATCAGCTTCTTAGTTTTTGCAACAGTCTGTAAATATACACAACTTTATAATAAAATGCACACATTTACCTTTTTCTAGACTAAACACAGGTTTGATCCTAAGTTAAAACATATGAGGTCCTCATGAGGTCATCATGAGGTCCTCATGAGGTCATCATGAGGTTGTTATGAGGTTATCATGAGGTCATCATGAGGTCATCATGAGGTTGTTATGAGGTTATCATGAGGTCATCATGAGGTCATCATGAGGTTGTTATGAGGTTATCATGAGGTTATCATGAGGTCATCATGAGGTAATCATGAGGTTGTTATGAGGTTATCATGAGGTTATCATGAGGTCATCATGAGGTCATCATGAGGTTGTTATGAGGTTATCATGAGGTCATCATGAGGTCATCATGAGGTTGTTATGAGGTTATCATGAGGTTATCATGAGGTCATCATGAGGTCATCATGAGGTTGTTATGAGGTTATCATGAGGTTATCATGAGGTCATCATGAGGTCATCATGAGGTTGTTATGAGGTTATCATGAGGTCATCATGAGGTCATCATGAGGTCATCATGAGGTTATCATGAGGTCATCATGAGGTCATCATGAGGTCATCATGAGGTTGTTATGAGGTCATCATGAGGTCATCATGAGGTTGTTAACATCGCAGTTGATCACTGGATGTTTGCTGGAACTACTTGTTAACAGCTTGTTTCCTGACGGACATTGGGAATGAGTCTTCAACCGGAAGTTGGTCGTTTCGTTCCCTGCCCACTCAACATGTCGTTAGAATAGATGTATTCCTTACTTTAAATGATGTATACTTTATTTATATCTTCTTCATTCCTCTAACCCACAGACCTGTGTAGTTTTATCATCTTGAATAAAGGCTGATTTATGAAGAAGGACCGAAAGCGGTATGAAGAAGGACCGGAAGCGGTATGAAGAAGGACCGGAAGCGGTCACTCCGGCGCTGCTGGCGGGAAAACCTGGAAACTGGAGCAAGATATAAATGATCTGTTTACTTTCAATCTTCTTTATTAAAATGAACAGTTTAACATATATCAGAAGTTTAACATATATCTAACTACTACCCCATTATATATAAGGGATAACAGGAACATTCATTTATGTTATTACAATACAAATATTCATTAGTATTACTCTTGTTTTTAATAAGGTCATAAAACAATCAAAAAGATACAAGAATACATTTTAAATACCTCACAGATACAAGAATACATTTTAAATACCTCACAGAAACATGAATACATTTTAAATACCTCACAGATACAAGAATACATTTTAAATACCTCACAGAAACATGAATACATTTTAAATACCTCACAGAAACAAGAATACATTTTAAATACCTCACAGAAACATGAATACATTTTAAATACCTCACAGATACAAGAATACATTTTAAATACCTCACAGATACAAGAATACATTTTAAATACCTCACAGAAACATGAATGCATTTTAAATACCTCACAGAAACATGAATACATTTTAAATACCTCACAGAAACATGAATACATTTTAAATACCTCACAGAAACATGAATACATTTTAAATACCTCACAGATACATGAATACATTTTAAATACCTCACAGAAACAAGAATACATTTTAAATACCTCACAGAAACATGAATACATTTTAAATACCTCACAGAAACAAGAATACATTTTAAATACCTCACAGATACATGAATACATTTTAAATACCTCACAGAAACATGAATACATTTTAAATACCTCACAGAAACATGAATACATTTTAAATACCTCACAGAAACATGAATACATTTTAAATACCTCACAGAAACATGAATACATTTTAAATACCTCACAGAAACATGAATACATTTTAAATACCTCACAGAAACATGAATACATTTTAAATACCTCACAGATACAAGAATACATTTTAAATACCTCACAGATACATGAATACATTTTAAATACCTCACAGAAACATGAATACATTTTAAATACCTCACAGAAACATGAATACATTTTAAATACCTCACAGAAACATGAATACATGTTAAATACCTCACAGAAACATGAATACATTTTAAATACCTCACAGAAACATGAATACATTTTAAATACCTCACAGAAACATGAATACATTTTAAATACCTCACAGAAACATGAATACATTTTAAATACCTCACAGAAACATGAATACATTTTAAATACCTCACAGAAACATGAATACATTTTAAATACCTCACAGAAACATGAATACATTTTAAATACCTCACAGAAACATGAATACATGTTAAATACCTCACAGAAACATGAATACATGTTAAATACCTCACAGAAACATGAATACATGTTAAATACCTCACAGAAACATGAATACATTTTAAATACCTCACAGAAACATGAATACATGTTAAATACCTCACAGAAACATGAATATATGAATATAAGCATTCAAATATCCCACATGAAGCCCAGACGGTCCGGTCCGGTGGATCCAGTTCGGGATCTCCCTCTGACGGCTAAAGCTAAAGCTAAGCTAGTTCTCTAACCGTTAGCTGCTCCGGTAACCGGGTCCGTTAATCTGCCCCTTCCCAATGAGCCTTTTAATTACCGGTAAACACGGGTAATAAACGGTAATACTCGGTGATATCCTCGGTGATATCCGGTGATATCCTCCCCGCATCAGGAAGACCCGATCCCCCATCAGCCGCCAGTCTCTGCTAACGGTTAGCCTCACAGCCAACAACATGGCGGACAGCGGTCCCTCCTGGAGAAAAACATCCGGGGATCAGAGCTCCAAACCCGGGGAGAGAGCACCGTCAGAGTCCGGGGATCAGAGCTCCAAACCAGGGGTGAGAGCACCGTCAGAGATCGAGGATCAGAGCTCCAAGCCAGGGGAGAAAGCACCGTCAGAGACCGAGGATCAGAGCTCCAAACCCGGGGAGAGAGCACCGTCAGAAACCGAGGATCAGAGCTCTAAACCCGGGGAGAGAGCACCGTCAGAGTCCGGGGATCAGAGCTCCAAACCCGGGGAGAGAGCACCGCCAGAGTCCGGGGATCAGAGCTCCAAACCAGGGGAGAGAGCACCGCCAGAGAACGAGGATCAGAGCTCCAAACCCGGGGAGAGAGCACCGTCAGAGTCCGGGGATCAGAGCACCCAGCCTGGGGAGAGAGCACCGTCAGAGACCCCCTCTGAGAGCACCCAGCCCGGGGAGAGAGCACCGTCAGAGACCCCGTCTGAGAGCACCCAGCTTATGGAGGTATCAGAGTCCGGTTCTGAGAGAACCCAGCCCATGGACTGTTTAGCAGCAGGGTCTGGAGCCCAGCTGGTGGACTTGTTGCAGAGCTGCCCAGAACAGACCCTCCTGCTGGGCTCAGAGTTCTCCGGGCTGGGTCCAGACCTGTCCAACACCACCATCATCTACGTGCAGGCGGACGGCAGCCTGGTGGAGGGGTCGGGTCTGACGGCTGAGGAGCAGCAGGCCCTGCTGGAGCAGTTGACCCAGCAGCAGGTGGTCCAGGTCTCTGACAGCGAGGCGGCCCAGCTACTGCATCAGAGCCAGCTGCTCAGAACCACCACGACCCACAACACAGCTCTGGACCCCAGCCAGCTGCAGCAGGTCATCAACCAGGTCACCAAGTCCCAGCAGCAGGTCCAGGTCCCCCAGCAGAACCCCCAGCAGAACCTGAAGCAGTTCCAGGTCCCCCAGCAGAACTCCCAGCAGAACCTGAAGCAGGTCCAGGTCCCCCAGCAGAACCTGAAGCAGGTCCAGGTCCCCCAGCAGAACCTGAAGCAGGTCCAGGTCTCCCAGCAGAACCTGAAGCAGGTCCAGGTCCCCCAGCAGAACCTGAAGCAGGTCCAGGTCCCCCAGCAGAACCTGAAGAACGCCTCCCAGCAGCTGAAGACTGCAGCCCAGCAGGTGGCCATGCAGACCGGAGGCTCGGTGCAGGTGATCCAGAAGAAGGTGAGTCAGACGGGGTCCTGGTCCAGGTCCCGAAGCTGCCTGAGCTGTTGATTATTCTCTGTGTTTATGCAGCCTGTAGACCAGGGTCAGCCTGTAGACCAGGGTCAGCCTGTAGACCAGGGTCAGCCTGTAGACCAGGGTCAGCCTGTAGACCAGGGTCAGACTCAGCCAGATCACATTTAATGACCTGTAAACAATAACAACAACAACAACCTGACCTCTGGAGAGCTCAACATCTGCCTTCATCGGTTCATCATGAGGACAACACATGTTGTATATAAATACACATGTTGTATATAAATACACATGTTGTATTTAAATACACATGTTGTATATAAATACACATGTTGTATATAAATACAACATGTGTATTTATATACAACATGTGTATTTATATACAACATGTGTATTTAAATACAACATGTGTATTTATATACAACATGTGTATTTATATACAACATGTGTATATAAATACAACATGTGTATTTATATACAACATGTGTATATAAATACACATGTTGTATTTAAATACACATCAGTGTTTGCCCTATATGTATGCTGCAACGGTGCGCCAGCCAGGTACCAAAACATTTTTTATATTAAATTAAATATTTGTATTTACCCCCTGACAACAGACCCCCTGACAACAGACCCCCTGACGCCAGACCCCCTGACGCCAGACCCCCTGACGCCAGACCCCCTGACAACAGACCCCCTGACGTCAGACCCCCTGACAACAGACCCCCTGACAACAGACCCCCTGACGCCAGACCCCCTGACAACAGACCCCCTGACAACAGACCCCCTGACAACAGACCCCCTGACGCCAGACCCCCTGACGTCAGGCGCCAGACCCCCTGACAACAGACCCCCTGACAACAGACCCCCTGACGCCAGACCCCCTGACGCCAGACCCCCTGACGCCAGACCCCCTGACAACAGACCCCCTGACGTCAGACCCCCTGACAACAGACCCCCTGACAACAGACCCCCTGACGCCAGACCCCCTGACGCCAGACCCCCTGACAACAGACCCCCTGACAACAGACCCCCTGACGCCAGACCCCCTGACGTCAGGCGCCAGACCCCCTGACAACAGACCCCCTGACAACAGACCCCCTGACGCCAGACCCCCTGACGCCAGACCCCCTGACGCCAGACCCCCTGACAACAGACCCCCTGACGTCAGACCCCCTGACAACAGACCCCCTGACAACAGACCCCCTGACGCCAGACCCCCTGACAACAGACCCCCTGACAACAGACCCCCTGACAACAGACCCCCTGACAACAGACCCCCTGACGCCAGACCCCCTGACGTCAGGCGCCAGACCCCCTGACAACAGACCCCCTGACAACAGACCCCCTGACAACAGACCCCCTGACGCCAGACCCCCTGACGTCAGGCGCCAGACCCCCTGACGCCAGACCCCCTGACGCCAGACCCCCTGACAACAGACCCCCTGACGCCAGACCCCCTGACGCCAGACCCCCTGACGCCAGACCCCCTGACAACAGACCCCCTGACAACAGACCCCCTGACGCCAGACCCCCTGACGCCAGACCCCCTGACGCCAGACCCCCTGACAACAGACCCCCTGACGTCAGACCCCCTGACAACAGACCCCCTGACAACAGACCCCCTGACGCCAGACCCCCTGACGCCAGACCCCCTGACAACAGACCCCCTGACAACAGACCCCCTGACGCCAGACCCCCTGACGTCAGGCGCCAGACCCCCTGACAACAGACCCCCTGACAACAGACCCCCTGACAACAGACCCCCTGACGCCAGACCCCCTGACGTCAGGCGCCAGACCCCCTGACGCCAGACCCCCTGACGCCAGACCCCCTGACACCAGACCCCCTGACAACAGACCCCCTGACGCCAGACCCCCTGACGCCAGACCCCCTGACGCCAGACCCCCTGACGCCAGACCCCCTGACGCCAGACCCCCTGACGCCTGACGCCAGACCCCCTGACAACAGACCCCCTGACATCAGACCCCCCTACGTCAGACCCCCTAACATCAGACCCCCCTACGTCAGACCCTCAGCCCCTCTGATGCCAGACCCCCTGACAACAGACCCCCTGACGCCAGACCCCCTGACGCCAGACCCCCTGACGCCAGACCCCCTGACGCCAGACCCCCTGACGCCAGACCCCCTGACAACAGACCCCCTGACGTCAGACCCCCTGACAACAGACCCCCTGACAACAGACCCCCTGACGCCAGACCCCCTGACAACAGACCCCCTGACAACAGACCCCCTGACAACAGACCCCCTGACGCCAGACCCCCTGACGTCAGGCGCCAGACCCCCTGACAACAGACCCCCTGACAACAGACCCCCTGACGCCAGACCCCCTGACGCCAGACCCCCTGACGCCAGACCCCCTGACGCCAGACCCCCTGACAACAGACCCCCTGACGTCAGACCCCCTGACAACAGACCCCCTGACAACAGACCCCCTGACGCCAGACCCCCTGACAACAGACCCCCTGACAACAGACCCCCTGACAACAGACCCCCTGACAACAGACCCCCTGACGCCAGACCCCCTGACGTCAGGCGCCAGACCCCCTGACAACAGACCCCCTGACAACAGACCCCCTGACAACAGACCCCCTGACGCCAGACCCCCTGACGTCAGGCGCCAGACCCCCTGACGCCAGACCCCCTGACAACAGACCCCCTGACGCCAGACCCCCTGACGCCAGACCCCCTGACGCCAGACCCCCTGACGCCAGACCCCCTGACGCCAGACCCCCTGACAACAGACCCCCTGACAACAGACCCCCTGACGCCAGACCCCCTGACGCCAGACCCCCTGACGCCAGACCCCCTGACAACAGACCCCCTGACGTCAGACCCCCTGACAACAGACCCCCTGACAACAGACCCCCTGACGCCAGACCCCCTGACGCCAGACCCCCTGACAACAGACCCCCTGACAACAGACCCCCTGACGCCAGACCCCCTGACGTCAGGCGCCAGACCCCCTGACAACAGACCCCCTGACAACAGACCCCCTGACAACAGACCCCCTGACGCCAGACCCCCTGACGTCAGGCGCCAGACCCCCTGACGCCAGACCCCCTGACGCCAGACCCCCTGACACCAGACCCCCTGACAACAGACCCCCTGACGCCAGACCCCCTGACGCCAGACCCCCTGACGCCAGACCCCCTGACGCCAGACCCCCTGACGCCAGACCCCCTGACGCCTGACGCCAGACCCCCTGACAACAGACCCCCTGACATCAGACCCCCCTACGTCAGACCCCCTAACATCAGACCCCCCTACGTCAGACCCTCAGCCCCTCTGATGCCAGACCCCCTGACATCAGACCCCCTAACATCAGACCCCCTAACGTCAGACCCCCCTACGTCAGACCCTCAGCCCCTCTGACACCAGACCCCCTAACATCAGACCCCCTAACGTCAGACCCCCCTACGTCAGAGCCTCAGCCCCTCTGACGCCAGACCCCCTAACATCAGACCCCCTGACGCCAGACCCTCTGACGCCAGACCCCCTGACGCCAGACCCCCTGACGTCAGGCGCCAGACCCCCTGACGCCAGACCCCCTGACGCCAGACCCCCTGACGCCAGACCCCCTGACATCAGACCCCCCTACGTCAGACCCCCTAACATCAGACCCCCCTACGTCAGACCCTCAGCCCCTCTGATGCCAGACCCCCTGACATCAGACCCCCTAACGTCAGACCCCCCTACGTCAGACCCTCAGCCCCTCTGACGCCAGACCCCCTAACATCAGACCCCCTAACGTCAGACCCCCCTACGTCAGAGCCTCAGCCCCTCTGACGCCAGACCCCCTAACATCAGACCCCCTAACACCAGACCCCCTGACACCAGACCCCCTGACACCAAACCCCCTAACATCAGACCCCTAACGTCAGACCCTCAGACCCCCTAACGTCAGACCCCCCTAACGTCAGACCCTGAGCCCCTCTGACGTCAGGGGGTCTGACGTCTGACAAATCCTCCTCAGAGAGTTTGAGAACTTCTGTTTTACTTTCAGCCCGAGCCCGTCAGGATCCAGATCCAGGTTCCTTCCAAACAGGAAGTGAAGTCTGGGCTCGCCCCCCAGCAAGGGATTGTAGCTGTTAATCATCCGCATGTGAAGCTGTCGGCCAATGGCAGCGCTCAGATCCTCCACCTCCAGCCTGTGATTGGCCAGCAGGGTCAGCAGTTCTTCCTGCAGCAGGGTGACGCCCCCATCCAGCTGCTGCTCCACAGCCCTGCTCCCGTCCCAGGATCTCTGCTCCCATTGGTCCACAAGCTCACAGGCCAGACCTCCTCCTCCAGTCAGAAGCCCCCTGTCAGAGTCCCGCCCCCTGCTGTCATCAGGACCGAAGCTAAGACTGCTAGCATCCGGCTAATCAAAACGAGTAAGAGTCCCAGTACACCAGTACAGGGTCCCGTTAAACTGGTACAGGGTCCCGTTAAACCGGTACAGAGTCCCGTTAAACCGGTACAGAGTCCCGGTAAACCGGTACAGAGTCCCGTTAAACCGGTACAGAGCCCCCGCCCCCCTGTGAGGGACAAAGAGCAGAAGAAGAGGAAGAGAGAGAGCAAGGCAGCGAAGGTGCAGACTCGGTCCGGGCGAGTCTCCCGACCCCCTAAGTATAAAGCTAAAGACTACAAGTTCATAAAGACGGAGGACCTGGCCGACAGCCACCAGTCCGACTCGGACGATTACTCTGACCTGAGCGAGGAGGAGGAGGAGGAGGGAGGTCCAGGCCTCACCCCCCCCCTCACCTGCAGCCACAAGTCCCGCCCCCACAGCTGCCAGACCTGCGATAAAGCCTACATCGGGGCGGGAGGCCTGAACCGTCACTACAGACTGAACCCAACACATGGAGAGCCTGATCCGCCCGGAGACACGCCACGCCCCCTTAGTGACGACAGCCAATCAGAGGAGAACACGGCAGGACGAGGAGAGGAGGAAGAGGAGAAGGAGGAGGAGAAACCTGTTGCCATGACAACAAGCAGAGTGAGAGCCCGTCGACCAATCACAGCTCAGATCTGTCTACCTGTTTACCTGTGAGTGTTAACGAGTTTAATCTTTGTTCAGGTGGAGGGGGGTCCAGCTGCAGGACTCAGGGGCCTGCCCCCCCGCCGGGGCCCAGGACGCCCCCGAGGGAGGGGCCGAGGGAGGGGGCGGGGCCGAGTGCTGGGACCGCCTCCAAAGGTGAGTCACACCAGCAGTAACAGGAAGGGAAGTCGTCTTTCAACCAGAAGGTTGTGGGTTCCATCCCGGCAGCAGACACTCCATAGCAAAACACTGAGAAGTGTGTGTGGCTGTGTGTGTGACTGTGTGTGTGGCTGTGTGTGTGACTGTGTGTGTGACTGTGTGACTGTGTGTGTGACTGTGTGACTGTGTGACTGTGTGTGTGACTGTGGCTGTGTGTGTGGCTGTGTGTGTGGCTGTGTGTGTGACTGTGTGTGACTGTGTGTGTGACTGTGTGTGTGACTGTGTGACTGTGTGTGTGACTGTCTGTGTGACTGTGTGTGTGGCTGTGTGTGTGACTGTGTGTGACTGTGTGTGTGGCTGTGTGTGTGACTGTGTGTGTGGCTGTGTGTGTGACTGTGTGGCTGTGTGTGTGACTGTGTGTGACTGTGTGTGACTGTGTGTGTGACTGTGTCTGACTGTGTGTGGCTGTGTGTGACTGTGTGTGGCTGTGTGTGGCTGTGTGTGTGACTGTTTGTGACTGTGTGTGACTGTGTGTGTGACTGTGTGTGTGACTGTGTGTGTGTGTGGCTGTGTGTGACTGTGTGGCTGTGTGTGTGACTGTGTGTGGCTGTGTGTGTGACTGTGTCTGACTGTGTCTGACTGTGTGTGACTGTGTGTGACTGTGTGTGTGACTGTGTGTCTGACTGTGTGTGGCTGTGTGTGACTGTGTGTGACTGTGTGTGGCTGTGTGTGTGACTGTGTGTGACTGTGTGTGTGACTGTGTGTGTGACTGTGTGTGTGTGTGGCTGTGTGTGACTGTGTGTGTGGCTGTGTGTGACTGTGTGTGTGGCTGTGTGTGACTGTGTGTGTGTGGCTGTGTGTGACTGTGTGTGACTGTGTGTGTGGCTGTGTGTGACTGTGTGTGAGGGGGGGTGTGACTGTGTCTGACTGTGTGTGACTGTGTCTGACTGTGTGTGACTGTGTGACTGTTTGTGACTGTGTGTGACTGTGTGTGACTGTGTGTGTGACTGTGTGTGACTGTGTGACTGTGTGTGGCTGTGTGTGACTGTGTGTGACTGTGTGTGTGGCTGTGTGTGACTGTGTGAGGGGGGGTGTGACTGTGTGACTGTGTGTGGCTGTGTGTGTGACTGTGTGTGTGACTGTGTGTGTGTCTGTGTGGCTGTGTGTGACTGTGTGTGTGACTGTGTGTGGCTGTGTGTGACTGTGTGTGAGGGGGGGTGTGACTGTGTGTGAGGGGGGGGTGTGACTGTGTGTGTGGCTGTGTGTGACTGTGTGTGTGGCTGTGTGTGTGACTGTGTGTGACTTAGTGTGACTGTGTGTGTGACTGTGTGTGTGACTGTATGTGACTGTGTGGCTGTGTGTGACTGGGTGTGGCTGTGTGTGGCTGTGTGTGACTGTGTGTGTGACTGTGTGAGACTGTGTGACTGGGTGTGTGACTGGGTGTGGCTGTGTGTGACTGTGTGTGTGACTGTATGTGACTGTGTGGCTGTGTGTGACTGGGGGTGTGGCTGTGTGTGGCTGTGTGTGACTGTGTGTGTGACTGTGTGTGTGACTGGGTGTGACTGTGTGT
Source organism: Pogonophryne albipinna (assembly GCA_028583405.1). Classification (NCBI taxonomy): domain Eukaryota; kingdom Metazoa; phylum Chordata; class Actinopteri; order Perciformes; family Artedidraconidae; genus Pogonophryne; species Pogonophryne albipinna. The sequence goes on along the minus strand of JAPTMU010000033.1, from coordinate 993,687 downwards.
GAGGGGGGGTGTGACTGTGTGTGAGGGGGGGTGCGACTGTGTGTGAGGGGGGGTGCGACTGTGTGTGAGGGGGGGTGCGACTGTGTGTGAGGGGGGGTGTGACTGTGTGTGAGGGGGGGTGCGGTGCCCCCGCACATAGAATCAAATTATGTGGGAAACACTGGACTGTGTGTGTGTGACCATTTACATGAAATGATCTAACTGCTTCTGATTGGTCCTCTGAGGTGGTGGGGGGGCTCGTCAGCAGGCGGGGTCGCCGCGGGAGACCCCCGAAGCTGGCCGTCACCATGGCAACAGCAGAGCAGCTGGCAGAGAGGAGGAGAGAGCGGCTGCAGGAGGTAACAGGAAGTGAAGACTCAAATAAAGGGTTGTTCTTTGACCAGGGTGCAGACTGACAGGTGTGTGTGTGTGTGTGTGTGTGTGTGTGTGTGTGTGTGTGTGTGTGTGTGTGTGTGTGTGTGTGTGTGTGTGTGTGTGTGTGTGTGTGTGTGTGTGTGTGTGTGTGTGTGTGTGTGTGTGTGTGTGTGTGTGTGTGTGTGTGTGTGTGTGTGTGTGTGTGTGTGTGTGTGTGTGTGTGTGTGTGTGTGTGTGTGTGTGTGTGTGTGTGTGTGTGTGTGTGTGTGTGTGTGTGTGTGTGTGTGTGTGTGTGTGTGTGTGTGTGTGTGTGTGTGTGTGTGTGTGTGTGTGTTCAGGTGGTGCAGCAGTGTGGGGACCAGGAGCTGGTGGAGGTTCTGCTCCCTCGACTCTCAGAGAAGATCAGTCTGTGGGAGCTGCTGCTGGCTAAGGTACACACACATGATCTACAGCAGTGTTTCTCAGCCCAGACCTTTCGGCTACGATGAGTTCTACAACTTGCCGGCCGGCAGCAGCTGGAGGGAACGTGCAGGTGGAATTGTATTCTTTGAAAACCGCAACGGTTTCTTGGCAAATAAGACAGCCTTATATCGCATATTAGAGAGATCGATCGATCTACACACGTTTAGTTAGTAGTGTATTTGTCAGTTATGAGAGCTTCTGTCATGTTGATGACCTCACTTCCTGTCTCAGGTGGACGGGGGGGCAGCGACTCGGTTCCCTGACATGTACCGAGAGTTCGAGTCTCTGCAGGCTCAGGTGAGACAGGCGGCGCAGGATTACATCATCAGTCCTCAGGCCGGGGGGGCGCCGCTGGAGGTCCGTAACATCGAGGTGAGGGGGGGGCGTGAGCTCAGGTGTGTGTGAGCTCAGGTGTGTGTATTCTGAGGGGTGTGATCCAGACTTGTACACTCAGGTGTGTGTGTGTAATAATAATAGCTTAGATTTATATAGTGCCTTTCATGGGACCTACAGAGAAAAGCAGGAGTAAAAGTGTGTGTGTGTGTGTGTGTGTGTGTGTGTGTGTGTGTGTGTGTGTGTGTGTGTGTGTGTGTGTGTGTGTGTGTGTGTGTGTGTGTGTGTGTGTGTGTGTGTGTGTGTGTGTGTGTGTGTGTGTGTGTGTGTGTGTGTGTGTGTGTGTGTGTGTGTGTGTGTGTGTGTGTGTGTGTGTGTGTGTGTGTGTGTGTGTGTGTGTGTGTGTGTGTGTGTGTGTGTGTGTGTGTGTGTGTGTGTGTGTGTGTGTGTGTGTGTGTGTGTGTGTGTGTAGGTGGCCAGGTCTCTTGGGATCCTAGATGAGGTGAACCGGATGAAGGTACTTCCTGGATCGTCTCCCAGTCTGACCAATAAGAGCGTAAGATACCTGGAGGTGAGTTCACCTGCACACTCTCAGGTAACACACACACATCAGTTACCTGACCCTGGCTCAATTAACCTCTATTTCCCAGAATTCAAAGATGCTGCCGCCCTCAAAGAGATTCAAGATGGAGAACCGGGTTCAGCAGAACGGGGTCACAGGTGAGGGACCTGACCGTTACTCCACCTGTACACACCTGTCTGTATGTTATCTGACTGTGTGTGTCTGTGATGTGTCAGTCACTACACCTGTACACACCTGTGTGATGTGTCAGTCACTACACCTGTACACACCTGTGTGATGTGTCAGTCACTACACCTGTACACACCTGTGTGATGTGTCAGTCACTACACCTGTACACACCTGTGTGATGTGTCAGGTACAGACAGGTGTGTCTCGCTCTGATCCTGGTCTGGTTTGTCTGCAGGTCCAGTGTTTGGCCCCTCAGGCTCCTCCCCCTTGAAGTCTGACTCCGCCTCCAGGTGAGCTCCCCCCCTCCCGTTACAGGATGTGTATTTGTTGTTGTTGAAATCTTTAATACTTTGTTCTGCAGCTTCTTAGTCAACATGAAGCTCTCAACGTACATGTTCCCTCTGTGGGACCAATAAAGGTTCTGACTCTGATTCTCAGCTCCTGCCCCCCCGCTGAGGCCCGGACCCTGATAAAGGAGGAGGTTATGGGACCCAGGCCTGAGTCCGCCCTCCCCGAGGAGCAGATCTACCTCCAGACGGGGGGCCTGACGGTGCAGCCCGGGGACCGAATGGTGATCCTGAACGGGCCGGACGGGACCACCATGCAGATCCAGACCCCCGAGGGTGTTCCTCTGGAGGGGGTTCCTTTGGAGGGGGTTCCTCTGGAGGCGCTGCTGGGCATCGAGGCTCCGCAGTGAGACCTGGACCTGGACTCTGACCCCCCCCTGAGATCTTCCTGTTTTTAAGGATCTGGACTCTGTACATGTGTAAAGTTTTTTGTTTGTGTTTAAACTTTATTGACAGCAGACTCTGTTGGAGATAAACCTGAAGACGTTTAAGAAGTGCACTATTTTATTACTTTTTATAAAACCAGTGAACATGAATTAAACACGTTTCATGTTCCGTAATAAACCGCCTCCAGTTTCTGAGACCACCACTGAGACCACCACTGATACCACTCAGACCACCACTGACACCACCACTGAGACCACTCAGACCACCACCACTGAGACCACCACTGAGACCACCACTGATACCACTGAGACCACTCAGACCACCACTGATACCACTGAGACCACCACTGATACCACTGACACCACCACTGAGACCACCACTGATACCACTGAGACCACCACTGATACCACTGAGACCACTCAGACCACCACTGACACCACCACTGAGTCCACTGAGACCACTCAGACCACCACTGACACCACCACTGATGCCACTGAGACCACCACTGATGCCACTGAGACCACCACTGAGACCACCACTGATACCACTGAGACCACTCAGACCACCACTGATACCACTGAGACCACCACTGATACCACTGACACCACCACTGAGACCACTCAGACCACCACTGATACCACTGAGACCACCACTGAGTCCACTGAGACCACTCAGACCACCACTGACACCACCACTGATGCCACTGAGACCACCACTGATGCCACTGAGACCACCACTGAGACCACCACTGGTAACTGATGCTGAACACCAAACTGCTCCGGAGCAGGCTATGTTCCAGGTAAGGTTCAAGGCTTTTATTGGTCAGACGTCGTACATAGCTATAGTGTAGTTATGATGATGAAAATCTTAGGTCACAAGAGGTAAGAGATCAACTCAGTGAAAGCACCGCCTGCTGACCAATCAGAGCTCACCGCCTGCTGACCAATCAGAGTGAAGGGTTTAAAGCGATCAAGTACATAGCTACACAAGTTTAATTAAAGTCGATCCTCTCTTAGACGGGCAGTGACATCATAAACCTGTTACACATTCAAACACTCCGTGTGTTCAGCAGCTGTTCTTCCTGCAGCTGTGTTGCCTTCATCCTGGATTAAGTGTTTAAGTCATGGATGTTTAAAGTTTATCTTCATAATGAGCAGTGTATGGCTGGGGTAGGCTACAGCCATACCAAGACATGGCTTAGCCCCACCATAGCCCCACTTTAGTCCCACCATGGCCCCCTAATTAGATTGATGTCAGCAGCTAGTGAGATTGATTGAGCAGCTAGATTACCACTGTATGGGTTAGCTCCACCACTGTATGGGTTAGCGCTGTATGGGTTAGCCCCACCACTGTATGGGTTAGCGCTGTATGGGTTAGCCCCACCACTGTATGGGTTAGCCCCACCACTGTATGGGTTAGCTCCACCACTGTATGGGTTAGCGCTGTATGGGTTAGCCCCACCACTGTATGGGTTAGCGCTGTATGGGTTAGCCCCACCACTGTATGGGTTAGCCCCACCACTGTATGGGTTAGCTCCACCACTGTATGGGTTAGCCCCACCACTGTATGGGTTAGCCCCACCACTGTATGGGTTAGCCCCACCACTGTATGGGTTAGCGCTGTATGGGTTAGCCCCACCACTGTATGGGTTAGCCCCACCACTGTATGGGTTAGCCCCACCACTGTATGGGTTAGCGCTGTATGGGTTAGCCCCACCACTGTATGGGTTAGCGCTGTATGGGTTAGCCCCACCACTGTATGGGTTAGCCCCACCACTGTATGGGTTAGCGCTGTATGGGTTAGCCCCACCACTGTATGGGTTAGCGCTGTATGGGTTAGCCCTACCACTGTATGGGTTAGCCCCACCACTGTATGGGTTAGCCCCACCACTGTATGGGTTAGCGCTGTATGGGTTAGCCCCACCACTGTATGGGTTAGCGCTGTATGGGTTAGCCCCACCACTGTATGGGTTAGCGCTGTATGGGTTATCCCCACCACTGTATGGGTTAGCGCTGTATAGGTTAGCCCCACCACTGTATGGGTTAGCCCCACCACTGTATGGGTTAGCCCCACCACTG
>JAPTMU010000033.1:947863-987975 GCA_028583405.1 Pogonophryne albipinna | reverse complement strand
AGTTATATTTGTGTAGAGTCAAGTAGAGCATTCTTGACCTAGCAAGTGAACCAGTGAGGTCTCCGTGAGGTAGTCTAGTCCTGCACGGCTGACTCGCTGGGGAAATTCAAGAAAGCGCTTAGAGTCAGGTAGACCAGTCCTGTACCTAAGGCACTAAGTGTTTGTATAAGAGTCAGGTATACAGTCCTGACCTATAGGGCACTGAGTGTGTGTAAAGAGTCTGGTTTGCATTCCAGTCCTTAGCTCACTAATAGCAAAGTCGGTGCTCAGAGTCGGTAGGGCATTCCAGACCTGAGGCATCGAGTTATATTTGTGTAGAGTCAAGTAGAGCATTCTTGACCTAGCAAAGTGAACCAGTGAGGTCTCCGTGAGGTAGCCTAGTCCTGCACGGCTGACTCGCTGGGGAAATTCTGTAATAAATTGTGTGATTTTTTACGTCGAATCTGTGTAATAATTGAGAAGAGAGAGCAGAAACATAGTGACAGGACAAGGTTTGCAGAAGCTGGGAGCTTCATCAGACAGAGGAAGTTCATTCGTGGTCAGCTGCTGCCCTCTGGAGGCGAACAGGGTGTACAACCATATGCTGTGTGCACGTCTGAATTAACAGGACATTCAAATAAATAACAATAAGGACATTAAGAGTAACGACAAGATTTGTCCAGTGTATTGATAAATACAAATGAACACAGACAACCCAGTCAGATAAAAGATACGAAGTCAATCATGGAAGAAGTGAAAGATCGAGTGATCTGAAGTTGGAGTGAATACATTGAAAATTAATTGATCAATGTGTGATTTGAGGTGGTAGATATTGAAATAAATAAGAAACTATAATTTGTGTTTTTAGCCGTTTTTGTGGGACACAGTTACGTCACTTTGTGGTTTTATGAGAAGTTTTGAGAGTAGGAAGACGCAAGCTATTCACCACAATTGTATTTTTAGGTTATGAATAAAACAAAGAGTAGTAAGTGATAAGCAGAAGGGTTTTTGAGCTCTTGTCGGTCAGAAGGAATCTTGTGTGTGTATGACAGGGGTGCTTATGCCCGCTTCGGTTTTCAATGTCCGCCATCACGTTAAAACCATGGTTAAAACGGAGGATTGGTGGCATTTTCAGTTCATTGCTTACTTCCACACGCCTTTTCCCCTCCTTGTCTCTTTCATGACTTTATTTAATGCATTAGAACGATTGTTATCGTAACTTTCCGTGTTTCTAGAAGTCAAGCTCACTGTTCACATTACGGAGTATATTTCCGGAACGGCCTTTCAAAATAAAAGCCACAGGCCGCTGTTCACCAGAGATGCCTTCACAATAAAACAGTAATTAGCTTAACAATATATTTAACTTATATTACGTCGTTAAACATTGATTTTAATTCATTACAGTTTTCAAATACGGCGCGGATTGAATACAGTTATTTGTGTATTCTGTTACAACCTCACCATGCTTGTAACACAACTTAGATAAACAATTTGAAAATGAATAGAATAACCAAGTAGATAAAAGATTAATCTGTGGTTAGGGAAAGTTTCCTTGTTTTGCCTATTAACTTAGAACTGAAGTAATAAAGAATAGGCAGACTACTATCATTAGTTTGTTTTAACATTCACCTGTTTCAGCATTCCTGACCTCAGCCGTTTTATTTTGTAACCCGTTGGGAGAGAGATTTAAATTGAGTTTTTCTCAGTAGCTGAATGGCTGTGATTACAGCAGCATTGGATAGCTGTGCACCACCTTTTGGGTTCTCTGAATCAGTGTGTTGGTGAAGAGTTGCTCACTGCAAACAGAAGAAGTGTGCAAAGAACGCATCTCTGAGGAGATATTGACATTATGCTTGTGCCTCGTTGTCAAGGCAACAGTGGTGTGAAGAGGTACTGCGGTTTTGGGGGATTTCTGCTGTACAGAGGACAACGTGTGTCTGCCAAGTGATTCCTTCCCTCATCCCAATGCCAGGGAGTTTCCTTGAAGGCCACTGACCAGGGCCGGTCCTAGCTTTTTTGGGGACCCTGCCACTGACTACAGCTGCATCACTGACTGTGCTCATTATGACAAGATCTTGAGACATGCTTGTCTCAGATGGTTCAGACTCTGAAGGAATGATGCAATGATTTTACAGCATAATTGTGCAAGAGTTTCCCAGGGGGTGGTGTAGAAACCTTAATGCTTAGTGTTTAGATAAGAGGCTGCTTGTTTAAATGATGGTCTGGAATACTGAAAAGAATAAAGTTTATTATTCTTGTTTAGCAAACAAGACATCTGATTATTATGTCACACATAATAATCTTGACATAGAAACTAGCTATGGGTAAAACGTGTGGTTGTTATACCATTGTTATCATGAACAAAAGATAAATAAGGAAATAGTAACTGCTTAAAGATGAACGGATTTCATATCCTAGAGAGGATTAGTTATTGTGAATACTCCACAATGTATCTACTAATGTATTTTAAAGAACCAAATTTAAAGAAATTGAATTGACTTGATAAATAAGTAAAGATAAAAAGTTGTGAAGGTGAAATGAGAACCATCCTAAAACACACTAAAGGGGGAGAGTACAGTGTAGAACCATATTCTTCAATCTTTTTATCATGTTTACAAATTATTCTTTAAGAGTTTTTATTGTGTGAATTTGGTAGTGTTTTAATTTGTTACAGTATTGATCAGTTCAAAGGGAGAGTTTTAGTAACATCTCTATAAGATCAGACAAATATTTATTTATATAGGCCATGTTGAAGGGAAAGCTAGTTCTAAACAAAATATAGTATTTCAATTTGAGGTATTGGCTTCACCATTGTAGCATATATTACTACAGGAGAACTTTTTATGGGGAAATAATTGTTGTTTGTCGTTCAAAATGTAGAGTTTAAAATTAAATTAAAATTAAAAACAGCTAATTTAATTTTGAAAAAGCAATATAATTGGGAGTAAACAAATGTGGGGCCTTGGATCACCCATTGTAAAGGTGCATATTATTGACGACCAATAGGGAGAATGGGTCACTTGACCCACCCTGCAGTGGTTTTTAAAATCTTACTTGCAGCTTCACAGGGAGCGCACGGCACCAGATTATGAGTTTAAAAGACAAGCGTCACCACCTCCTAATGGACATCCATTTAATTAGTAATTAACTGACATTTAGAGATGTTAAAAAGTAAAAACATACCTACCATAAGTGATCATTCCTAAATTCAACTACAAACCATTGATGAAATTACTTCTGTTTTTAAATCCTTAATAAAGGAAGGAGTGATTGTTACATGTTCGTACACCCAAGGTTCCACTCACTGTTAAAGAGGTTAACATTGTTCTTTAAGTGGACCAGAATTGAAGATAAATTAATATGAGTTATGAAATACATGGCAGAGCTTTACAGATCCTAATAATGTTTTGACTCAAGATAATAATTATATGCACAAGTTTCTGAAATAGATCTATTAGACATTTTAATATAGATTAGGTGTTAATAAACTGCAGTAGTAGTACTATGAGGAAGTGACATTTTTGGCTAACACATTTCAGGAAATGTGGGAAACAGCTGTCCCAATGAAAAGTTAGAGATATCTTGAAAAGTATAGTTGTAATTGTGAATTAATTAATGATGGCGCTCCATATATGACAGATTTTTGTAGACAAAGGATACTGGCCTATGCTGAAGTATCGAAGTCTCTGCAGAGCACGACACATGGCCAAAAAGACTGAGACCAACTGACCTTTGACCCTGACCGACAGTGTAACTTGAGAAGGCACTGTCAATGACTGACTCTGGGGCGAACCTGACCAAACTTGACTTTACAACCTGACAGTGTGAATGTGAGTGTATGTCTGCATGTGATCAGTGCAACTGCATGATTCTAAAACAATAACTAACCAAGCATGTTTTTGGACTAACATATTATTACCCGTTTCTAATCTACTTGATGATATTTTACTCCCACAGGAGGTGGCAGTTTGCAGAATGTGAAACTCAAACTAAAACATGAAGATTCTGTTTCTTTTAGGACTGAAGGATGGAGAGAAACACTTCATCTCACTGAAGTGTTTACTGTGGAAATGATGGATGTACATTTGGGAAAATGTTTGGTATTTTCTTATAATCCATGGTTACACATGAGGTTCATGTGTAAAAAGGGGGAGTGTAAACTTCACAATGTACATTTTTCATTTAGGGACTGAAAGGAACCTGCTGCCCCAACTTGGATGTTCAATCTGACCATTGATTGACAGTTTTAGAATTGACCTGCTCCATATCTGGGGATAAGATACTGTTTGATGAATGTTGACATGTTTCTAATATTGATTGAGTTATAACAGGTATCATCAGTGGCCAAGGGGCTACTGTGAGTGATCTTGATAATATCTCAGCACTGACAGTTAAAAGCAGTATCACCAGGAAATCATTCACTTTGTCAGCATCATGATTTTGGTTGTTTTTGAATCCATAACATTAGTGTGTTTCTTTACCAGAAACATTAGCAGTTCATATTATATTTAGATTTTAAATGGGATCTCAAGGATTTGATTTAAGAATAACACAGATGCTTGTCAGAAATTCAGAGCTATTGAAATATGTTATTTGGTTCACCTAGAGATGTTGGAGTTTTGTTTTGTTGCCACAGTCCAAGTATTAAGATTCTGAAGCTGCACTGGCAGACAGGAGGTCTACAATTAATTTAGAAAACCTGTTCACAGACGGCTGTTGTTTTAAGACATCCCACCAACAGGCTCCAAACAGCTGAGGGCCCAGGAGCCCTGAGCGTAGGCTTGAGGGATTTGTATCAGATTTCTCCACACAGGTTGGTGACGCCAAAGAGGGACCCAGGAGGCCGACACAGCGGAGTTCGTCTGGCTGAAGGTCATCAGGACAAAGTGGCTCAACCCCAGGCTCTCCGGCCCCGACCGAGTGACCCAGCGGATCTCTCATGCCGTCCGTCTAGGAGGAAAGGGGGACAGCTGGAGCCAGTGTGCGGCGGGGAAACCACCTGCTAGGACCGTGGACGACATCAGGACGGACGTGGCCCTCGACGAGGAGGTCGACTCGGAAGCAGCCATCAGCGGACTGGAGGAGCAGGATCGGGAGGACATCTCTCCAGCAGTCGACCCGGGAGGCGTCATCAGCGGACCGGAGACGGAGGATCGGGAAGGCATCTCTCCAGCATCGACCCGGAAGCCGCCATCAGCGGGCCGGAGGAGGAGGATCCAGAAGACATCTCTCTAGCAGGCAGCCCAGAAGCCGCCGTCAGCGGATCGGGGGGACAAAGACACGGCAAGCCAGGACGGCACAGGGGACTACACTTTCCGCTGAAACAGGTTGATATAGCCAGTGTGGAGTTTGTTTTAATATCCCATTTTTGAGGAACTTTGTTTTAATATCCCATTTTTTGAGGAACTTTGTTTTAATATCCCATTTTTTGAGGAACTTTGTTTTAATATCCCATTTTTTGAGGAACTTTGTTTTAATATCCCATTTTTTGAGGGAGAAGCTGCCCCTTCCCCTTCGTACCAAATGCCCTTGTTGGCTTACGCGTCGGAGGAGGACGAGCACGATGACTCAGCCGACAAGGACAATTTTTTTAACATATTTTGGTCTCCCTCCACTGTCATAAGAAGTTGTTATGGTGGACTGTTCCTAAAGGTTTAAATCCCAGCGACTGATGGATTTATATAAATGTTGGGGGACAGACAGTAGAAAAGAATGACAGTGGTTATGTTTCAAATGCTGTGTATAAGTTGATCTCTGAAGGTGAGATCAAAAGAGGGGTTAAAGCAAACAGATATTGTTCTAAACTGTATTAAAGTAAACAGGTATTATCTTGAACTGTATTGAAGTGAACATGTATTATTTGGGACTGTTTTAAAGTAATCCTATATATATAACCCTTTTTACTTTACACTCAATGACCCAGATACCCTGACACACACACTTACACCTCCTGTCTCCAGCACACACACTTACACTCACTGACCCAGATATCAGCACACACACACACATACACTTTCCCCCCCCACCAGCACATGCACATGTTCTTTTTCAAGGTTCTTCCTGGGGCCAGTATAATCTCAAGCACCAATATATCTGTGTACAATGTTTGATTGTTTTGGGAAAGAATAGTTTGTGTGAAATCTTCCCTGGGAAAGTAAAGGAGTGAAGTTAGGTGGAAGATAAAAAGTGATTCTGACCTTGACTAGTTCCGAGGCTCTCACGCTTCACTTAGGAGTAAAATGGGATGGAAGAGCCGACCCACATCTCCGCCCCAAAAATGTCCATATATACTGTTGTTTATTCATGCAAAAGGCCCCCCTTGTTTCTGACTGGCTGGTCCCGATACCTGTATCGCACAGCAGTGGAGCGGGGAGCCCAGAGTACTCTGTAATTTGTATTGGTGTTTTTTACCATTAAAATCAGATTATTGTTATAACTTTTATGCCGGTGTTTTGAACTCCTTCTCTTATTAATCTGACCAGGCTCATCTAACGAACGGCGCGGAGCAGAGGTGGGCTTTAAGCCACCACTACTGTGTTTGCTTCAACAGGGTTAGCCCCACCACTGTATGGGTTAGCCCTACCACTGTATGGGTTAGCTCCACCACTGTATGGGTTAGCCCTACCACTGTATGGGTTAGCCCTACCACTGTATGGGTTAGCCCTACCACTGTATGGGTTAGCTCCACCACTGTATGGGTTAGCCCTACCACTGTATGGGTTAGCACCACCACTGTATGGGTTAGCTCCACCACTGTATGGGTTAGCCCTACCACTGTATGGGTTAGCCCTACCACTGTATGGGTTAGCCCTACCACTGTATGGGTTAGCCCTACCACTGTATGGGTTAGCCCTACCACTGTATGGGTTAGCTCCACCACTGTATAGGTTAGCTCCACCACTGTATGGGTTAGCCCTACCACTGTATGGGTTAGCCCTACCACTGTATGGGTTAGCTCTACCACTGTATGGGTTAGCCCTACCACTGTATAGGTTAGCTCCACCACTGTATGGGTTAGCTCTACCACTGTATGGGTTAGCTCTACCACTGTATGGGTTAGCCCCACCACTGTATGGGTTAGCTCCACCACTGTATGGGTTAGCACTGTATGGGTTAGCACTATATGGGTTAGCCCTACCACTGTATGGGTTAGCACTATATGGGTTAGCCCTACCACTGTATGGGTTAGCACTATATGGGTTAGCCCTACCACTGTATGGGTTAGCCCTACCACTGTATGGGTTAGCCCTACCACTGTATGGGTTAGCACTATATGGGTTAGCCCTACCACTGTATGGGTTAGCCCTACCACTGTATGGGTTAGCACTATATGGGTTAGCTCTACCACTGTATGGGTTAGCTCCACCACTGTATGGGTTAGCACTGTATGGGTTAGCACTATATGGGTTAGCCCTACCACTGTATGGGTTAGCACTATATGGGTTAGCCCTACCACTATATGGGTTAGCCCTACCACTGTATGGGTTAGCCCTACCACTGTATGGGTTAGCTCCACCACTGTATGGGTTAGCACTGTATGTACAACAGATTCATTCAATGAACATATTTGGGTCATATATACATATATTTACAAAATTTTATAAGGGTCCCCTTATATGGTGTTGGTTCAGAGAGCAGAGCTCACTGATCAGGTGACTATCCACACACACACACACACACACACACACACACACACACACACACACACACACACACACACACACACACACACACACACACACACACACACACACACACACACACACACACACACACACACACACACACACACACACACACACACAGAGAGAGAGAGGCAATGAAACAACATTTGTAGAAAATAAATAAATCTTTAATTAAGAATGAAATCTTAAAGTCACTTCTGTTAGAACTGGACTTCACACAGGAAACATAAAGAGGTTCTGAATCAGGAGGAACCTCAGAACTGAACCTGGTTGTTCAGAGGGCCCAGTAGGACCCGGTTCTTCAGAGGGCCCAGTAGGACCCGGTTCTACAGAGTACCTGGTTCTTCAGAGGTCCCAGTAGGACCCGGTTCTTCAGGGGGGCCAGTAGGACCCGGTTCTTCAGAGGGCCCAGTAGGACCCGGTTCTACAGAGTACCTGGTTCTTCAGAGGTCCCAGTAGGACCCGGTTCTTCAGAGGCCCAGTAGGACCCGGTTCTACAGAGTACCTGGTTCTTCAGAGGGCCCAGTAGGACCCGGTTCTACAGAGGGGCCAGTAGGACCCGGTTCTTCAGAGGGGCCAGTAGGACCTGGTTCTTCAGAGGGCCCAGTAGGACCCGGTTCTTCAAAGGGCCCAGTAGGACCCGGTTCTTCAGAGGGCCCAGCAGGACCCGGTTCTACAGAGTACCTGGTTCTTCAGAGGTCCCAGTAGGACCCGGTTCTTCAGGGGACCTGGTTCTTCAGAGGGCCCAGTAGGACCCGGTTCTTCAAAGGGCCCAGTAGGACCCGGTTCTTCAGAGGGCCCAGTAGGACCTGGTTCTTCAGAGGGCCCAGTAGGACCCGGTTCTTCAGAAGATCTGGTTCTTCAGAGGGCCAAGTAGGACCTGGCCCAGTAGGACCCGGTTCTTCAGAGGGCCCAGTAGGACCCGGTTCTTCAAAGGGCCCAGTAGTACCCGGATCTTCAAAGGGCCCAGTAGGACCTGGTTCTTCAGAGGCCCAGTAGGACCCGGTTCTTTAGAGGGCCCAGTAGGACCCGGTTCTTCAGAAGACCTGGTTCTTCAGAGGGCCAAGTAGGACCTGGCCCAGTAGGACCCGGTTCTTCAGAGGGCCCAGTAGGACCCGGTTCTTTAGAGGGCCCAGTAGGACCCGGTTCTTCAGAGGGCCCAGTAGGACCTGGTTCTTTAGAGGGCCCGGTGTCCGGTCTCCAGCAGCAGGGCCTCCAGGCTCAGACGGCAGTGGGGGGGCAGGTAGGGCTGCTGCAGCCAGCAGGACAGGAACACCATGCAGAGGTCGGGGGAAACAGTGTGAGCCACTTCCTGTAGGATCCTCTGCTTCAGATCCAGTTCCTGCCTGAAGGAGTCCAGAAGGAGACCGGAAACCCCTTCTGAAATACAAAGAGGATTACCGTTAACTTGGAGTTTCAGGCTCTGCACTTTCCCTCCTCACCTCATAACTCAAAGACCGTACCTACAGGGTTACTTGGAGAGGGTCCGAGTCCGACCCTTGTCAATTAACTACAGGGGTCCCTCAGGGCTCTGTTCTTGGTCCCCTCCTCTTCTCCTTGTACACAAACTCGCTCGGATCTGTCATTAGCCCGCATGGTTTTTCATACCACTGCTACGCTGACGACACCCAATGAATTCTGTCCTTTCCCCGCTCAGAGACCCAGGTCGTCGCACGCATCTCTGCTTGTCTAGCTGACATCTCTCAGTGGATGTCTGCTCATCACCTCAAGCTCAACCTTGACAAGACTGAACTGCTTTTCCTTCCGGGAAAAGATTGTCCCACTCTTGACCTGACGATCAACATCGGCACCTCTGTTGTTTCCCCGACTGCAAGGAATCTGAGTGTGACCCTAGATAACAACCTGTCCTTCACTGCAAACATCGCTGCTACAACCCGCTGCTGCAGATACACGCTTTACAACATCAGGAGGATACGTCCCCAGCTGACCCAGAAAGCCACGCAGGTTCTGGTCCAGGCTCTCGTCATCTCACGCCTAGACTACTGCAACTCCCTCCTGGCTGGTCTACCTGCATGTGCCATCCGACCTCTGCAGCTCATCCAGAATGCAGCGGCTCGTCTGGTCTTCAACCTTCCTAAATGTTCCCACACCACTCCGCTCCTCCGCTCCCTCCACTGGCTTCCGGTAACTGCTAGAATCCACTTCAAGACAATGGTACTTGCGTACCATGCTGCGAATGGATCTGGCCCTTCCTACATCCAGGACATGGTTAAACTGTACACCCCAGCACGTGCACTACGCTCTGCATCAGCCAAACGGCTCGCTGCACCCTCACTGCGAGGGGGACCCAAGTTCCCATCAGCAAAAACACGTGGGTTTGCTATCCTGGCTCCAAGATGGTGGAATGAGCTCCCATTGACATCAGGACAGCAGATAGCTTACACACCTTCCAGACTGAAAACTCATCTCTTTCGACTCCACTTCGAGCAATAGAACTACTAACAAAGCACTTATATACTAATAAAGGACTGGCTTACCTAAAGCCAGTTGAGTAGCACTTGAAATGTTTGGCTCTATGAAACCTGATATACTTTATGATTCTGTTTTCTTCAAGGTTGTGTCTTCCTGGTCGAATGAACTTACTGTAAGTCGCTTTGGATAAAAGCCTCAGCTAAATGTCATGTAATGTAACACCAGGACCCTGAAACCTCTTAGGGTTAATTGGACAGGTGAACAGGTGAGCAAGTGGACAGGTGAACAGGTGAGCAAGTGGACAGGTGAGCAGGTGGACAGGTGAGCAGGTGAACAGGTGAGCAGGTGGACAGGTGAGCAGGTGGCCAGTTGGACAGGTGGAAAGGTAGACAGGTGGAGAGCAAAACAGGTGGACAGGTGAACAGGTGGACAGGTAGACAGGTGGACAGGTAGACAGGTGAACAGGTGAACCCACCGAAGTGCTTGGAGCTCCAGCTGTGAAACAGAGGGAGTTTTCGTCCTTCGGGTCCGAACTGAAACTTCTCCAGATCCTGAACGCCACGCTGTGATGTCATCAGGCGCTCCATCTTCATCACAACGACAACCTGAAGGAAAATAAACACACCTGATCAAAGAAGACATCAAAGAAGACGTTATTATTACAGCTCGCTGTGCTATTCATATCTGAATATAACAACCCAATAAATACTACAGAGGAAATGCAAACACAGCACCTGCTCTGTACCTGAACACAGCACCTAATCTGTACCTGAACACAGCACCTAATCTGTACCTGAACACAGCACCTGCCCTGTACCTGAACACAGCACCTGCTCTGTACCTGAACACAGCATCTGCCCTGTACCTGAACACAGCATCTGCCCTGTACCTGAACACAGCACCTGACCTGTACCTGAACACAGCACCTGCCCTGTACCTGAACACAGCACCTGCCCTGTACCTGAACACAGCACCTGCTCTGTACCTGAACACAGCACCTACTCTGTACCTGAACACAGCACCTGCCCTGTACCTGAACACAGCATCTGCTCTGTACCTGATCACAGCACCTGCCCTGTACCTGAACACAGCACCTGCCCTGTACCTGAACACAGCACCTGCTCTGTACCTGAACACAGCATCTACTCTGTACCTGAACACAGCACCTGCCCTGTACCTGAACACAGCACCTGCTCTGTACCTGAATACAGCACCTGCCCTGTACCTGAACACAGCACCTGCTCTGTACCTGAACACAGCACCTGCCCTGTATCTGAACACAGCACCTGCTCTGTACCTGAACACAGCACCTGCCCTGTAGCTGAACACAGCACCTAATCTGTACCTGAACACAGCACCTGCTCTGTACCTGAACACAGCACCTGCTCTGTACCTGAACACAGCACCTGCTCCTGCTCTGTACCTGAACACAGCACCTGCTCCTGCTCTGTACCTGAACACAGCACCTGCTCTGTACCTGAACACAGCACCTGCCCTGTACCTGAACACAGCACCTGCTCTGTACCTGAACACAGCACCTGCTCTGTACCTGAACACAGCACCTGCTCTGTACCTGAACACAGCACCTGCCCTGTACCTGAACACAGCACCTGCTCTGTACCTGAACACAGCATCTGCCCTGTACCTGAACACAGCACCTGCCCTGTACCTGAACACAGCACCTGCCCTGTACCTGAACACAGCACCTACCCTGTACCTGAACACAGCACCTGCTCTGTACCTGAACACAGCATCTACCCTGTACCTGAACACAGCACCTGCTCTGTACCTGAACACAGCATCTACTCTGTACCTGAATACAGCACCTGCCCTGTACCTGAACACAGCACCTGCTCTGTACCTGAACACAGCACCTACTCTGTACCTGAACACAGCACCTGCCCTGTACCCGAACACAGCATCTGCCCTGTACCCGAACACAGCACCTGCTCTGTACCTGAACACAGCACCTGCTCTGTACCTGAACACAGCATCTACTCTGTACCTGAACACAGCACCTGCCCTGTACCTGAACACAGCACCTGCTCTGTACCTGAACACAGCACCTGCTCTGTACCTGAACACAGCACCTGCTCTGTACCTGAACACAGCATCTACTCTGTATCTGAACACAGCATCTGCCCTGTACCTGAACACAGCATCTGCTCTGTACCTGAACACAGCATCTGCTCTGTACCTGAACACAGCACCTGCTCTGTACCTGAACACAGCACCTGCCTTGTACCTGAACACAGCACCTGCTCTGTACCTGAACACAGCACCTGCTCTGTACCTGAACACAGCATCTGCCCTGTACCTGAACACAGCATCTGCCCTGTACCTGAACACAGCACCTGCCCTGTACCTGAACACAGCACCTGCCCTGTACCTGAACACAGCATCTGCTCTGTACCTGAACACAGCACCTGCTCTGTACCTGAACACAGCACCTGCCTTGTACCTGAACACAGCACCTGCTCTGTACCTGAACACAGCATCTACTCTGTACCTGAACACAGCATCTGCCCTGTACCTGAACACAGCACCTGCCCTGTACCTTAACACAGCACCTGCCCTGTACCTGAACACAGCACCTGCCCTGTACCTGAACACAGCATCTGCTCTGTACCTGAACACAGCATCTGCTCTGTACCTGAACACAGCACCTGCTCTGTACCTGAACACAGCACCTGCCTTGTACCTGAACACAGCATCTGCTCTGTACCTGAACACAGCATCTGCTCTGTACCTGAACACAGCATCTGCTCTGTACCTGAACACAGCACCTGCTCTGTACCTGAACACAGCACCTGCCTTGTACCTGAACACAGCATCTGCTCCAGGGATAGACATTAAGGGTAAAAAGCTACTGGCCCTCCGGGCCGGTGGAATTGTATTATCGCTGGCCCGGAGCATTCGTCCACCGAAAAAAAAATCGACTAATGATGAAGAAAATTAACACATTTGTTGCAATAGTAATTTATGCACTAACTACATTACTACTTGTACTACAACATTTGAATCATCAGTTCTTCCTCATTTTCCTCAATTGTTCATATTTGGTTTATTAAAATAATGATATTTTGGTCATTGTTAAAAAATGTCTGCTATTATTATGAGTATTATTATTTGTATAATGCGCTTTCTGCCTTCCTGTCATCAGGAGTTAGAAATGTAATGGCTATAGATTAGATCCTTCATTCTCCTGCTGGGACATTTCCCTGAAGCCAATACCTTTATATTCTCTACTCTTCACTTACGGTCAGCAGAGGTCGGCATTGATGCACAGAGCCGACAGAAGACCTTGTTTATATTGCATCATATTGAGAGGTGCAGTGACGCGTCCTGAAACCAGGAAGTAAGCTGCTGGTTCCCTCCACAGAAAGCAATGGGATTTCTCCACAGGGTTTTGGAAAATAGCTGGAAATAAGGTCTGTGGAAAACAAACCTGTTTGATAAATGCACGTTTTGTTCAGCCGGATAATCTCCACATGTCTCACCTACTTTTATCATGTTCGAATCATAAATCTAATCGATAGATTATAAAAGGGTTTTAGGACGCGTCACTGCACCACTCGAAGCCAACTCCATCCATCAAGCTGAAACGTTCTCTCCCTTTTCTTCTCATGCTCCTCGTCACTCTCCTTTAACTCCTCCGGTGACTTTCTTTTATTTGAAGATAGTTTATTGCCCGGCGCTTGGCCGGTTACCGCTGGTATTAAAAACATGTTGGCGAATGGTTAGGTGGCGCGATAGTCTCTAGTGAAGGAGCGCGCTCCCGCTTACGGGAGCCTGCTCGCGCTGTGCTCCGCAGCAAACAGCTGTTTGCTTTTCCCACAACATCGACAACCGACTCACGAAACGCTATGTTGTAGCGTTGATAAACGAAACAATTTAACTAAATTGCTAGTCAAAATACCACAGGAAACATTTTTAAAGCAATATTTTTAGTGGCCCGAGCGGGCAAGTGGAAAGTACGTTATGCTGGCCCGGGGTGTCTAAATAGTGCTTCCGGGCCAGCGGGCCATTTATAATGTCGAGCCCTGTGCTCTGTACCTGAACACAGCATCTGCTCTGTACCTGAACACAGCACCTGCTCTGTACCTGAACACAGCACCTGCTCTGTACCTGAACACAGCACCTACTCTGTACCTGAACACAGCATCTGCTCTGTACCTGAACACAGCACCTGCTCTGTACCTGAACACAGCACCTACTCTGTACCTGAACACAGCACCTGGTCTGTACCTGAACACAGCATCTGCCCTGTACATGAACACAGCATCTGCTCTGTACCTGAACACAGCACCTGCCCTGTACCTGAACACAGCATCTACTCTGTACCTGAACACAGCACCTGCTCTGTACCTGAACACAGCACCTGCCCTGTACCTGAACACAGCATCTACTACTCTGTACCTGAACACAGCACCTACCCTGTACCTGAACACAGCACCTGCTCTGTACCTGAACACAACACCTGCCCTGTACCTGAACACAGCATCTACTCTGTATCTGAACACAGCACCTACCCTGTACCTGAACGCAGCACCTGCTCTGTACCTGAACACAACACCTGCCCTGTACCTGAACACAGCATCTACTACTCTGTACCTGAACACAGCACCTACCCTGTACCTGAACACAGCATCTGCTCTGTACCTGAACACAGCATCTACTCTGTACCTGAACACAGCACCTGCTCTGTACCTGAACACAGCACCTGCCCTGTACCTGAACACAGCACCTACCCTGTACCTGAACACAGCACCTGCCCTGTACCTGAACACAGCACCTGCTCTGTACCTGAACACAGCACCTGCTCTGTACCTGAACACAGCATCTGCTCTGTACCTGAACACAGCATCTACTCTGTACCTGAACACAGCACCTACCCTGTACCTGAACACAGCACCTGCTCTGTACCTGAACACAGCACCTGCCCTGTACCTGAACACAGCACCTGCTCTGTACCTGAACACAGCACCTGCTCTGTACCTGTACACAGCACCTGCTCTGTACCTGAACACAGCATCTGCCCTGTACCTGAACACAGCACCTGCCCTGTACCTGAACACAGCACCTGCTCTGTACCTGAACACAGCACCTGCTCTGTACCTGAACACAGCATCTGCCCTGTACCTGAACACAGCACCTGCTCTGTACCTGAACACAGCACCTACTCTGTACCTGAACACAGCACCTGCTCTGTACCTGAACACAGCATCTGCCCTGTACATGAAAACAGCATCTGCTCTGTACCTGAACACAGCACCTGCCCTGTACCTGAACACAGCATCTACTCTGTACCTGAACACAGCACCTGCTCTGTACCTGAACACAGCACCTGCCCTGTACCTGAACACAGCATCTACTACTCTGTACCTGAACACAGCACCTACCCTGTACCTGAACACAGCACCTGCCCTGTACCTGAACACAGCACCTGCCCTGTACCTGAACACAGCATCTACTACTCTGTACCTGAACACAGCACCTACCCTGTACCTGAACACAGCACCTGCTCTGTACCTGAACACAGCACCTGCTCTGTACCTGAACACAGCACCTGCTCTGTACCTGAACACAGCACCTGCCCTGTACCTGAACACAGCATCTACTACTCTGTACCTGAACACAGCACCTACCCTGTACCTGAACACAGCACCTGCTCTGTACCTGAACACAGCACCTGCTCTGTACCTGAACACAGCACCTACCCTGTACCTGAACACAGCACCTGCCCTGTACCTGAACACAGCACCTGCTCTGTACCTGAACACAGCATCTGCCCTGTACCTGAACACAGCACCTGCCCTGTAACTGAACACAGCACCTGCTCTGTACCTGAACACAGCACCTGCTCTGTACCTGAACACAGCATCTGCCCTGTACCTGAACACAGCACCTGCTCTGTACCTGAACACAGCACCTACTCTGTACCTGAACACAGCACCTGCTCTGTACCTGAACACAGCATCTGCCCTGTACATGAACACAGCACCTGCTCTGTACCTGAACACAGCACCTGCCCTGTACCTGAACACAGCATCTACTCTGTACCTGAACACAGCACCTGCTCTGTACCTGAACACAGCACCTGCCCTGTACCTGAACACAGCATCTACTACTCTGTACCTGAACACAGCACCTACCCTGTACCTGAACACAGCACCTGCTCTGTACCTGAACACAACACCTGCCCTGTACCTGAACACAGCATCTACTCTGTACCTGAACACAGCATCTACTCTGTACCTGAACACAGCATCTGCTCTGTACCTGAACACAGCATCTGCCCTGTACCTGAACACAGCATCTGCCCTGTACCTGAACACAGCACCTGCTCTGTACCTGAACACAGCACCTGCCCTGTACCTGAACACAGCATCTGCCCTGTACCTGAACACAGCACCTGCTCTGTACCTGAACACAGCATCTGCCCTGTACCTGAACACAGCACCTGCTCTGTACCTGAACACAGCACCTGCCCTGTACCTGAACACAGCACCTGCCCTGTACCTGAACACAGCATCTGCCCTGTACCTGAACAAAGCACCTGCTCTGTACCTGAACACAGCACCTGCCCTGTACCTGAACACAGCATCTGCCCTGTACCTGAACACAGCACCTGCTATGTACCTGAACACAGCACCTGCCCTGTACCTGAACACAGCATCTGCCCTGTACCTGAACACAGCATCTGCCCTGTACCTGAACACAGCACCTGCCCTGTACCTGAACACAGCACATGCTCTGTACCTGAACACAGCACCTGCCCTGTACCTGAACACAGCACCTGCCCTGTACCTGAACACAGCACCTGCTCTGTACCTGAACACAGCATCTGCCCTGTACCTGAACACAGCACCTGCCCTGTACCTGAACACAGCACCTGCTCTGTACCTGAACACAGCATCTGCTCTGTACCTGAACACAGCATCTGCCCTGTACCTGAACACAGCACCTGCCCTGTACCTGAACACAGCACCTGCCCTGTACCTGAACACAGCACCTGCCCTGTACCTGAACACAGCACCTGCTCTGTACCTGAACACAGCATCTGCCCTGTACCTGAACACAGCACCTGCTCTGTACCTGAACACAGCATCTGCCCTGTACCTGAACACAGCATCTGCCCTGTACCTGAACACAACACCTGCTCTGTACCTGAACACAGCACCTGCCCTGTACCTGAACACAGCACCTGCTCTGTACCTGAACACAGCATCTGCCCTGTACCTGAACACAGCACCTGCCCTGTACCTGAACACAGCACCTGCTCTGTACCTGAACACAGCACCTGCTCTGTACCTGAACACAGCATCTACCCTGTACCTGAACACAGCATCTGCTCTGTACCTGAACACAGCATCTGCTCTGTACCTGAACACAGCATCTGCTCTGTACCTGAACACAGCATCTGCCCTGTACCTGAACACAGCATCTGCTCTGTACCTGAACACAGCACCTGCTCTGTACCTGAACACAGCACCTGCTCTGTACCTGAACACAGCATCTGCCCTGTACCTGAACACAGCATCTGCCCTGTACCTGAACACAGCACCTGCTCTGTACCTGAACACAGCATCTGCTCTGTACCTGAACACAGCACCTGCTCTGTACCTGAACACAGCATCTGCCCTGTACCTGAACACAGCATCTACCCTGTACCTGAACACAGCATCTGCCCTGTACCTGAACACAGCATCTACTCTGTACCTGAACACAGCATCTGCCCTGTACCTGAACACAGCATCTGCCCTGTACCTGAACACAGCACCTGCTCTGTACCTGAACACAGCATCTACTCTGTACCTGAACACAGCACCTGCCCTGTACCTGAACACAGCATCTGCCCTGTACCTGAACACAGCATCTGCCCTGTACCTGAACACAGCATCTACTCTGTACCTGAACACAGCACCTGCCCTGTACCTGAACACAGCACCTGCCCTGTACCTGAACACAGCATCTGCCCTGTACCTGAACACAGCACCTGCTCTGTACCTGAACACAGCATCTGCTCTGTACCTGAACACAGCACCTGCCCCGTGTACCTGAACATCAGGCCATCTGCCCTGGTACCTGAACACAGCACCTGCCTCTGTACAACTGACACAGCAATCTGCCCTGAATACCTGAACACAGCATCTGCCCTGTACCTGAACACAGACCCCACCCTGCTCTGTACCTGAACACAGCACCTGCATCTGTACCTGAAACACAGCATCTGCCCTGTACCTGAACACAGCCACCTGCCCTGCTACCTGAAACACAGCCACCTGCTCCTGTACCTGAACACAGCATCTGCCGTGTACCTGAACACAGCATCTGCCCTGTACCTGAACACAGCACCATGCTCTGCTACTCTGAACACAGCATCTACCTCTGGACCTGAACACAGCACCTGCCTCTGTACCTGAATCACAGCATCTGCCCTGTACCTGAAACACCGCATCTACCCTGTACCTTGAACACAGCATCTGCCCCCCTGTTCCCCCCCTGAACACAGCACCTGCCCTGTACCTGAACACAGCATCTGCTCTGTACCTGAACACACAGCACCTGCCCTGTACCTGAACACAGCATCTGCCCTGTACCTGAACACAGCATCTGCCCTGTACCTGAACACAGCACTCTACCTGTACCTGAACACAGCACCTGCCCTGTACCTGAACACAGCACCTGCCCTGTACCTGAACACAGCACCTGCCCTGTACCTGAACACAGCACCTGCTCTGTACCTGAACACAGCATCCTGCTCTGTACCTGAACACAGCATCTGCCCTGTACCTGAAACACAGCACCTGCTCTGTACCTGAACACAGCATCTGCTCCTGTACCTGAACACAGCATCTGCCCTGTACCTGAACACAGCACCTGCCTCTGTACCTGAACACAGCACCTGCTCCTGTACCTGAACACAGCATCTGCCCTGTACCTGAACACAGCACCTGCTCTGTACCTGAACACAGCATCTGCCCTGTACCTGAACACAGCACCCTGCTCTGTACCTGAACACAGCATCTGCCCTGATACCTGAACACAGCACCTGCCTCTGTACCTGAACACAGCACCTGCTCCTGTACCTGAACACAGCATCTGCTCCTGTACCTGAACACAGCATCTGCTCTGTACCTGAACACAGCATCTGCCTCTGTACCTGAACACAGCATCCTGCTCTGTACCTGAACACAGCACCTGCCCTGTACCTGAACACAGCATCTGCCCTGTACATGAACACAGCATCCTGCCCTGCTACCTGAACACAGCACCTGCCCTGTACCTGAACACAGCATCTGCCTCTGTACCTGAAACAGCAGCCCTGCCCTGTACCTGAAACACAGCACCTGCCCTCTGTACCTGAACACAGCACTCTGCCCTGTACCTGAACAACAGCACCTGCCCTGTACCTGAACACAGCATCTGCCCTGTACCTGAACACAGCATCTGCCTCTGTACCTGAACACAGCATCTGCCTCTGTACCTGAACGGACCGAACGACAGCACCTGCCCTGTACCTGAACACAGCATCTGCCCTGTACCTGAACACAGCACCTGCCCTGTACCTGAACACAGCACCTGCCCTGTACCTGAACACAGCACCTGCTCTGTACCTGAACACAGCATCTGCTCTGTACCTGAACACAGCACCTGCTCTGTACCTGAACACAGCACCTGCTCTGTACCTGAACACAGCATCTGCCCTGTACCTGAACACAGCACCTGCCCTGTACCTGAACACAGCACCTGCCCTGTACCTGAACACAGCATCTGCTCTGTACCTGAACACAGCATCTGCTCTGTACCTGAACACAGCACCTGCCCTGTACCTGAACACAGCACCTGCCCTGTAGCATCTGCTCTGTACCTGAACACAGCACCTGCCCTGTACCTGAACACAGCACCTGCCCTGTACCTGAACACAGCACCTGCTCTGTACCTGAACACAGCACCTGCCCTGTACCTGAACACAGCACCTGCCCTGTACCTGAACACAGCACCTGCTCTGTACCTGAACACAGCACCTGCTCTGTACCTGAACACAGCATCTACCCTGTACCTGAACACAGCACCTGCCCTGTACCTGAACACAGCACCTGCCCTGTACCTGAACACAGCACCTGCCCTGTACCTGAACACAGCACCTGCCCTGTACCTGAACACAGCACCTGCTCTGTACCTGAACACAGCATCTGCCCTGTACCTGAACACAGCACCTGCTCTGTACCTGAACACAGCACCTGCCCTGTACCTGAACACAGCACCTGCTCTGTACCTGAACACAGCACCTGCTCTGTACCTGAACACAGCATCTGCCCTGTACCTGAACACAGCACCTGCCCTGTACCTGAACACAGCACCTGCCCTGTACCTGAACACAGCACCTGCCCTGTACCTGAACACAGCACCTGCTCTGTACCTGAACACAGCATCTGCCCTGTACCTGAACACAGCACCTGCCCTGTACCTGAACACAGCACCTGCCCTGTACCTGAACACAGCACCTGCTCTGTACCTGAACACAGCATCTGCCCTGTACCTGAACACAGCATCTGCCCTGTACCTGAACACAGCACCTGCCCTGTACCTGAACACAGCACCTGCCCTGTACCTGAACACAGCACCTGCTCTGTACCTGAACACAGCATCTGCCCTGTACCTGAACACAGCACCTGCCCTGTACCTGAACACAGCATCTGCTCTGTACCTGAACACAGCATCTGCCCTGTACCTGAACACAGCACCTGCCCTGTACCTGAACACAGCATCTGCCCTGTACCTGAACACAGCACCTGCCCTGTACCTGAACACAGCATCTGCCCTGTACCTGAACACAGCACCTGCCCTGTACCTGAACACAGCATCTGCCCTGTACCTGAACACAGCACCTGCCCTGTACCTGAACACAGCAGTAAATCAAGTTAAATGAAGCTTCACCATTTTGTCGACGACCTCCTTTAGCTTGCAGCACTCGTCCTGCAGATCTGAAGCTTCAGCTGACGGAGGAGGAGGAGATGATGATGAAGATGGAGGAGATGAAGATGGAGGAGATGATGATGAAGATGGAGGAGATGAAGATGGAGGAGGAGGAGCTGAAGGAGGAGGAGGAGCTAATGATGGAGTTTCCGACTCTTCCACCAGCCGCTGATCGCTCTGAGAACTGAAGGTTTGTTATGATAATAAAGGCTAAGCTGTACAGGAAGTGAACACCATACAGGAAGTGAACACCATACAGGAAGTGAACACCATACAGGAAGTGAACACCATACAGGAAGTCTATAGTACATATCTAGATAGTAATAATGATGGCAGACCGGCGGGTGTTCACGATGGCGTTGGCGCGGCCGAAGCCCTCGTCGTTCAGGCGCTCCCAGCGCAGCATCAGGTTGTGCCAGTCCGCCGCGTTGTCTTTCATCTTCCGGGCACTTCCTGTGACGGAAGAGCACTTCCTGTTTGTCCCTGTGGTGTCACCTGACCAGACAACATGAAACACCTCAATAACAATAATAAACATCATATTATTAATAACGGGTTTTATGGTTTTTCTCTTCATGAGATCTAGAACAGATAAACCCTTAAGACCCTTAAGACCCTTAAGACCCTTAAGACCCTCCATCTTAAAGGGCCCACGTCCTGCTTCTCTGGTTCTGACCCGTCCCCTTGTGTTCTGTAGCTTCTGCATGTGAACGCTCTGCAGAGTCTCACACCCTCAGAGTCTCACACCCTCAGAGTGCAGCCTGTAGAGACTAGGGAGTAACACTCTGACACAGAGAAGACCTGTCTGCAGAGTCTCACACCCTCAGAGTGCAGCCTGTAGAGACTAGGGAGTAACACTCTGACACAGAGAAGACCTGTCTGCTGAGTCTCACACCCTCAGAGTGCAGCCTGTAGAGACTAGGGAGTAACACTCTGACACAGAGAAGACCTGTCTGCTGAGTCTCACACCCTCAGAGTGCAGCCTGTAGGGAGTAACACTCTGACACAGAGAAGACCTGTCTGCAGAGTCTCACACCCTCAGAGTCTCACACCCTCAGAGTGCAGCCTGCAGGGAGTAACACTCTGACACAGAGAAGACCTGTCTGCAGAGTCTCACACCCTCAGAGTGCACCCTGCAGGGAGTAACACTCTGACACAGAGAAGACCTGTCTGCTGAGTCTCACACCCTCAGAGTGCAGCCTGCAGGGAGTAACACTCTGACACAGAGAAGACGTGTCTGCAGAGTCTCACACCCTCAGAGTGCACCCTGTAGGGAGTAACACTCTGACACAGAGAAGACGTGTCTGCAGAGTCTCACACCCTCAGAGTGCAGCCTGTAGGGAGAAACACTCTGACACAGAGAAGACGTGTCTGCAGAGTCTCACACCCTCAGAGTGCACCCTGTAGGGAGTAACACTCTGACACAGAGAAGACCTGTCTGCAGAGTCTCACACCCTCAGAGTCTCACACCCTCAGAGTGCAGCCTGTAGAGACTAGGGAGTAACACTCTGACACAGAGAAGACCTGTCTGCAGAGTCTCACACCCTCAGAGTGCACCCTGTAGGGAGAAACACTCTGACACAGAGAAGACGTGTCTGCAGAGTCTCACACCCTCAGAGTGCACCCTGTAGGGAGTAACACTCTGACACAGAGAAGACCTGTCTGCAGAGTCTCACACCCTCAGAGTGCAGCCTGTAGGGAGTAACACTCTGACACAGAGAAGACCTGTCTGCAGAGTCTCACACCCTCAGAGTGCAGCCTGCAGGGAGTAACATTCTGACACAGAGAAGACCTGTCTGCAGAGTCTCACACCCTCAGAGTCTCACACCCTCAGAGTGCAGCCTGTAGAGACTAGGGAGTAACACTCTGACACAGAGAAGACCTGTCTGCAGAGTCTCACACCCTCAGAGTGCAGCCTGTAGGGAGAAACACTCTGACACAGAGAAGACCTGTCTGCAGAGTCTCACACCCTCAGAGTGCACCCTGTAGAGACTAGGGAGTAACACTCTGACACAGAGAAGACCTGTCTGCAGAGTCTCACACCCTCAGAGTGCAGCCTGTAGGGAGTAACACTCTGACACAGAGAAGACCTGTCTGCAGAGTCTCACACCCTCAGAGTGCACCCTGTAGAGACTAGGGAGTAACACTCTGACACAGAGAAGACCTGTCTGCAGAGTCTCACACCCTCAGAGTGCAGCCTGTAGAGACTAGGGAGTAACACTCTGACACAGAGAAGACCTGTCTGCAGAGTCTCAGACCCTCAGAGTCTCACACCCTCAGAGTGCAGCCTGTAGGGCAGTGACCACCAACTGGCGGCCCGCGGGCCACATCCGGCCCGCCAGACATTCTCATCCGGCCCGCACGACGGGGGTGACTGTGGCGTTGGCGGAGTGGTTACTGCGTTCGCACCCCACCCATTTTTTTTTACAACGTCTCGTGAGTAAGGTGCAGTACCGGAGTCCAACAGAGAGGCAGCAGCTGCGGGACAGTAGACTGCGTACTGCGAAACCTCCCCTTCCTTGAAGAAGAAGAAGTGATCCTTCGTTGTGAAGAGTCTGCTTTGTGCGCTCCGCACCACAGCAGCAGCCCCGCTGCGACAGAGTCCAACAGAGAGGCAGGAGCTGCGGGACAGTAGCCTAGAAGCAGGGTTGGGTTGTAACGGAATATATGTAACGGCGTTACGTAATCAGAATACAAAAATCAAGTAGGCTAATTGTATTCAGCTGGCGTTACATTTGAAAAACGAGTAATCTGATTACAGTTACTTTCGTAAACCTGAAGTGAATACATTTTGGAATACTTATTGGAATTATTGGTGGAAAAGTTTCCTCACAAAATGTAATATTCATTACCGGCAGAACTGTGTGCACACTGCACAGCGCTGCAGCGTGTCTGTGAGCGAGAGAGAGATGCAGCGTGTCTGTGAGCGAGAGAGAGATGCAGCGTGTCTGTGAGGCCCCGCCCCCGCACGCAGACGAGAGAGAGATCTCTTTTAAAATATATTGAAAGTTAGAAACGGAGATGGTTAGATAAAATGTGCAAGATAACGTTGATGTAGCATTTCTTTATTGTCGAAATGATGACATTTATAACGGGATCAAATCAAAGTGAATGGCCTGCTGCTGCTGAATGCATGGGGCAAGTGACTGGAACACGTTTTAAAAGTTATTACATCGTTTCAGATAATAATAATAATAATGATAATTCATTCTATTTAGGGGCGCCTTTCAAAGCACCCAAGGACACCTTACAATTCATAACATATTCTAAGGAAAGGTTTACAGTAGGAGAATGCAGTCTGGGTGATGTTTTTTATGTGGGGTGCAGATGAGAGGGAGCTGTCCAGAATGACACCAAGATGTTGTGTTTGAGTTCTTGATACGCCATTAAAACAGTAAAACAAGTGTCTCCTGCTCACCAAAACATACCCATCTGTTATGGAAAAAGAAAGTATTCTAAAAGTAACCTGAACACGTTACTTTTATAAGACACGTAACTGTAACTGTATTCTGATTACTTTCAGAGCATGTATTCAGTAATCAGTAACTGATTACATTTACAAAGTAACCCTCCCAACCCTGCCTAGAAGTGATCCTTCGTTAGCGTGAAGAGTCTGCTAAGCTTTATGCAGTACCTGTACCCCCCCCCCCCCCCGGCCCGCGATAGTGTCTATTGGATACATTTTGGCCCTTGGACAAATGTAGTTGGTGATCCCTGCTGCAGGGAGTAACACTCTGACACAGAGAAGACGCTCTGCAGAGTCTCAGACCCTCAGAGTGCAGCCTGTAGGGAGTAACACTCTGACACAGAGAAGACCTGTCTGCAGAGTCTCACACCCTCAGAGTGCAGCCTGTAGGGAGTAACACTCTGACACAGAGAAGACCTGTCTGCAGAGTCTCACACCCTCAGAGTGCAGCCTGCAGGGAGTAACACTCTGACACAGAGAAGACCTGTCTGCTGAGTCTCACACCCTCAGAGTGCAGCCTGTAGGGAGAAACACTCTGACACAGAGAAGACCTGTCTGCAGAGTCTCACACCCTCAGAGTCTCACACCCTCAGAGTGCACCCTGTAGGGAGTAACACTCTGACACAGAGAAGACCTGTCTGCAGAGTCTCACACCCTCAGAGTCTCACACCCTCAGAGTGCACCCTGTAGGGAGTAACACTCTGACACAGAGAAGACCTGTCTGCAGAGTCTCACACCCTCAGAGTGCAGCCTGCAGGGAGTAACACTCTGACACAGAGAAGACCTGTCTGCTGAGTCTCACACCCTCAGAGTCTCACACCCTCAGAGTGCACCCTGTAGGGAGTAACACTCTGACACAGAGAAGACCTGTCTGCAGAGTCTCACACCCTCAGAGTGCACCCTGTAGGGAGTAACACTCTGACACAGAGAAGACCTGTCTGCTGAGTCTCACACCCTCAGAGTGCACCCTGTAGGGAGTAACACTCTGACACAGAGAAGACCTGTCTGCTGAGTCTCACACCCTCAGAGTGCACCCTGCAGGGAGTAACACTCTGACACAGAGAAGACCTGTCTGCAGAGTCTCACACCCTCAGAGTGCAGCCTGCAGGGAGTAACACTCTGACACAGAGAAGACCTGTCTGCAGAGTCTCACACCCTCAGAGTCTCACACCCTCAGAGTCTCACACCCTCAGAGTGCAGCCTGTAGGGAGAAACACTCTGACACAGAGAAGACCTGTCTGCAGAGTCTCACACCCTCAGAGTCTCACACCCTCAGAGTGCACCCTGTAGGGAGTAACACTCTGACACAGAGAAGACCTGTCTGCAGAGTCTCACACCCTCAGAGTGCACCCTGTAGGGAGTAACACTCTGACACAGAGAAGACCTGTCTGCAGAGTCTCACACCCTCAGAGTGCAGCCTGCAGGGAG
The DNA here is from genome assembly GCA_028583405.1 of Pogonophryne albipinna. Lineage (NCBI taxonomy): Eukaryota > Metazoa > Chordata > Actinopteri > Perciformes > Artedidraconidae > Pogonophryne > Pogonophryne albipinna. The sequence continues at coordinate 962,001 of JAPTMU010000033.1, read as the reverse complement.
TAACACTCTGACACAGAGAAGACCTGTCTGCAGAGTCTCACACCCTCAGAGTCTCACACCCTCAGAGTCTCACACCCTCAGAGTGCACCCTGTAGGGAGAAACACTCTGACACAGAGAAGACCTGTCTGCAGAGTCTCACACCCTCAGAGTGCACCCTGTAGAGAGTAACACTCTGACACAGAGAAGACCTGTCTGCAGAGTCTCACACCCTCAGAGTCTCACACCCTCAGAGTGCAGCCTGCAGGGAGTAACACTCTGACACAGAGAAGACCTGTCTGCAGAGTCTCACACCCTCAGAGTGCACCCTGTAGGGAGTAACACTCTGACACAGAGAAGGCCTGTCTGCTGAGTCTCACACCCTCAGAGTGCACCCTGCAGGGAGTAACACTCTGACACAGAGAAGACGTGTCTGCAGAGTCTCACACCCTCAGAGTGCACCCTGTAGGGAGTAACACTCTGACACAGAGAAGACCTGTCTGCAGAGTCTCACACCCTCAGAGTGCAGCCTGCAGGGAGTAACACTCTGACACAGAGAAGACCTGTCTGCAGAGTCTCACACCCTCAGAGTGCAGCCTGCAGGGAGTAACACTCTGACACAGAGAAGACCTGTCTGCAGAGTCTCACACCCTCAGAGTGCAGCCTGTAGGGAGTAACACTCTGACACAGAGAAGACCTGTCTGCAGAGTCTCACACCCTCAGAGTGCAGCCTGTAGGGAGAAACACTCTGACACAGAGAAGACCTGTCTGCTGAGTCTCACACCCTCAGAGTGCAGCCTGTAGGGAGTAACACTCTGACACAGAGAAGACCTGTCTGCAGAGTCTCACACCCTCAGAGTCTCACACCCTCAGAGTGCACCCTGTAGGGAGTAACACTCTGACACAGAGAAGACCTGTCTGCAGAGTCTCACACCCTCAGAGTGCAGCCTGCAGGGAGTAACACTCTGACACAGAGAAGACCTGTCTGCAGAGTCTCACACCCTCAGAGTGCAGCCTGCAGGGAGTAACACTCTGACACAGAGAAGACCTGTCTGCAGAGTCTCACACCCTCAGAGTGCAGCCTGTAGGGAGTAACACTCTGACACAGAGAAGACCTGTCTGCAGAGTCTCACACCCTCAGAGTGCAGCCTGCAGGGAGTAACACTCTGACACAGAGAAGACCTGTCTGCAGAGTCTCACACCCTCAGAGTGCAGCCTGTAGGGAGTAACACTCTGACACAGAGAAGACCTGTCTGCAGAGTCTCACACCCTCAGAGTGCAGCCTGTAGGGAGTAACACTCTGACACAGAGAAGACCTGTCTGCAGAGTCTCACACCCTCAGAGTGCAGCCTGTCAGGGAGTAACACTCTGACACAGAGAAGACCTGTCTGCAGAGTCTCAAACCCTCAGAGTGCAGCCTGTAGGGAGTAACACTCTGACACAGAGAAGACCTGTCTGCAGAGTCTCACACCCTCAGAGTGCAGCCTGCAGGGAGTAACACTCTGACACAGAGAAGACCTGTCTGCAGAGTCTCACACCCTCAGAGTGCAGCCTGTAGGGAGTAACACTCTGACACAGAGAAGACCTGTCTGCAGAGTCTCACACCCTCAGAGTGCAGCCTGCAGGGAGTAACACTCTGACACAGAGAAGACCTGTCTGCAGAGTCTCACACCCTCAGAGTGCAGCCTGCAGGGAGTAACACTCTGACACAGAGAAGACCTGTCTGCAGAGTCTCACACCCTCAGAGTGCAGCCTGCAGGGAGTAACACTCTGACACAGAGAAGACCTGTCTGCAGAGTCTCACACCCTCAGAGTGCAGCCTGCAGGGAGTAACACTCTGACACAGAGAAGACGTGTCTGCAGAGTCTCACACCCTCAGAGTGCAGCCTGTAGGGAGTAACACTCTGACACAGAGAAGACGTGTCTGCAGAGTCTCACACCCTCAGAGTGCAGCCTGCAGGGAGTAACACTCTGACACAGAGAAGACCTGTCTGCAGAGTCTCACACCCTCAGAGTGCAGCCTGTAGGGAGTAACACTCTGACACAGAGAAGACGTGTCTGCAGAGTCTCACACCCTCAGAGTGCAGCCTGCAGGGAGTAACACTCTGACACAGAGAAGACGTGTCTGCTGCCACAGAACGCCTCGTTGGACATTTCTCTGTTTCCATTGTTTACTTCCTGGGTATAGTGACGTAACGTAACGGCTCCGCGGATTGGTCCATTGCGGACTTCCTCACACACACACACACTCGGCGGACGTTGCAAGGCTCGCTGCTGCGAGGAGCGGACACTGTGAGCTGGCTCACTGGTGTGGGGTCGGCGAGACGGCGAGACACCGCGGAACTCAGCCTGGGCACACACACAAACTCCCAGCCAGGCTGCGGGTGTGTGTGTGTGTTCTGGCTGGGTTTAGCTGAGTCTCGCTGTCTCGCAGACGGCCACTGGGCTCACAGGGAGGGGGGGGCAGGAGTAGGACAGAGAGTGAAAACACAGACTATCAGAGATGCTGTTTGAGAAACCAATGTGAGTTTGGAACATTGAACAATGTGAATCTATTCTAGTCGACCTCAACGATGGCACGGGACCTTTAAGCTCTAATTCTTTCTCTCAACAAACATATTCTGGGGATTCATCTGTGATTATAGCACATGTAATAACTCCATCTGAGAGACATGACCTCTCTGCTAGAGACCTCATTATGTCCTGTTATTATAGAGTGTAGTAACTTCTCCATCTGAGAGACATGACCTCTCTGCTAGAGACCTCATTATGTCCTGTTATTATAGAGTGTAGTAACTTCTCCATCTGAGAGACATGACCTCTCTGCTAGAGACCTCATTATGTCCTGTTATTATAGAGTGTAGTAACTTCTTCATCTGAGAGACATGACCTCTCTGCTAGAGACCTCATTATGTCCTGTTATTATAGAGTGTAGTAACTTCTCCATCTGAGAGACATGACCTCTCTGCTAGAGACCTCATTATGTCCTGTTATTATAGAGTGTAGTAACTTCTTCATCTGAGAGACATGACCTCTCTGCTAGAGACCTCATTATGTCCTGTTATTATAGAGTGTAGTAACTTCTTCATCTGAGAGACATGACCTCTCTGCTAGAGACCTCATTATGTCCTGTTATTATAGAGTGTAGTAACTTCTCCATCTGAGAGACATGACCTCTCTGCTAGAGACCTCATTATGTCCTGTTATTATAGAGTGTAGTAACTTCTCCATCTGAGAGACATGACCTCTCTGCTAGAGACCTCATTATGTCCTGTTATTATAGAGTGTAGTAACTTCTTCATCTGAGAGACATGACCTCTCTGCTAGAGACCTCATTATGTCCTGTTATTATAGAGTGTAGTAACTTCTCCATCTGAGAGACATGACCTCTCTGCTAGAGACCTCATTATGTCCTGTTATTATAGAGTGTAGTAACTTCTCCATCTGAGAGACATGACCTCTCTGCTAGAGACCTCATTATGTCATCTGGACAATACAACCGGAAGTGACGATCAGCAGTTTGAGCCTCGTGCAAAGATCCGCGTTAATAATGTATCTCTCAGAGACCTTACTGTCTCTCTCAGAGACCTTACTGTCTCTCTCTCAGAGACCTTACTGTCTCTCTCAGAGACCTTACTGTCTCTCTCTCAGAGACCTTACTGTCTCTCTCTCAGAGACCTTACTGTCTCTCTCAGAGACCTTATTGTCTCTCTCTCAGAGACCTTACTGTCTCTCTCAGAGACCGTATTGTCTCTCTCTCAGAGACCTTATTGTCTCTCTCTCAGAGACCGTATTGTCTCTCTCTCAGAGACCTTACTGTCTCTCTCTCAGAGACCTTATTGTCTCTCTCTCTCAGAGACCTTACTGTCTCTCTCTCAGAGACCTTACTGTCTCTCTCTCAGAGACCGTATTGTCTCTCTCTCTCAGAGACCTTACTGTCTCTCTCTCAGAGACCTTATTGTCTCTCTCTCAGAGACCTTACTGTCTCTCTCAGAGACCGTATTGTCTCTCTCTCAGAGACCTTATTGTCTCTCTCTCAGAGACCTTACTGTCTCTCTCAGAGACCGTATTGTCTCTCTCAGAGACCTTACTGTCTCTCTCAGAGACCGTATTGTCTCTCTCTCAGAGACCTTACTGTCTCTCTCTCAGAGACCTTACTGTCTCTCTCTCAGAGACCGTATTGTCTCTCTCTCAGAGACCTTACTGTCTCTCTCTCAGAGACCTTATTGTCTCTCTCTCTCAGAGACCTTACTGTCTCTCTCTCAGAGACCGTATTGTCTCTCTCTCTCAGAGACCTTACTGTCTCTCTCTCAGAGACCTTACTGTCTCTCTCTCTCAGAGACCTTACTGTCTCTCTCTCTCAGAGACCTTACTGTCTCTCTCTCAGAGATCGTATTGTCTCTCTCTCAGAGACCGTATTGTCTCTCTCTCAGAGACCGTATTGTCTCTCTCTCAGAGATCGTATTTAGACCGTATTGTCTCTCTCTCAGAGACCGTATTGTCTCTCTCTCAGAGACCTTATTGTCTCTCTCAGAGACCGTATTGTCTCTCTCTCAGAGACCTTACTGTCTCTCTCTCAGAGACCGTATTGTCTCTCTCTCAGAGACCTTACTGTCTCTCTCTCAGAGACCTTATTGTCTCTCTCTCTCAGAGACCTTACTGTCTCTCTCAGAGACCTTACTGTCTCTCTCTCAGAGACCTTACTGTCTCTCTCTCAGAGACCGTATTGTCTCTCTCTCAGAGACCTTATTGTCTCTCTCAGAGACCGTATTGACCTTACTGTCTCTCTCTCAGAGACCTTACTGTCTCTCTCTCAGAGACCGTATTGTCTCTCTCTCTCAGAGACCTTACTGTCTCTCTCTCAGAGACCGTATTGTCTCTCTCTCTCAGAGACCTTACTGTCTCTCTCTCAGAGACCTTATTGTCTCTCTCTCTCAGAGACCTTACTGTCTCTCTCTCAGAGACCGTATTGTCTCTCTCTCAGAGACCGTATTGTCTCTCTCTCAGAGACCGTATTGTCTCTCTCTCAGAGACCGTATTGTCTCTCTCTCAGAGATCGTATTTAGACCGTATTGTCTCTCTCTCAGAGACCGTATTGTCTCTCTCTCAGAGATCGTATTTAGACCGTATTGTCTCTCTCTCAGAGACCGTATTGTCTCTCTCTCAGAGATCGTATTTAGACCGTATTGTCTCTCTCTCAGAGACCTTATTGTCTCTCTCTCTCAGAGACCTTACTGTCTCTCTCTCAGAGACCGTATTGTCTCTCTCTCAGAGACCGTATTGTCTCTCTCTCAGAGACCGTATTGTCTCTCTCTCAGAGATCGTATTTAGACCGTATTGTCTCTCTCTCAGAGACCGTATTGTCTCTCTCTCAGAGATCGTATTTAGACCGTATTGTCTCTCTCTCAGAGATCGTATTTAGACCGTATTGTCTCTCTCTCAGAGACCGTATTGTCTCTCTCTCAGAGACCGTATTTAGACCGTATTGTCTCTCTCTCAGAGACCGTATTGTGTCCTGTTAGTATAGAGTGCAGTAACTCACCCTCCATCTGACAAATACTAATAAAAACTATAAAATAAATCCTCGAGCACACGTACAGCTTCCGGGTTCTTCTTCTGTAGTGCAGCCGCTTCTTCTTCTTCTTCTTCTTCTTCTTCTGTGGTTTACCGGCTCAGAGGCGCCACAGCGCCCCCTGCCGGAGGGACATCTGAAAAATAAATATGGAACAAAATGTAAAATAAATATTAAAATAATTTTGATTCCAATATGAAGATGTTGTTCACCGGTCAAAGTAAATATAATATAGCAGTTAGATGAGGTGTAGAGGTCTCTCTCCCTCTCTCTCTCTCTCTCTCCCTCTCTCTGTCTATCTCTCTCTCTCCTCTTTCTCCTCTCTCCTCTCTCTGTCTCTCTCTCTCCCTCTCTCTCTATCTATCTCTCTCTCTCCTCTTTCTGTCTCTCTCTCTCCCTCTCTCTCAATTCAATTCAATTCAATATGCTTTATTGGCATGAATGTCAGGTGAACAATATTGCCAAAGCGTCAACGATATATGATAAGAAAAAAAAAAATACAAAAACAATTCATTCATTAAACAATTTACAACAATATATTACAAAACCTCAAGTATCAAATGTAAAAAGAAAGAAAGGAAGAAAAGAAAGACACATGAAGTAGAGGAGCAATCAGAGTGAGCTGAGGGGAACAGCTGTTATGTGTTGTTGTTGTCTCTTAGGCTGTGACATGCGCTCACATATTTCGCTGCTTCTATGCTGCTGGCACTATTTTCTCCAAGTACATGTTGCATTTTATTCTGGTCAGACAGTGATTCAAAATCTTGGAGTTTACATGTTATCTTTGTAAAGAACTTTGTTCTAATGTCTTGGTATGTTTGACAGTGCAGCAGGAAGTGTTGTTCTGTCTCCACCTGTCTCTGAGGACAGAGCTGACACAGCCTCTCTTCTCTAGGCAGCCAGGTCTGCCTGTGTCGGCCAGTCTCTACGGCCAGGCTGTGGTCACTGAGTCTGTACATTGTTAATGTCTTCCTCAGTTTGGGATCAGTAACGGCGCTCAGATAGTTTGCCACCGTGTACTGTCTGTTTAGAGCCAAATAGCATTGAAGTTTGTTTTGGGTTTTCGTGGTACATGTCCAATAGTTGATGTAATTTTCTTTTTCTTTAGCTATGATTTGGTTGGGCCAGATTGTGTGAGGGCTGTCCTGAGGCCTTGTCCTGTTAGAGGAGGTGAGCCTCAGGACCAGCTGGTTGAGGGGACTCCTCTCAATGTTCTCCTCTTGGCAATGGAGGGCTTTGTAATGGTAGGAGTTGGGATCACTGGTTTTTAGGTGGTTGTAGAATTTGACTGCTCTTTTTTGTATCCTAATTAAAAGGGGGAATTGGCCTAGCTCAGCTCGGCATCCATTGTTGGGGGTGTTCCTGTGGACTCTCAGGATGCTCTTGCATATCTCCGCATGTAGGGTTTCTATTGGGTGTTTGTCCCATTTAACAAAGTCTTGATTTCCAAGAGGACCCCACACTTCGCTACCATACAGTATGATTGGTTCTATTATTGAATTGAATATTTTGAGCCAGATTCTAACAGGTATATCTATATTTGAAGACTTTTTGATAGCATAGAAAGCCTTTCTTCCTTTGTCTCTGAGATCATTAATGGCCAGATTGAAATTTCCTGTCGAAGTAATTTTGAGTCCCAAATATGTGTAGCTGTGTGTGTGTTCTATGTCGGTGGAGCCCAGTAAGAACCGGTGTGGGTTTCCCTGACCCCTGGGTCGTTTCTGGAAGACCATAATCCTGGTCTTTTCCAGATGAACTGTCAGGGTCCAGGTCTGACAGAAGGGTTCCAGATGAACTGTCAGGGCCCAGGTCTGACAGAAGGGTTCCAGATTAACTGTCAGGGCCCAGGTCTGACAGAAGCTTTGCAGATGATCCATTTGCTGTTGTAATGCCTCCTTAGATGGAGCTAGCAATATTAGATCATCTGCAAACAGGAGGCATTTAATTTGTGTGTCAGAGAGGGTGAGTCCAGGGATATCGGATTGTTCTAATGATTTTGCAAATTGATCAATATAAATGTTAAATAGGGTGGGGCTGAGACTGCAGCCCTGTTTCACCCCTCTACTTTGGGGGAAGACATCTGTTTCCATATTGCCCATTTTCACCGCACATTTATTATTGGTATACATTGCTTTAATGATATCATATGTTTTCCCCCCTACACCGTTTTCAATCAACTTCAGGAACAGACCGTTATGCCAAATTGAGTCGAATGCTTTTTTGAAATCTACAAAACAAGAGAAAATCTTCTTATTTTGGTGAACATGTTTATTAATGAGGGTGTGGAGGGTATATATATGGTCTGTAGTCCGATGTTGTGGTGTAAATCCAATCTGACTCTTGCTCAGGACATTATGTTCACTGAGGAAGTCTTGCAGTCGGCTGTTTAGGATGCTGCAGAATAACTTCCCCAGGTTGCTGCTGACACATATGCCTCGGTAATTGTTTGGGTCAAATTTATTTCCATTTTTAAATATTGGTGTGATGATTCCTTTGCTCCAGATGTCAGGGAAATGTCCAATGCCCAGAACGAGATTGAATAGTTTCAACATGGCAGTGTTGAACTTATGGCTGCTAAATTTCAGCATTTCATTTAAAATGCCATCAGGACCGCTGGCCTTCCTTTGTTGGAGGGCCTGGAGTTTAGCCAGGAGCTCTTCCTCAGTAATGCTATAGTCTAAAGGGTTCTGGTTGTCTTTAACGACTGATTCTAGAATGTGTAGTTTGTTGAGGAGATCATTTTGGGCCGAATTCAGTGTAACGGTATTATACAGGTTTTCAAAGTGTGTTTTCCAAATGTCCCCATTTTGAATAGCCAGTTCTTCCTTGTGTGGTTTGCTGAAAGAGTGCCATTTCTTCCAGAAATGATTTGAGTCAATGGACTCTTCAATGATTTCAAGTTGGTGCTGCACATGTTGCTCCCTTTTAGTTCTGAGTGTTCTTCTGTATACTTTCAGTGTTTCCCAATATTGGAGGCGGAGCTCAGGATTGTCAGGTTGTCTGTGTTTTTTGATTTGATAAACTTCTGAGGGTTTTTTCTCAGATGTCTGCAGTCTGTATCAAACCACTTTTCATTGGTTGACTTTTTTGATTTATGATATTGTGGTTTTTTCAGATCGGATAAATCTGCCACATTGTCAAAGATGCTGTTAATATCCCACACAGCCTGATTCAGGCCATCATTACTGTGGGGATACGGGGTGGATAGAAAATGGTCTAATTGGGATTGAATTGTTTGATGTCTGATTGCTTTCTGATACTCGTCCTTGCTATTGTTTGTCCATCTATAAGGTTGTTTGGTATAGTTCAGTTTACTGGGTTCTGCTGCGTGAGGGTCTGTTACTGTCTTCTTAATGTAGAGTGTAATTTTACTATGATCAGATAAGGGTGTTAGGGGGCTGACTGTGAATGCCCTCAGACAGAAGGGGTCGAGGTCTGTGATGCTATAATCTACTGAGCTATTGCCAAGAGGAGAGCTGTGTGTGTAGTGACCAAAGGAGTCCCCTCGAAGCCGACCGTTAACAATGTGCAGGCCCTGCGTTCGGCACAGCTGCAGTAGTTGCTGCCCGCTTTTGTTGACAGTTTTGTCAAAGTTGTTCCTGTGGGAGTGTGAAGGGAGGGGAATGCTGATTTGGCCAGGTATATGTTTGTCTCCCTGTGGGCTAATAGAATCTGGTTCTATACCTGTCCTGGCATTAAGGTCCCCACAGATCAGTACACTTCCCTGGGCCTGGTATTGATTGATCTCATCTTCAAGAATGGAGAAACTATTTTCACTATAATAAGGTGATTCTGATGGGGGGATATATGCTGTACACATGAAAATGTCTTTATCCATGGCGACCACCTCTCTTTTTATTTTGAGCCAAATTGAAAATTCGCCTTTTTTGATGAGTTCTATTGAGTGTACAAGTTTTTCCTTATACCAAATCAGCATTCCTCCTGAATCCCTGCCCTGGGTCACTCCTTTGAGTTTGGTGGATGGGAACACTATCTCTCTATAGCCTAAGGGACAACCAGTGGACATGTCTCCTCTACTCCAGGTCTCCTGTAAAACCATCACATCTGCATCTCCTAACTCTTTGGTGAAGTCTGGGGTCCTGCTCTTAAGGCCAAAAGCAGAGGACCTCAGACCCTGGACATTCCAACATGAAATAATAAATGATCTAGATTGCATTAAAACAGAGAAAGATTCAGAGCATTCAACATTAAAATGAGATAAACTCCCAAATCGCTGGTTATTAATAAGTAGATTGATTTAAGAACACATTAGATATATGGGATTTCAATATACGATAGATTTAACTATTTTACAGAACAGTTTTTTTGTTGTTGTCTACTGTATAGCAAGAAAACAAACAATGGCTACTGATTGTCTACTGTGGTACCTGACCTATCAGGTGGGAGCAGAGCAGGCTGAGCATCTGCTGGATGTCTCTCAGCTCGTCGTGTTGGGGGGTGTGGGTGGGTTCAGGGACATGGGTGGTGGTGGTAAGGGTTGGGCCTGCTGTTCTCTTCACTGCCTGAGCATAACTCAGTGGGTCAGGGTGTAGCTTCCGTCGCTGTGGTTGGGGTAGGACCCCTGGGGACAGCAGTGGTTCTGGCCTTGCTTGAGGGTAATCATAGTTGCCCTGGTGGGATCTTAGTGGGGCATGGTGTGGAAGAAGATGAGGATGATCTTGTCTCCATGGGTGTTGTCTGGGTGGTGGTCCAGTGAGGTGCCTTTCTGGTCTAAGGGGGTTTTGGGCCGGACTGCTCCTTCTGCGGGGTGTGGATTGGTCTCTATTGAGAGCGACGTCTTTCAGTGTCCGGGCGAAGATGGGGACTGTGTTTTTATACAGATGGACTTGGTCGTATAGACAGTTGATATCCAGGGTGGGGTGGTGGGCCAGGTGGACGTTGGGCCTCAGGATACAGTCTCTGGACATGTTGCTGTTGATCCTGTGGATGGTGTCGGGATGGAGGTCTTTCCTTGGTAGCAGGGTTGACATGACCACTCTGCTGTTGGGGAAGGTGGTGGAGGCTTTCTCTATCACTCCTCTGAGTGACTCTGACACTCTCTCCTGCTGGCTCCTCAGGTCGTTGGAGCCAGTGTGGATGATGATGTGGCTTGGGGATCCCAGCTGCTCCTCTGACAGCAGGTCCATGGCATGTTGGGTGTTTGGACACCAGATTTTAGCCACTGTGTGGGTGGGGAAAAGTTTATTTTCATCAATGAATTTGCCATTGGAGTCGATGAGGATGACAATGTCTGGCTTCCCTCTCTGCTGTGCTGGTCTGGAAGGATGAGGGGTGGTGTTAGTCTGTGGGCTAGGGGTGGTGTTCATCTGTGTGATGGGGGGAGAAGTGGGAGTTGGGTTAGCCTGTGGGCTAGAGATGGAGCTGGGGGTAGAGGGTGGCTGCTGAGTTGGAGGGTTCTGGCTGCTCTCAATGGGGGTCACAGGGTTCTGGTTGTGGTCTGGGTGTGAGTCCAGCTGCTCTTTCAGGGCCTGTGCAACTCTCTCTGTCTCCTGAAGCTCCTCAGATAGAGTAGCCAGTTCTCTCCTGTAGCTCTGTCCCTCCTCTCTCAGCTCCCTCACCTCCTCTGTCAGAGCGGCCAGCCGTGCCATGTGACTCTCTCTGTCCTGCTGCAGCTCTCGCACCTCAGTCCCCCACGGCGGACAGCTCTCTCCTGTGGCTGTCTCTGTCCTGCCTCAGCTTGGTGAGCTCTGTGCTGATGGCAGACGAGTCCCCCTGGACCGTGGTGTCCTGGGTTGGCTGTTGGCTGATCAGCTCTCGCAACTGTACAAGCTCTCTCTCTAACTCTGTGAACTTCACCTTCAGGTCAGTGATGGTGTGTTTAAGCTGGGGGTCCTGGGCCTGTTCTGGGCCGGCGGGTTCTCCCTCCTCAGGGTCAGCAGTGGGGCAGCCAGAAGTGGGGGTGGTGTCCGTCTCTGGCAGGGTGTGGTTGTTCTCAGTGGGGGCAGATTTCTCCTGTTGGGCCCGTTCCTTTATAAGGAGAAAGTCCAGCCCAAATTGTGTGAGGTTCCCCTGCACCATGACAGTCCCGTTCTTATATATGTTGACTGTTGTCATGACAGTGTCTGGGTCTTCTACCTCTTTAATTTTGAGTTTCCAGCCATTGCAGATCCCCTCTTTCTTCACAGAAGGGTAGTGGGCACTTATGGCGGCGTGCCATGCTAATGGCTGGTCTGTGAGGAAGATCAGATTGCTGACTTCTCCACTCTTGTACAGGTCAGCAAAGAGCGTCTCTGGTCTATCCTTCAACAGTTTTAGTTTGTATGCTCTCTCTCTCCCTCTCTCTATCTATCTCTCTCTCTCTCACTCTCTCTCTCTCTCTCTCTGTCTCTCTCTCTCTCTCTACCTGTCCTCTCTCTCTCTCTCTCTCTCTCTCTCTCTCTCTCTCTCTCTCTCTCTCTCTCTCTCTCTCTGTCTCTCTCTCTGTCTCTCTCTCTGTCTCTCTTTCTCTCTGTCTCTCTCTCTCTCTCTCTCTCTCTGTCTCTCTCTCTCTCTCTCTCTCTCTATCTATCTCTCTCTCTCCTCTTTCTGTCTCTCTCTCTCCCTCTCTCTCTCTATCTATCTCTCTCTCTCCTCTTTCTGTCTCTCTCTCTCCCTCTCTCTCTCTCTCCCTCTCTCTATCTATCTCTCTCTCTCCTCTTTCTGTCTCTCTCTCTCTCTCTCTCTCTATCTATCTCTCTCTCTCCTCTTTCTGTCTCTCTCTCTCCCTCTCTCTCTCTATCTATCTCTCTCTCTCCTCTTTCTGTCTCTCTCTCTCCCTCTCTCTCTCTCTCACTCTCTCTCTCACTCTCTCTCTCTCTCTCTCTGTCTCTCTCTCTCTCTCTCTCTCTCTCTCTCTCTCTCTCTCTGTCTCTCTCTCTGTCTCTCTCTCTCTCTGTCTCTCTCTCTGTCTCTCTCTCTGTCTCTCTCTCTCTCTGTCTCTCTCTCTCTCAATTCAATTCAATTCAATCCAATATGCTTTATTGGCATGAATGTCAGGTGAACAATATTGCCAAAGCGTCAAGGATATATGATAAGAAAAAAAAATACAAAAACAATTCATTCATTAAACAATTTACAACAATATATTACAAAACCTCAAGAATCAAATGTAAAAAGAAAGAAAGGAAGAAAAGAAAGACACATGAAGTAGAGGAGCAATCAGAGTGAGCTGAGGGGAACAGCTGTTATGTGTTGTTGTTGTCTCTTAGGCTGTGACATGCGCTCACATATTTCGCTGCTTCTCTGCTGCTGGCACTATTTTCTCCAAGTACATGTTGCATTTTATTCTGGTCTGTCTGTCTCCTCCTGTCTGTCTCCTCCTGTCTGTCTCCACCTGTCTGTCTCCTCCTGTCAGTCTCCTCCTGTCTGTCTCCTCCTGTCTGTCTCCACCTGTCTGTCTCCACCTGTCTGTCTCTCTCTCACCTGTCTGTCTCCTCCTGTCTGTCTCCTCCTGTCTGTCTCCACCTGTCTGTCTCCTCCTGTCTGTCTCCACCTGTCTGTCTCTCTCTCACCTGTCTGTCTCCTCCTGTCTGTCTCCTCCTGTCAGTCTCCTCCTGTCTGTCTCCACCTGTCTATCTCCACCTGTCTGTCTCCACCTGTCTGTCTCCACCTGTCTGTCTCCTCCTGTCTGTCTCCACCTGTCTGTCTCCACCTGTCTGTCTCCTCCTGTCTGTCTCCACCTGTCTGTCTCCACCTGTCTGTCTCCTCCTGTCTGTCTCCTCCTGTCTGTCTCCTCCTGTCTGTCTCCTCCTGTCTGTCTCCACCTGTCTGTCTCCTCCTGTCTGTCTCCTCCTGTCTGTCTCCTCCTGTCAGTCTCCTCCTGTCTGTCTCCACCTGTCTGTCTCCACCTGTCTGTCTCCACCTGTCTGTCTCTCTCTCACCTGTCTGTCTCCTCCTGTCTGTCTCCTCCTGTCAGTCTCCTCCTGTCTGTCTCCACCTGTCTATCTCCACCTGTCTGTCTCCACCTGTCTGTCTCCACCTGTCTGTCTCCTCCTGTCTGTCTCCACCTGTCTGTCTCCACCTGTCTGTCTCCACCTGTCTGCCTCTCTTCTCTCTGTCTCCACCTGTCTGTCTCCACCTGTCTTTCTCCACCTGTCTGTCTCCACCTGTCTGTCTCCACCTGTCTGTCTACACCTGTCTCTGCTCAGACAGTGATTCAAAATCTTGGAGTTTACATGTTATCTTTGTAAATAACTTTGTTCTAATGTCTTGGTATGTTTGACAGTGCAGCAGGAAGTGTTGTTCTGTCTCCACCTGTCTCTGAGGACAGAGCTGACACAGCCTCTCTCTCTCTGTCTCCACCTGTCTCTGAGGACAGAGCTGACACAGCCTCTCTTCTCTCTGTCTCCACCTGTCTCTGAGGACAGAGCTGACACAGCCTCTCTTCTCTCTGTCTCCACCTGTCTCTGAGGACAGAGCTGACACAGCCTCTCTTCTCTCTGTCTCCACCTGTCTCTGAGGACAGAGCTGACACAGCCTCTCTTCTCTCTGTCTCCACCTGTCTCTGAGGACAGAGCTGACACAGCCTCTCTTCTCTCTGTCTCCACCTGTCTCTGAGGACAGAGCTGACACCCCTCTCTTCTCTCTGTC
>JAPTMU010000033.1:898454-946863 GCA_028583405.1 Pogonophryne albipinna | reverse complement strand
TGTGTGTGTGTGTGTGTGTGTGTGTGTGTGTGTGTGTGTGTGTGTGTGTGTGTGTGTGTGTGTGTGTGTGTGTGTGTGTGTGTGTGTGTGTGTGTGTGTGTGTGTGTGTGTGTGTGTGTGTGTGTGTGTGTGTGTGTGTGTGTGTGTGTGTGTGTGTGTTATATATGCCACTGACAGTGTTCAGCTTTACCACCTCTGACAGCCGACTGCTAAACATTTCTCCTCCGTTACTCTCCATCGGTGAGATGGCAAAAGTAGATGTAATAAAAGTCAGGAACGTGCCCCGTACAATTCAAACAGAGACTATCGTGTTACACTGAAACCATATGAGGGAACATACCATACACTCACAGGAACAACGAGGAAGGAAATGTTAAAAGGATAAATATTTGAGAAACATGTTTTCACCACTCTAGGTCTTCTTTCGGGTTATTTTCCCCTTGAAAAGCCTTGAGAAAGACCTGTATGTCCTTCCTTACTGCTCTTATATTTTGCATTGCATCCTGTTTATTCTGTTTCACAAGAACACACAACTTATTTTACATCCAAGGTCGAGTATACAGAGCAACCAGTCATGATTATTTCCCACCATTAACTTACAGAATGTACTGCATGTTACTAAGCCTGTTGGTATTTTCCACATGGTGTTCCATTCTACTACTGGAAGTAAATGAGTCTCTCTCGCTCTCTCGCTCTCTCTCGCTCTCTCGCTCTCGCGCTCCCTCTCGCTCTCGCTCTCGCGCTCCCTCTCGCTCTCGCGCTCCCTCTCGCTCTCTCTCTCGCGCTCCCTCTCGCGCTCCCTCTCGGTCTCTCTCTCGCGCGCTCGCGCTCCCTCTCGGTCTCTCTCTCGCGCGCTCGCGCTCCCTCTTTCTCTCTCTCGCGCGCTCGCTCTCTCTCTCTCGCTCGCTCTCTCTCTCGCTCTCGCTCTCTCGCTCTCTCTCTCGCTCTCGCTCTCTCGCTCTCTCGCTCTCGCTCTCTCGCTCTCTCTCTCGCGCTCTCTCGCTCTCTCGCTCTCTCGCTCTCTCGCTCTCGCTCGCTCTCTCGCTCTCTCGCTCTCGCTCGCTCTCTCGCTCTCTCGCTCTCGCTCGCTCTCTCGCTCTCTCGCTCTCGCGCTCTCTCTCGCGCGCTCGCGCTCCCTCTCGCGCTCCCTCTCGCGCTCCCTCTCGCTCTCGCTCTCTCTCTCGCGCGCTCGCTCTCTCTCTCGCGCTCGCTCTCTCGCTCGCTCTCTCTCTCGCGCTCGCTCTCTCGCTCGCTCTCTCTCTCGCGCTCGCTCGCTCTCTCTCTCGCGCTCTCTCTCTCGCGCTCGCTCGCTCTCTCGCGCTCGCTCGCTCTCGCTCTCGCGCTCTCTCTCTCGCGCTCGCTCGCTCTCTCGCGCTCGCTCGCTCTCGCTCTCTCTCGCGCTCTCTCTCGCGCTCGCTCTCGCGCTCGCTCTCGCTCTCGCTCTCGCGCTCGCTCTCGCACTCTCTCGCGCTCTCGCTCTCTCGCTCTCGCATCGTATTATTTTAAAGACATTTTTTGCATTTCTGCTTCTTGGTGATAAAAGGTAGGGGGGAGAAAGAGGGGGTGACATGTCCAACAGAGGTCCCACCAGCTGTGTGCGTAACTTTTTAGTGTCCCCTGGTCTCCCAGCTGTGTGCGTCACTTTTTAGTGTCCCCTGGTCTCCCAGCTGTGACCGTCACTTTTTAGTGTCCCCTGGTTTCCCAGCTGTGTGCGTCACTTTTCAGTGTCCCCTGGTCTCCCAGTTGTGTGCGTCATTTTTCAGTGTCCCCTTGTCTCCAAGCTGTGTGCGACACTTTTCAGTGTCCCCTGGTCTCCCAGCTGTGTGCGTCACTTTTCAGTGTCCCCTGGTCTCCCAGCTGTGTGCGTCACTTTTCAGTGTCCCCTGGTCTCCCAGTTGTGTGCGTCACTTTTCAGTGTCCCCTGGTCTCTTTTGTGTTTTGAGCTTCTTGCAGCGTTTTGTATTTGCAGCTTTTAGTAAACGCTGCGCATGTCTCCTCAAGTTGCTGAATGTTCTCTAAACGCTGCATGTGTTGTCAAGTTGCTGAAGATGTTTCTTCATGTGTTTTGGTAGATTTGTGTTTTTATATTTGCATTATTTCCAGCAGTGCAGCACATTTCTCCTAATGGAAATTATTTGGGATGTTGTAGCCCGTCAGCCAACGTACAATGGGGACCCTAAAGATGAAGCAGCTTAATGCAATTGAGCCATAATTGGTTTGTTGTATTATTTAAATCAGTGCTTCACGTCACGTGTCAAAATATCCTCTATGAAAAGGAGTATTAAGATTTTCTGCTGTGGCGTTTATGCAACTAATCGCTTGATATTTGTATTAGTATACTGACTTCTTTGTGTGATTTCTATAACATCCATCGAGCTTTGTCTCATAATCCGTCACAAGCTGGTATGGTGGTGGGTGGACATCAGTGACTTCAGTAGAGCCACTGTCGCTGCTTAAAAGGTCATTGAATAAATGAGGGGTTGTTCATTCAAAATGCAAAAAGCTGCACCATGCAAACATGTCTTTATGGCAACAATATGAACGTGACTTTAGGAATCAATCGCGCATGAACCCCCCCCCCTAAATGAAGTCTCCTAACATGCCGTCATGTCAGATGTCACGCCGAGTAATTACTGCAATCCCAGCAGAATATGATCTCCTCCAATCACAGCGTCTGGGTGAACATGCGGAGAATGCAATGCCACATGCTGGAAATAACTGTGCGCGTGTGTGTGTGTGTGTGTGTGTGTGCGTCCACTGGGACAAAGAGAAAAAGTCGTTATAGCAGCTCATTCATCAGCTGCAGATTCTCACAGCCTCAGAGGTTACAGGCTGTAACTTTCTGAGAGGAAAACGGATGTGCAGTCTGCAGGGAGGGTCTGCAGCCCGCTCTTAATTCTTTTAATTCCTCTAAACTTCCTGTGTTCTGACACTAGAGTTTAACAGAAGTCACATTCCTGTCATTGTGAGCCAGTTCAGCTCAAAACGACGCAAAACCCAGAGACATAATGACCTTTGAATTTTGATTTGACTGCAACAACAATGCTGCTCAGTGTTGTCAGAGGACAGGGAGGCACAGTGCTGCTGGAGGGAATATATTATGCTTTTTTATTACATGGCAATGATTTAATACAACTACATTTTATTTATATAGACCCATTTATAGAACAAACTAGTCTAAGGGGGCTTTACTGTTTGTGCAGATCAGAATAAATACAAAAACTACTGTGAAAATTAATAAAATGAAATATACTGTAATATAATGTTCAGACAAGCCTGAGACAAATGTAATGACAACATGTCAATTTGAATGTTAACACCAATGAAATAAAAGCGAGGGACTTCCATTAGTCAGGCTTAAAATGGTTTGTTTCTGCTGGGCTCGATCCAGCTCCAACATGCTACAGCAGATGTTCAGTGTTAAGCCTGACTCCAACGATCACAGGAGGATTGTGATTGGCCGGTGTTGAGGAGGGCAGAGGTGTGTCTGTGCTCTTTAACCCAAACTCTGACTCAGTGTTGACAGAGTCAGGGGTCGAGACCCTCTGCAGAGAGAAGAGGTGGAGGAGACACTGAAGACTCGTCTAATAGCTGTCCTCATGTGTCACATTGTTGTTATTCCATGTCCGGGGGGGGGGGATAGGAAGCTAGCTTTGAAGATAGCGTGCTAATTCCTCCTCACATGCTCCCATGAAGTGTCTTTAGAAGAAGATGATTGATCTGCTTTAAGTTCCTATTTGATCCTTTTGTGACCAATGCAAGGAAAAGAAAGTTAATTTAAAGAGGCCTTATTCTGTTTCCTGAGTTTCCCCTTTCCTTTAGTTTGTTATATATGACATCACTATGTTAGCACTCCCACTACATACTGATATACACCTGAACATCAGCAGGAGAGGACTCTTTAAAGTAGAGACACTACATACTGATATACACCTGAACATCAGCAGGAGAGGACTCTTTAAAGTAGAGACACTACATACTGATATACACCTGAACATCAGCAGGAGAGGACTCTTTAAAGTAGAGACACTACATACTGATATACACCTGAACATCAGCAGGAGAGGACTCTTTAAAGTAGAGACACTACATACTGATATACACCTGAACATCAGCAGGAGAGGACTCTTTAAAGTAGAGACACTACATACTGATATACACCTGAACATCAGCAGGAGAGGACTCTTTAAAGTAGAGACACTACATACTGATATACACCTGAACATCAGCAGGAGAGGACTCTTTAAAGTAGAGGCACTACATACTGATATACACCTGAACATCAGCAGGAGAGGACTCTTTAAAGTAGAGACACTACATACTGATATACACCTGAACATCAGCAGGAGAGGACTCTTTAAAGTAGAGACACTACATACTGATATACACCTGAACATCAGCAGGAGAGGACTCTTTAAAGTAGAGACACTACATACTGATATACACCTGAACATCAGCAGGAGAGGTCTCTTTAAAGTAGAGACACTACATACTGATATACACCTGAACATCAGCAGGAGAGGACTCTTTAAAGTAGAGACACTACATACTGATATACACCTGAACATCAGCAGGGGAGGACTCTTTAAAGTAGAGACACTACATACTGATATACACCTGAACATCAGCAGGAGAGGACTCTTTAAAGTAGAGACACTACATACTGATATACACCTGAACATCAGCAGGAGAGGACTCTTTAAAGTAGAGACACTACATACTGATATACACCTGAACATCAGCAGGGGAGGACTCTTTAAAGTAGAGACACTACATACTGATATACACCTGAACATCAGCAGGAGAGAACTCTTTAAAGTAGAGACACTACATACTGATATACACCTGAACATCAGCAGGAGAGGACTCTTTAAAGTAGAGACACTACATACTGATATACACCTGAACATCAGCAGGAGAGGACTCTTTAAAGTAGAGACACTACATACTGATATACACCTGAACATCAGCAGGAGAGGACTCTTTAAAGTAGAGACACTACATACTGATATACACCTGAACATCAGCAGGAGAGGTCTCTTTAAAGTAGAGACACTACATACTGATATACACCTGAACATCAGCAGGAGAGGACTCTTTAAAGTAGAGACACTACATACTGATATACACCTGAACATCAGCAGGAGAGGACTCTTTAAAGTAGAGACACTACATACTGATATACACCTGAACATCAGCAGGAGAGGACTCTTTAAAGTAGAGACACTACATACTGATATACACCTGAACATCAGCAGGAGAGGACTCTTTAAAGTAGAGACACTACATACTGATATACATCTGAACATCAGCAGGAGAGGACTCTTTAAAGTAGAGACACTACATACTGATATACACCTGAACATCAGCAGGAGAGGACTCTTTAAAGTAGAGACACTACATACTGATATACACCTGAACATCAGCAGGAGAGGACTCTTTAAAGTAGAGACACTACATACTGATATACACCTGAACATCAGCAGGGGAGGACTCTTTAAAGTAGAGACACTACATACTGATATACACCTGAACATCAGCAGGAGAGGACTCTTTAAAGTAGAGACACTACATACTGATATACACCTGAACATCAGCAGGAGAGAACTCTTTAAAGTAGAGACACTACATACTGATATACACCTGAACATCAGCAGGAGAGGACTCTTTAAAGTAGAGACACTACATACTGATATACACCTGAACATACTATAATCAAAGTTTTGCCAACTTAAGTTATGAAATGAGACAAACGTACACAAGAAACTTAATGAAAATAGCTGAGATAAATCCTTTGATGTAGTTAACAACACAATATTTAGTTTGCATCCTTATAGTGTAATGTCTGAGAAGACACCTAATAAACAGGAAATAAACCACAATCCACATTTGACGTTGGTTTTATCTCTTTTTTATTGGCATTTCCTGTTCGTTGGCGGCCGCTCAAACATTTGTTATATAGTCACAGCATTAGTGTGAAGAAATCTATGAAAGAAAGCATCCTTAAGAAGTACGAGTTAGATCAACTGCGGTGTTTCCATTCACTCTGCATGTTCTGGTTAATGTTAGAGTTCAAACTAAGTAAAATGCTGTTCTCATCAAAGAGGAATGGATCTGCTTTCTTTCACATTCAGCTGACAGGCTTTTTTTCTGTCCGATCCCCAGAGGTATTGCTAAGTCACGTTAACAAGCAGACAGAGGGAAGGAGTGGAGTACAAATACTTCGTTGCTGTACTTAAGTACATTTTTCTGGTATCAGTACTTTACTCCACTACTTATTTTCCTGACGACTTTTTACTTTCTACTTCTTACATGTTGAACACAAATACCTGAACTTTCTACTTCTCACATGTTGAACTCAAATACCTGTACTTTCTACTTCTCACATGTTGAACCCAAATACCTGTACTTTCTACTTCTTACATGTTGAACACAATTACCTGTACTTTCTACTTCTTACATCCATCCATCCATCCATCTTCTTCCGCTTATCCGTGGTCGGGTCTCGGGGGTAGCAGTTCCAGCAGAGAGCCCCAAACTTCCTTTTCCCTGGCGACATCAACCAGCTCTGACTGGGGGATCCCAAGGCGCTCCCAGGCCAGCGAAGAGATATAATCCCTCCACCTGGTCCTAGGTCTACCCCTTGGTCTCTTCCCAGCTGGACGTGCCTGGAACACCTCCCTAGGGAGGCGCCCAGGTGGCATCCTAACTAGGTGCCCGAACCACCTCAACTGGCTCCTTTCGACGCGAAGGAGGAGCGGCTCAACTCCGAGTCCCTCCCTGATGACCGAACTTCTCACCTTATCCCTAAGGGAGACACCAGCCACCCTGCGGAGAAAACCCATCTCGGCCGCTTGTATCCGCGATCTCGTTCTTTCGGTCATGACCCATCCTTCATGACCATAGGTGAGGGTAGGAAGGAAAATGGCCCGGTAGACAGAGAGCTTTGCCTTCTGGCTCAGCTCCCTTTTCGTCACAACGGTGCGGTAAAGCGACTGCAGTACCGCTCCCGCTGCTCCGATTCTCCGGCCCATCTCACGCTCCATTGTTCCCTCACTCGAGAACAAGACCCCGAGATACTTGAACTCCTTCACTTGGGGTAAGGACTCATTCCCTACTTGGAGTGGACAGTCCATCGGTTTCCTGCTGAGAACCATGGCCTCAGATTTGGAGGTGCTGATCCTCATCCCAGCCGCTTCACACTCGGTTGCGAACCGATCCAGTGAGTGCTGAAGGTCGCAGACCGATGAAGCCATCAGAACCACATCATCTGCAAAAAGCAGTGGTGCAATCCTTAGTCCACCGAACTGCAGACCCCCTCTCCCATGACTACGCCTCGAAATCCGATCCATGTATATTACAAACAGGATTGGTGACAAAGCGCAGCCCTGGCGGAGGCCAACCCTCACCGGAAATGGGTCCGACTTACTGCCGAGGACCCGGACACAGCTCTCGCTTTGGGAGTACAGAGATTGGATGGCCCTGAGTAGAGACCCCCTCACCCCATACTCCCGCAGCACCTCCCACAGTAACTCCCTGGGAACCCGGTCATACGCCTTCTCCAAGTCCACAAAACACATGTAGACCGGATAAGCGTACTCCCAGGCCCCCTCCAGGATCCTTGCGAGAGTAAAAAGCTGATCCGTCGTTCCACGACCAGGACGGAATCCGCATTGTTCCTCCTCAATCTGAGGTTCGACAATCGGCCTGACCCTCCTTTCGAGTACCTTAGAGTAAACTTTCCCGGGGAGGCTGAGTAGTGTGATGCCTCTGTAATTGGCACACACCCTCTGATCCCCCTTTTTAAAAATGGGAACCACCACCCCGGTCTGCCACTCCTTCGGTACTGTTTCCGACTTCCACGCAACGTTGATGAGACGTGTCAACCATGACAGTCCCTCAACACCCAGAGCCTTCAGCATTTCTGGGCGGATCTCATCCACCCCCGGGGCTTTGCCACTGTGGAGTTGTTTAACAACCTCAGTGACCTCCCCCCGGGAGATTGGTGCCGATCCCCCGTCATACTCCAGCTCTGCCTCTAACATAGAGGGCGGAGTTGTCGGGTTCAGGAGTTCCTCAAAGTGTTCCTTCCAACGCCCCAACACTCCATCAGTTGAGGTCAACAACGTCCCATCCGTACTGTACACAGCTTGGATGGTTCCCTGCTTCCCCCTCCTGAGGTGTCGGAGAGTTTTCCAGAACAACTTTGGTGCCGCCCGAAAGTCCTTCTCCATGTCCTCTCCGAACTTCTCCCACACCCGCTGCTTTGCCTCGGCCACGGATGAGGCTGCTGCCCTTCGGGCCTGTCGGTACCTTGCAACTGCCTCGGGAGTCCCCCGGGATAACAAATCCCTGAAGGCCTCCTTCTTCAGTCGGACGGCTTCCCTGACCACCGGTGTCCACCAGGAGGTTCGAGGGTTACCGCCCCTTGAGGCACCTAGGACCTTGAGACCACAGCTCCCCGCCGCGGCT
The DNA here is from genome assembly GCA_028583405.1 of Pogonophryne albipinna. Classification (NCBI taxonomy): domain Eukaryota; kingdom Metazoa; phylum Chordata; class Actinopteri; order Perciformes; family Artedidraconidae; genus Pogonophryne; species Pogonophryne albipinna. The sequence goes on along the minus strand of JAPTMU010000033.1, from coordinate 938,391 downwards.
TCGGCAATAGAGGCTTTGAACACCGACCACTCTGGTTCAATGTCCCCAACCTCCACAGGAATGCCTGAAAAGCTCCGCCGGAGGTGTGAGTTGAAGGCCTCCTGAACTTGGGCCTCCTCCAGACGTTCCCAGTTCACCCGAACTACACGTTTGGGCATACCAGGTCTATCCAGAGGCTTCCCCCGCCACTCGACCCAACTCACCACCAGATGGTGATCAGTTGACAACTCCGCCCCTCTCTTTACCCGAGTGTCCAAAACATACGGCCTCAGGTCCGATGATACGATAACGAAATCGATCATGGACCTTCTGCCTAGGGTGCTCTGGTACCACGTACACTTATGAGCATCCTTATGTTCGAACATGGTGTTTGTTATGGCCAATCCATGACTAGCACAGAAGTCCAGTAACAAACCACCACTCCGGTTCAGATCAGGGGGGCCGTTCCTCCCAATCACGCCCCTCCAAGTGTCTCCATCATTGCCCACATGTGCGTTGAAGTCTCCCAGCAAGATTAAAGAGTCCCCTTCAGGAGCCCCATACAGGACTCTTTCCAGGGTCTCCAAGAAGGCCGTATACTTTGAACTGCTGTTGGGTGCATAAGCACACACAACAGTCAGAGTTTTCCCCCCCATAACCCGCAGGCGTAGGGAGGCGACCCTCTCGTCCACTGGGGTAAACTCCAACAACGAAGCACCCAACCGGGGACTTGTGAGTATCCCCACACCCGCCCGGCGCCTCACACCTTGAGCAACTCCGGAGAAGAATAGAGTCCAACCCCTATCCAGAAGTAAGGTTCCAGAGCCGACGCTGTGCGTAGAGGTGAGCCCAACCAGATCCAACTGGTAACGCTCCACCTCCCGCACAAGCTCCAGCTCCTTCCCCCCCAGAGAGGTGACGTTCCACGTCCCCAAAGCCAGCTTCTGTCGCCCGGGTCTGGTCCGTCGAGACCCTCCGCTTTCACTGCCACCCTTCTGGCAGCGCACCCGACCCAATCACTGTTTCCCGTAGGTGGTGGGCCCGCGGGACGGAGAAGCGGAGGTGTTGCCCACGTTGCCTTTTCGGGCTGGGCCCGGCCGGGCTCCGTGGCAAGCCCGGCCACCAGACGCTCGCCGACGAGTCCTCCTTCTGGGCCTGGCTCCAGAAAGGGACCCCGGGCTTCCTCCGGGCCGGGTATCCTCACTTCTTGTTGTTGTTTTTTTCATGAGGTCTTTTGAACCAATCTTAGTCTGGCCCCTTGCCTGAGACCAATTTGCCATGGGAGACCCTACCAGGAACACAAGGTTCCAGACAACACAGCCCCCAGGTTCATCAGGGCACACAAACCTCTCTACCACGGTAAGGTGCTGGTTCTTCAGAGAGGTGTACTTCTTACATGTTGAACTCAAATACCTGTACTTTCTACTTCTTACATGTTGAACCCAAATACCTGTACTTTCTACTTCTTACATGTTGAACCCAAATACCTGTACTTTCTTTTTCTTACATGTTGAACCCAAATACCTGTACTTTCTACTTCTTACATGTTGAACCCAAATACCTGTACTTTCTACTTCTTACATGTTGAACCCAAATACCTGTACTTTCTACTTCTTACATGTTGAACCCAAATACCTGTACTTTCTACTTCTCTCATGTTGAACTCAAATACCTGTACTTTCTACTTCTTACATGTTGAACCCAAATACCTGTACTTTCTACTTCTTACATGTTGAACCCAAATACCTGTACTTTCTTTTTCTTACATGTTGAACCCAAATACCTGTACTTTCTACTTCTTACATGTTGAACCCAAATACCTGTACTTTCTACTTCTTACATGTTGAACCCAAATACCTGTACTTTCTACTTCTTACATGTTGAACCCAAATACCTGTACTTTCTACTTCTTACATGTTGAACACAAATACCTGTACTTTCTACTTCTCACATGTTGAACTCAAATACCTGTACTTTCTACTTCTTACATGTTGAACCCAAATACCTGTACTTTCTACTTCTCTCATTTCCCAAACAGCTGGTTCCTTTAGTCTGAATGTGTGTTTGGTGACGTGATCATTATTCTTTAGAGTCATTGCGTGCCTATTGATTTGAACACGATCCGTGTATCCATCATTTCCTGGTCTTCTCTAAAGAAGAGGGACCAATGGAAACGTTGTCATGTTGCCGTTGTTCAGCATGGAAACATTCATTAGCTAACAATGACATTATTGTTCTATTAATATAAAGGGAGGTCAGGTACTCTTTAAAACAGCTGCTAGTTATGGGTACTTTTTACTGAAGTACACTTCAAAGCCTCTTTACTTTTACTTGAGTAAAGAAGTGTTACGATGTGTGCAGGAAGCAGGACCCAAATGCAGATTCAAGTGACAAAAATAACTCCTTTATTTCAAGGCTAAACGATTTAACAAAGCCAGAACAGAACACTCACCGCAGACCAAGTCATTACACAAGACGAACCGACAAAGACAGACAGAAAAACCAGAACTTAAATACACACAAGACTAATCATACAAACAAGACACAGATGAGGAGGGAGGAGAAAACACCAGGTGAACACAATCGGGTAAATTAGACACAGCAGGGAAACTAATGACAGGGAACCACAGACAGACACAACACAACACAGACAGATCGTGACAAGAAGTTTAGTCAGTACTTCTACTTTCACCAGAGTATTTTTAAACACGAGTATCTGTACTTCTACTTGAGGAAAGGATGTGTGAACTCTTGCCATCCCTGCAAGTAGAGCCAACTTTGCTCCAGTGTAAAAAGAAAACACTGTTATCTTTCACATTGTGTTGCAGTATAAGTATCTTGGATTTATAATTGACAATTCTCTTTCTTTTAACCCATTGTGGAACTCTTGAAAAAATTAAGAATAAAATTAGGTTTTTTCTTTCCTGTTTTTCCTATGAGGCCAAAAAGAGACTAGTGTCTGCAACCTTTCTGTCTGTGCTGGATTATGGACATGTGGTTTATATAAATGCATCTTCTCAGTGCCTTCACTCGCTGGATACCGTCTCCCACGGCGCACTGAGATTCATCACAAACCTTGACTGCAATCTATACACTCGTGTTGGATGGTCTTCCCTGACCACGCGTAGACTGAAACATTGGCACATCCTCATATATAAGGCTATTCTTGGTGCTCTTCCCCTTTATCCAAGAAAATGCACTGGATCTTATCGGCTTCGCTCCGAGAACTTTTTCCTTTTGACTGAACCAAAGGAAAAGGGCGTTCAGTTACGCTGCCCCTCAAGCTTGGAACCTGCTTCAAATTGAGCTGAAACTCAGAGAGCTGGTCTCATTAAACACACTCAAAGCAACTTTAAAGGTGGGGTATGCCATTTATTTCAGAAACACTTGTTGTTATATTCCATGGAATGCTCTTAACGTCCTGATAGCAATGAATATCTTAAGCTTTGACAAAAAATCCATAAAACATATCATCTGTGGAAGCCATGGCGCTGTAAAAAGCACGACCAATCATCTGAGCCGGCTAAAGTAACTGGATGGCCTACCTGCCTGTCAGCCTTCCATCTGTGCACAAACTTATCTCGTGCCTCATTGGTCATGTGCGCGTTCGTGTGTTGGAGGAGGGGCTCTGAGAGGAAGTCTGAAGGAAGGGGCAGATTTTTTTCGGTTGTGTATTTTCAAAGTTGAGCGCACTCGAGGTGGTTTCTCTGAAATTACATACCCCACCTTTAACTGACCTTGAAGCAGGCCGTTGTGTCTGTAAATGCTTTGGCTAAACTTGGTGTATGACTGTGTTACGATTGTGTGTTTTTTAATTGTCTGACTATAAAATTGTCATAACTGTTTGTTGTAGATTAAAAAACAGAAGTCAGACTGAATGTTCAGAGCCAACATGTCCTTATATAGCAACGAGCTACTCTTCGTCCTCACATGAAAACAGCTGTTCACTCTCAACGTCAACAGAGAGGAGACTTCTGCTTTTCTACTACTATAGTGCAACAGAAACCCATTATAAAATGACATTGAGGTTCATTTAACAGTCATTAAAAAGCCAACAAATACAAAATAAAAGAAGCTAAATAAAACAGGTAGAAAATACAACAATACAAGGGATAGTGAAGTGTACAAAATTAAAAGGCAGCGATGAAATGCTCTTCTCAATGTTTAGTTTTGACTTTGACTCGGTCTTACATAAACGTTTTATTGATTATATTATATTTTAATATTTGAGTCCATCTAGTCGAGCAAAAATATCACCTTGTTTCAAATGTCAAATTCAAAAAAGCTTTATTTATTCTTAGACTTCGTTCTCCTGACCCCTGTTGTTTTTCATTTGGATTTTGTTTCTCTAAATCATCCTGCCATTGATATAGTCCTGATATAAAAAAGTCACAGTATTTAGTCACAGTTTTAGTCAAACAAATGACCGCTACAGTCGATCAATAACAGGTCACATGGTGGGCCAACAAACAGCATTCATTCAGTGTAATGAAGCTCAGCGCAAGTTCAACCAGGAAGACCGTCTTTTCTCATTCATTTACTGGGTGTTTCTCAATGTCGAGGACGCTTGCTTGGTAGCACATGTCTTCCGAGTCATTTCCTTCAGAAGCTAGGCAAGAATCCTTCCTGGCATTCGGAAAACGAAGAGTGGAACAGGCTAGCAAGTGTGCAGGTGTGCGTCATATGAGAGGCCCCGCCTTACATTTTCCGCCACAGATTTTGGGAAATTGGTCCGTGCGCAAAGCATTGTGGGGATTTTAAGGACGCGAAGTCTACCCATGTGCAGCCTCGAAATTTCCCCCAAACCAAGGACGCGGCCTCGGTGGAATTCCAAGTATGCTGGAGATTGGAACAGTCCTGCTGCGCCACTTGATGACGTAGCATCCTTGAAAGCTTGGAAGCCAGTTTCCTCGAGATTGAGAAACGGCCACTATGTCCATGTTACTACTGTCTCTCTCCTCTCAATAAGTGATCGGGGGCGTCACTCCCCAGCTTAACCAATCACTTCACTCTATTCTCACAAGCCTATCATAGCGCTCCGCTAACCCTTTTAAATCTGCTCTCCCGTCTGACAGCTGTCATTTCAGGTGACTCGACACAACCCTCCTCCCCCCCTTTTCACCTCCTGTCCCTCTGAATCCAGGGTCAAGCTAAGCTCCTCCCCTTCAGACAGACCCCAACTATCCATTCACCACCACCAGGGTCAAGCTAAGCCCCTCCCCTTCAGACAGACCCCAACTATCCATTCACCACCACCAGGGTCAAGCTAAGCTCCTCCCCTTCAGACAGACACCAACTATCCATTCACCACCACCAGGGTCTAGACCCCGGGGGGATTCATCGGATCGGTTCTCCCCTCCCGAATGATACTCCTGCACAACGGGGCCTAATCGCCAAAACTCCATGACATTCATTTGTGTATTCCTGGCAATAAATATGTATTCTTACATCAAAACCGTCTCTCCTGATTTAAAGAAGGTTATTTAAAGGGGCAATGTTCCTCACAAAACTCAGTTTACTTGTCGTGTAAAGCCTGTGAAAACGACTGTGTTTGTTCTGCGGCTCTCGAGGGGCTTTGTAAAGTCTGAGAAAACAACGGCAGAGGTTCTTATCAGGGTTATCTCAACTTCAGCTTTAGTAACAATTCATAACACAAAAACCTGTACAACACACTCAAGCTTTTATCAGACAGGAAAGGTCTTACAAAAATCATTGTTGGTGGTTTTTAAAGGAAATACAGTCAGGATTTCTCGCCTTCTGCTGATTAGACTTTCTGAATTTTTTCTTTAAATATTGCATCAAGCTAGATATGACCTTTTATCTTTGTTATGGTTAATCTTAGCAAAGAGATGGAGCAGAGGTGGGAAGTATAGGAGTACAAATACTTCATTACTGTACTTAAATACATGTTTCTGGTATCAGTACTTTACTCCACTACTTATTTTTCTGACGACTTTTTACTTTGACTTCTTACATTTCTAACACAAATACCTGTACTTTCTACTTCTTACATGTTGAACTCAAATACCTGTACTTTCTACTTCTTACATGTTGAACCCAAATACCTGTACTTTCTACTTCTTACATGTTGAACCCAAATACCTGTACTTTCTACTTCTTACATGTTGAACACAAATACCTGTACTTTCTACTTCTTACATGTTGAACACAAATACCTGTACTTTCTACTTCTTACATGTTGAACCCAAATACCTGTACTTTCTACTTCTTACATGTTGAACCCAAATACCTGTACTTTCTACATCTTACATGTTGAACCCAAATACCTGTACTTTCTACTTCTTACATGTTGAACTCAAATACCTGTACTTTCTACTTCTTACATGTTGAACTCAAATACCTGTACTTTCTACTTCTTACATTTGAACACAAATACCTGTACTTTCTACTTCTTACATTTGAACACAAATACCTGTACTTTCTACTTCTTACATGTTGAACACAAATACCTGTACTTTCTACTTCTTACATTTGAACACAAATACCTGTACTTTCTACTTCTTACATGTTGAACTCAAATACCTGTACTTTCTACTTCTTACATGTTGAACACAAATACCTGTACTTTCTACTTCTCACATGTTGAACACAAATACCTGTACTTTCTACTTCTTACATGTTGAACACAAATACCTGTACTTTCTACTTCTTACATGCTGAACTCAAATACCTGTACTTTCTACTTCTTACATGTTGAACCCAAATACCTGTACTTTCTACTTCTTACATGTTGAACCCAAATACCTGTACTTTCTACTTCTTACATGTTGAACCCAAATACCTGTACTTTCTACTTCTTACATGTTGAACACAAATACCTGTACTTTCTACTTCTTACATGTTGAACACAAATACCTGTACTTTCTACTTCTTACATGTTGAACCCAAATACCTGTACTTTCTACTTCTTACATGCTGAACACAAATACCTGTACTTTCTACTTCTTACATGTTGAACTCAAATACCTGTACTTTCTACTTCTTACATTTGAACACAAATACCTGTACTTTCTGCTTCTTACATGTTGAACACAAATACCTGTACTTTCTACTTCTTACATGTTGAACTCAAATACCTGTACTTTCTACTTCTTACATGTTGAACCCAAATACCTGTACTTTCTACTTCTTACATGTTGAACCCAAATACCTGTACTTTCTACTTCTTACATGTTGAACTCAAATACCTGTACTTTCTACTTCTTACATGTTGAACTCAAATACCTGTACTTTCTACTTCTTACATGTTGAACTCAAATACCTGTACTTTCTACTTCTCACATGTTGAACCCAAATACCTGTACTTTCTACTTCTTACATGTTGAACTCAAATACCTGTACTTTCTACTTCTTACATGTTGAACTCAAATACCTGTACTTTCTACTTCTTACATGTTGAACCCAAATACCTGTACTTTCTACTTCTTACATGTTGAACCCAAATACCTGTACTTTCTACTTCTTACATGTTGAACTCAAATACCTGTACTTTCTACTTCTTACATGTTGAACCCAAATACCTGTACTTTCTACTTCTTACATTTGAACACAAATACCTGTACTTTCTACTTCTTACATGTTGAACTCAAATACCTGTACTTTCTACTTCTTACATGTTGAACACAAATACCTGTACTTTCTACTTCTTACATGTTGAACCCAAATACCTGTACTTTCTACTTCTTACATGTTGAACTCAAATACCTGTACTTTCTACTTCTTACATTTGAACACAAATACCTGTACTTTCTACTTCTTACATGTTGAACTCAAATACCTGTACTTTCTACTTCTTACATGTTGAACACAAATACCTGTACTTTCTACTTCTTACATGTTGAACTCAAATACCTGTACTTTCTACTTCTTACATTTGAACACAAATACCTGTACTTTCTACTTCTTACATTTGAACACAAATACCTGTACTTTCTACTTCTTACATGTTGAACTCAAATACCTGTACTTTCTACTTCTTACATGTTGAACCCAAATACCTGTACTTTATACTTCTTACATGTTGAACACAAATACCTGTACTTTCTACTTCTTACATGTTGAACTCAAATACCTGTACTTTCTACTTCTTACATTTGAACACAAATACCTGTACTTTCTACTTCTTACATGTTGAACACAAATACCTGTACTTTCTACTTCTTACATGTTGAACTCAAATACCTGTACTTTCTACTTCTTACATGTTGAACCCAAATACCTGTACTTTCTACTTCTTACATGTTGAACTCAAATACCTGTACTTTCTACTTCTTACATGTTGAACTCAAATACCTGTACTTTCTACTTCTTACATGTTGAACCCAAATACCTGTACTTCCTACTTCTTACATGTTGAACTCAAATACCTGTACTTTCTACTTCTTACATGTTGAACCCAAATACCTGTACTTTCTACTTCTTACATGTTGAACTCAAATACCTGTACTTTCTACTTCTTACATGTTGAACCCAAATACCTGTACTTTCTACTTCTTACATTTGAACACAAATACCTGTACTTTCTACTTCTTACATGTTGAACTCAAATACCTGTACTTTCTACTTCTTACATGTTGAACACAAATACCTGTACTTTCTACTTCTTACATGTTGAACTCAAATACCTGTACTTTCTACTTCTTACATGTTGAACCCAAATACCTGTACTTTCTACTTCTTACATGTTGAACACAAATACCTGTACTTTCTACTTCTTACATGTTGAACCCAAATACCTGTACTTTCTACTTCTTACATGTTGAACACAAATACCTGTACTTTCTACTTCTTAAATGTTGAACTCAAATACCTGTACTTTCTACTTCTTACATGTTGAACTCAAATACCTGTACTTTCTACTTCTTAAATGTTGAACTCAAATACCTGTACTTTCTACTTCTTACATGTTGAACCCAAATACCTGTACTTTCTACTTCTTACATGTTGAACCCAAATACCTGTACTTTATACTTCTTACATGTTGAACCCAAATACCTGTACTTTCTACTTCTTACATATTGAACTCAAATACCTGTACTTTCTACTTCTTACATGTTGAACTCAAATACCTGTACTTTCTACTTCTTACATGTTGAACCCAAATACCTGTACTTTCTACTTCTTACATATTGAACTCAAATACCTGTACTTTCTACTTCTTACATGTTGAACTCAAATACCTGTACTTTCTACTTCTTACATGTTGAACCCAAATACCTGTACTTTCTACTTCTTACATGTTGAACCCAAATACCTGTACTTTCTACTTCTTACATGTTGAACTCAAATACCTGTACTTTCTACTTCTTACATGTTGAACTCAAATACCTGTACTTTCTACTTCTTACATGTTGAACCCAAATACCTGTACTTTCTACTTCTCTCATGTTGAACTCAAATACCTGTACTTTCTACTTCTCACATGTTGAACTCAAATACCTGTACTTTCTACTTCTTACATGTTGAACTCAAATACCTGTACTTTCTACTACTTACATGTTGAACCCAAATACCTGTACTTTCTACTTCTTACATGTTGAACCCAAATACCTGTACTTTCTACTTCTTACATGTTGAACACAAATACCTGTACTTTCTACTTCTCACATGTTGAACCCAAATACCTGTACTTTCTACTTCTTACATGTTGAACACAAATACCTGTACTTTCTACTTCTTACATGTTGAACCCAAATACCTGTACTTTCTACTTCTTACATTTGAACACAAATACCTGTACTTTCTACTTCTTACATGTTGAACACAAATACCTGTTCTTTCTACTTCTTAAATGTTGACCTCAAATACCTGTACTTTCTACTTCTTACATGTTGAACTCAAATACCTGTACTTTCTACTTCTTAAATGTTGAACTCAAATACCTGTACTTTCTACTTCTTACATGTTGAACCCAAATACCTGTACTTTCTACTTCTTACATGTTGAACCCAAATACCTGTACTTTATACTTCTTACATGTTGAACCCAAATACCTGTACTTTCTACTTCTTACATATTGAACTCAAATACCTGTACTTTCTACTTCTTACATGTTGAACTCAAATACCTGTACTTTCTACTTCTTACATGTTGAACCCAAATACCTGTACTTTCTACTTCTTACATATTGAACTCAAATACCTGTACTTTCTACTTCTTACATGTTGAACTCAAATACCTGTACTTTCTACTTCTTACATGTTGAACCCAAATACCTGTACTTTCTACTTCTTACATGTTGAACTCAAATACCTGTACTTTCTACTTCTTACATGTTGAACACAAATACCTGTACTTTCTACTTCTTACATGTTGAACACAAATACCTGTACTTTCTACTTCTTACATGTTGAACCCAAATACCTGTACTTTCTACTTCTTACATGTTGAACCCAAATACCTGTACTTTCTACTTCTCTCATGTTGAACTCAAATACCTGTACTTTCTACTTCTCACATGTTGAACTCAAATACCTGTACTTTCTACTTCTTACATGTTGAACTCAAATACCTGTACTTTCTACTTCTTACATGTTGAACCCAAATACCTGTACTTTCTACTTCTTACATGTTGAACTCAAATACCTGTACTTTCTACTTCTTACATGTTGAACACAAATACCTGTACTTTCTACTTCTTACATGTTGAACACAAATACCTGTACTTTCTACTTCTTACATGTTGAACCCAAATACCTGTACTTTCTACTTCTTACATGTTGAACTCAAATACCTGTACTTTCTACTTCTCTCATTTCCCAAACAGCTGGTTCCTTTAGTCTGAATGTGTGTTTGGTGGCGTGATCATTATTCTTTAGAGTCATTGCGTGCCTATTGATTTGAACACGATCCGTGTATCCATCATTTCCTGCTCTTCTCTAAAGAAGAGGGACCAATGGAAACGTTGTCATGTTGCCGTTGTTCAGCATGGAAACATTCATTAGCTAACAATGACATTATTGTTCTATTAATCTAAAGGGAGGTCAGGTACTCTTTAAAACAGCTGCTAGTTATGGGTACTTTTTACTGAAGTACACTTCAAAGCCTCTTTACTTTGACTTGAGTAAAGAAGTTTAGTCAGTACTTCTACTTTTACCAGAGCATTTTTAAACACGAGTATCTGTACTTCTACTTGAGTAAAGGATGTGTGTTCTTTTGCCATCTCTGTCCAGCCGACACAAAGCATCATTAGGATTCGTTTGCAGTTCATTTCGGATCTGGGTTTCAGTTTAGCATTTATTTGTAGTTGTGTTATTGATCACCTGGCACAGTGGTTCCCAAAGTGGGGGGCGCGAGAGGAAAAATGGTTATTAAAAAAAAAATCATAATTTGAAAAATTATTGATTCAAAAATAATATGATACAGTACTATTACGTTTGGGTCTCTGTGTTTCATTAAAGCTCGGCTCTGTGTGTGTGTGTGTGTGTGTGTGTGTGTGTGTGTGTGTGTGTGTGTGTGTGTGTGTGTGTGTGTGTGTGTGTGTGTGTGTGTGTGTGTGTGTGTGTGTGTGTGTGTGTGTGTGTGTGTGTGTGTGTGTGTGTGTGTGTGTGTGTGTGTGTGTGGAACGAGCCATTTTGTGTGCGCGAGAAAGAGAGCGCACCGGTACCGGAGATCGTTGTTGTTAGCTTCTGGTGCTAGCGAGCTACGCTAACGGATATAAGGAGTTTTTTCAACAACAACTGAGAGACTCAGTGAACTAAAGGACTCTCTCAGTGTTATCTCAGTGGGTCTCAAACGTTTTGGTCACCATTAATGTAAACAATTATTTCCGAGGCACACGTTTATATGATCATTATAGTTATATAAGAGAATAAATTAAAAACAGGTATGAAATACTATATGACAGTAAAACAAGAATAACGTTTAAAAGGGTGATTTGTAAAATATCCTTATAGAAAAAGTAAATCTGTTAACAGGTCTGTTTCATCTGGGTGTTGAGAGAGGTATCCATAGATCTCCTCATGTTGCTCTCAAAGTGCACCAGATTGATGCTTTTAACTTCAATATTTAAAAATAAATCTTCCCGGGGGAGCTTGCCCCCGGACCCCCCTAGAGGAGGTGAGGACCCCCCTATGGGAGGTCCACACACCACCTGTAAAAATAGCACTTGCTTACACCTATATGCCGTGAGCTGATTATCGTGCCTTCATTGTAACAGTCTCAGGTACACTGTGTATATGCGTGGGGAGTGTTGCAGTAGAACATTCCTCTCTAGCGCCCGGTACATTAATGGGAAACCCTAAATGTTTGAGCACCCTCTATGAAACGTCAAGCTACCCCGCAGCACCCCCAAAATAAATCTCTGGCGCCGCCACTGAGCCTGACTATTTGTGATAGGGGGGCCCAACTTTTTTTTTTGTCCAAAGGGGGGGCCTGACAGAAAAGGTTTGAGAACCACTGACCTGGCAAATATGTGTCCACTATTCACTCTCTTTAGGCTTTGTTTCGGTCTCCACCAGACAAATATCTGGCTCTTAAGCAGCGAAATGCTCCAATAAGTTCACCATTACGGCTCTAATTACTTCTCTTTCTTTTGGTTGTTGCTGAAAACACTTGACTTCAGTTTCACCACTTTAATGAACCTCATGTTTAACAGTGAATGAGCGAGTTGTAGAGCCAAAACAACATGCTCAAAGAGGCTAACATGCACCATAAAGCAAACTGCATACTAAGGCTGAGTCCTTACTGCAGAGGACTGAGTTTCAATTTAGCATTCATTTTTTATTTTGTATCTGACCACCTGACAAATGTAAGTCCAATGTGCACTCTCTTTTAGCTCCATGTTGGTCTCCACCAGCTGCTGAGACACATCTCTTTAGCTAGCGTTTGTTTATTCTGGCCAAAAAATGTCCAATATTTGTCCTTTTTAAGCTTTCTTTTGGTCTCCTCCCACTCCTGAAGGAAATATCTGTCTTGTTAGCTGCTAAATGCTCCTAAATGTTTACAAAGTAGTCGGTAACTTGATTTTCGTAGTTGCCAACCATTGAGCTAAAAGAGGCTAAAATGCTAATACTACTAATAAGTCCAGTTTATAGTAAGAACCCCGACTTTATCGAAGTAAATCGCCCCTTTAAGCTTTAATTAAAGCCAACGTACATTTGTTCAGCGCAGGCATTGAAAGAGAGTACCATGCAATAACAGAATACCATACATAGTCAATGTTTACTGCGTGCTGCCATCCTTTCTCATCCTCTTGTATACATTACAGATTCCTCAGTAAATAGCTTTCACTGCAGGGGGGGGGGGGGTCGACCACTCGGCTGTACGATGACCTAATGATTGACTCTGTCTGCAAATTGACATCGTCTGTCAGACTGTATGAAGCGGGCGGATTTCCTTCACTTAGAGGGATTTACTGAGCCTGGGATGCTCCGTTTGTCTGCATTACCATCGTGCGTGAGCAGGAAAGCTGCCATGATTGAACGTGAACAGTTCAAGAAAGTATTTGTGAAATTAAATAAAGATGCATTTGATTAATTAGAGACCCTGAGAGCCTTGTAATGCTCTCTTCCTGTCGGCATGTATAGGGACAGTTAAAGGGGAAAAACACATTAGCATAGACTTGTAAGCAGGGCCGTCCCTGGCCAGGCCCTCTGTTTCGCAAGCGTTGACGCGCGGGGTGGGGGGGGGGGATGCTCCACACTAATGGCGCCGCATAGGTGCGCCGCATTTTCAGCTCAGTTGAGGAACCCTGCGCAAGATGAGGCCCCACGCAGTCGGCATGATCGGCCTGTAGGGAGGGACGGCCCTGCTTGTATGACTGATAGATTCATATGGGTGAAAAGGAAGAAGAGGAAGCTGCAAGGTCAGAAAAGAACACATGGAGTAACATTTCTACAGAGAGGAGAGAAGTACTCAGATCTTGTACTTGAGTAAAAGTAGAAGTACTCAGATCTTGTACTTGAGTAAAAGTAGAAGTACTCAGATCTTGTACTTGAGTAAAAGTAAAAGTACTCAGATCTTGTATTTGAGTAAAAGTAGAAGTACTCAGATCTTGTACTTGGTAAAAGTAGAAGTACTCAGATCTTGTACTTGAGTAAAAGTAGAAGTACTCAGATCTTGTACTTGAGTAAAAGTAAAAGTACTCAGATCTTGTATTTGAGTAAAAGTAGAAGTACTCAGATCTTGTACTTGAGTAAAAGTAAAAGTACTCAGATCTTGTATTTGAGTAAAAGTAGAAGTACTCAGATCTTGTATTTGAGTAAAAGTAGAAGTACTCAGATCTTGTAGTTGAGTAAAAGTAGAAGTACTCAGACCTTGTAGTTGAGTAAAAGTAGAAGTACTCAGATCTTGTTTTTGAGTAAAAGTAGAAGTACTCAGATCTTGTTCTTGAGTAAAAGTAGAAGTACTCAGATCTTGTACTTGAGTAAAAGTAGAAGTATTCAGATCTTGTACTTGAGTGAAAGTAGAAGTACTCAGATCTTGTATTTGAGTAAAAGTAGAAGTACTCAGATCTTGTAGTTGAGTAAAAGTAGAAGTACTCAGACCTTGTAGTTGAGTAAAAGTAGAAGTACTCAGATCTTGTACTTGAGTGAAAGTAGAAGTACTCAGATCTTGTAGTTGAGTAAAAGTAGAAGTGCTCAGACCTTGTAGTTGAGTAAAAGTAGAAGTACTCAGATATTGTACTTGAGTTAAAGTAGAAGTACTCAGATCTTGTATTTGAGTAAAAGTAGAAGTACTCAGATCTTGTACTTGAGTGAAAGTAGAAGTACTCAGATCTTGTATTTGAGTAAAAGTAGAAGTACTCAGATCTTGTAGTTGAGTAAAAGTAGAAGTACTCAGACCTTGTAGTTGAGTAAAAGTAGAAGTACTCAGATCTTGTACTTGAGTTAAAGTAGAAGTACTCAGATCTTGTATTTGAGTAAAAGTAGAAGTACTCAGATCTTGTAGTTGAGTAAAAGTAGAAGTACTCAGACCTTGTAGTTGAGTAAAAGTAGAAGTACTCAGATCTTGTACTTGAGTGAAAGTAGAAGTACTCAGATCTTGTATTTGAGTAAAAGTAGAAGTACTCAGATCTTGTAGTTGAGTAAAAGTAGAAGTACTCAGACCTTGTAGTTGAGTAAAAGTAGAAGTACTCAGATCTTGTACTTGAGTTAAAGTAGAAGTACTCAGATCTTGTAGTTGAGTAAAAGTAGAAGTACTCAGACCTTGTAGTTGAGTAAAAGTAGAAGTACTCAGATCTTGTACTTGAGTTAAAGTAGAAGTACTCAGATCTTGTATTTTAGTAAAAGTAGAAGTACTCAGATCTTGTAGTTGAGTAAAAGTAGAAGTACTCAGACCTTGTAGTTGAGTAAAAGTAGAAGTACTCAGATCTTGTACTTGAGTGAAAGTAGAAGTACTCAGATCTTGTATTTGAGTAAAAGTAGAAGTACTCAGATCTTGTAGTTGAGTAAAAGTAGAAGTACTCAGACCTTGTAGTTGAGTAAAAGTAGAAGTACTCAGATCTTGTCTTTGAGTAAAAGTAGAAGAACCAGAGTGTAGTGTTTTATAATGATTGATCATGAAAGTGTTCTCAAAGTGTAAAGGTGCAGCTGTATGTACTTTGTTACTTTGCACCACTGCATTTCTGCACTCTATAGATTGTTCTGAGGAGAAACATAAGCATGTGAGTGTGTCGAGGTGTGTGAGAGGATGAGGAAGGGGCAGGATGGTGGGAAAGGGTCTGTAAGAAATGCATGGAAACTAATCAGAGTCTTCCTGCGTCTCCGTCAGATATCTGCAGGGCTGAAGACAGGAAGGACTCCTGGAAACGGTCTCCTTCTCAGGGGGCTCCTGAGCCTTTGTGTGCATTGAGAGTGTGCATAGTTGTGTAATGAGGAAGCCTACGACAGGATATACTGTTTGTGTAGCATTCATCTCATTCTGCATGCTAGCCGATGAAATGATCTTCATGTTTGTAGTCCTTTGTGTACGTGACATTCATAATATTTACACACAGAAATGGAGAAGCATAGCCGTGCTGCTGCTGCTGCTGTCATTGAAGCAGTGAATGGTTTAATGACACAGGGATGCAGTTCAGTAAGGATTGCCTCACGTCGCGTAACCAAAGAAAATTGCAAGGTAAAGAGGTTTAAAACGAGAAGGCTGCCTCTATAAGTCAAAAAAGATGCATGGTTCTGCCCCTGTGAATTGGATCCGCTCCAAACTTTAATCAGTTCTACCTTGGCCTTGGTTTCATATAAATCGGGAGGTTATTTTCCCCGTAATCCTGCTGATTAAAGGACCGTTTCGGAGGCTGAAAAGTCCAATTTGAAGAAGGAAAACTAAAAGTACAAGTCATTAGGAGTGAGTATGCTCAAGGACATTTCTGTAATTGTCTTCTCCAGGTGTTTTCTAGCATGTTACAGCAGATGTTAACACTAGTGGAGGTGATTCAATCGTGTCTGAAAGGGCGTTTCATCGCAGTCTACTGTACATACTGAAAATAAACATTTATGCATGAATTAATTGCCGGGTAAAGATCAACTAATCCTGAAAAACTAGGATAGACATTTGCTCAGCTGCTTATATTTAGCCGCAATAGATCACTTTCCTGGTGTAAAGAACTCACTAATTCAGTCCCTGATGACTTATAGGGACTTGGCTTGGTAACTGGAAGGTCACCGGTTCAAGTCCCGGAAAGACCAAGTGCTACCGAGGAGTCCCTGAGCAAGGCACCGTTCCCCACACTGCTCCCCGGGCGCCGTACATAATGGCAGCCCACTGCTCCTAACACTAGGATGGGTCAAATGCAGAGAAACCGTTTCGTTACACAGCGGTATTTACTTGCGGCACCGAGGTGAGCCGGTCGGATAAGTCACTAGCACCCCCCCCCCCCTGTTGACAATTTACTAGCGGTAGTTACTTGCGGTACCAGAGCGAGAGTCCCGGGTTGATTTGTAGACCCAGTCCGCCCCTGCCTGTACTACGTAATGACAATTATGTTGAATCTTCTTCTTCTTCTTCTTATAGCGGCTGAAAAGTCAATTTGAAGAAGGGGAACAAATGGTGGACACAAATACGAGATATAAGTAGTGAGTGTGCTCACAAAAGAATATCTGAAAAAATGGTTTCTTGATGGTGTATGGTAAATGATCGGTAGGGTGTTACAGCAGTGGATGCTAGGTGATAAAATCATGTCTGAGAGAAAGTCTACACACTGAAAAGAAACCATGTATGCATTCATTTATTGCCAGGTTAAGAGCAACGACCTACACAACTAGCAGGGCATTCAGAGAGCGCCACGGCATGTATCTGCCCCTTTGGTTTGGATCTGCTTCAGAATGTAATCAGTTCTACCTTGGTCAATGCTACCATGTTTCATGAGAATCAGGGCCAACGTTTCCCCGTAATCTTGCTGATGAGGAGACAAAAGGCTGAAGAGTCAAATCAAAGTAAAAAGCAGACAATAACACGAGACATTAAGACAGTGAGTTTGCTCAAGTAAATCAATTGCAGTTGCAACATGTTTCATGAGGAACTGGCACATATATTTCCCCTGATCAGGGGCGCCGTAAGGGGGTGAAAAGTTAGGACGATTCTAAGGGCCCGTGATTGACAGAGGCCCAAACTATTTTAGAACATTAAGAAAAACATTTTTAAGTAACCAATGTGATATCTTTTCATGGGGCCCAAAATCCCTGGCGGCGCCCCTGATCCTGATCCTGCTGTAAATCACAAATTAATATTAGGAAAAGTCCATTCAACCCTCCTATTGTCTTCGTTCCCCCCCTTACGTTGGTGTTCGCGGTCAAATTTGACCGGTCCTGTTTTAACTGCTATTACATTCACACAAAAAGCATTCATCATCACCACATTTCATTTAACACCCTTTCAAACTGTACATATTGTATCAGACTACTGGTATACATGAAGAACTGCAGTAAATATACAAAGAACAGACACTGAACATGTATTGTGTGTGCCAGGTGTGATCCATGTGGGGGGAAGGGCACATAAGAGCGGGAAATGTGTCAAATTGTTCTGTGTGTGTTTGTGTGTGCCAGGTGTGATTCACATGGGGGGATGGGCATATAAAGGGGGACACACATCTAGAGTGTGTGTGTGTGTGTGTGTGTGTGTGTGTGTGTGTGTGTGTGTGTGTGTGTGTGTGTGTGTGTGTGTGTGTGTGTGTGTGTGTGTGTGTGTGTGTGTGTGTGTGTGTGTGTGTGTGTGTGTGTGTGTGTGTGTGTGTGTGTGTGTGTGTGTGTGTGTGTGTGTGTGTGTGTGTGTGTGTGTGTGTGTGTGTGTGATCTGATCCGGATGGTTACTAATTCCTTTTCTTTATGGCGGTCATTTTTGGAACACCATGGTGTTTCAAAGTTGACTAAATCATCCAGAGTTCAATGAAAGTGGTGATCAGCTATTGTATATGTTCAAATGTCTCCTGTGAAGGATGTCATGAAGCCTGAATGCAATCGAATGTAAAACAAAAAAGTTATGATTGATGAAAGTAGTGCATCGGTCAGATTTGACCCGAAGACAACAGGAGGGTTAAAGATGGCAGACAATAACACGAGACATTGGGAGTGGGTATCATGTGCTTCCTAAATGATCACTTGGGTGTTACAGCTGATGTTTACAGCAGTGGATGCTAGGTGATTAAATCACATCTTAAAAGGAGTTTCATGGCAGAAAAGTGAAATCTAAACACTGAAAAGAAACCACGTATGCATGAAGTAATCGTCGTTCACATGTGACAACAACTTTAATACAAAATAGTGACGAAAACACCCCCAAGAGGACAACAGTAAAGAATCTAAGATATACTTGCAGCACCTTTCTTCGTCCATTAGAGGGTTGCAGTTGCTGTAGAAATGTTTAGGGGTAGATTGTGTGACATTCTTCTGCAGAAAAGCAGCTATTTGTTTCCAGTAGTTGCTGAGGTGGCAGGAGACATCTGTGAGCTGAATCCTGGGGACTGTTTGGGCGTTACAACGTGGTTTTCTGCTCATACAGTAATTACCTCGAGGAGTTTGATACCTCCTCCCCAGTAAACCTGTCTATCCTCTACTTTTGAACCATTTCTCAAAACACCAAGCTAGTGCAAAATGGCTGGATCATTTCACAGCTCGATTACAGTATCATGGAGCACGCTGTGATAATACGGCTCATTTGAAGCGAGCCTCCTTGCTCTTATTAGGTGAGATTCTGGTACTTTAAAGGGTTACATTGCACTTGTATAGTTGGGTGTAATCACGCAGATCGGCCCCCCACCCTTCCTCTAATAATCCTGTGATAATCTCTCTGGGGTTTTGTAGATTCCTCTCCAGATGAGGTGGGATTATCACCACTTTTCTAGATTTCTAACCCTGCACTTTCTGCAGCGATTTATAAATCATCAGGGACGGAACTAGTGGATTATTTACACCAGGAAAGTCATCTATTACGGCTAAATATAAGCAGCTGAGCAAATGTATCTGTCCATAGTTTTGATCCTATTTTTCAGGATTAGTGCCCTTATATTTATTTGATCTTTACCCTGACATTAATTCATGCATAAATGTTTCTTTTCACTATGTAGACTTCATTTTCTTTCAATCAATCAATCAATCAATCAATCAATCAATCAATCAATCAATCAATCAATCAATCAATCAATGTTTATTTATAGCCCAATATCACAAATGTTACATTTGTCTCAGTGGACTTCACAGTTTGTACAGAATATCAGTATGACAATACGACACCCTCTGTCCTTAGACCCTCTGTCCTCAGACCCTCTGTCCTCAGACCCTCTGTCCTTAGACCCTCTGTCCTTAGACCCTCTGTTCTCAGACCCTCTGTCCTTAGACCCTCTGTCCTTAGACCCTCTGTCCTTAGACCCTCTGTCCTCAGACCCTCTGTTCTCAGACCCTCTGTCCTTAGACCCTCTGTCCTCAGACCCTCTGTCCTCAGACCCTCTGTCCTCAGACCCTCTGTCCTTAGACCCTCTGTCCTTAGACCCTCTGTCCTTAGACCCTCTGTCCTCAGACCCTCTGTTCTCAGACCCTCTGTCCTTAGACCCTCTGTCCTCAGACCCTCTGTCCTCAGACCCTCTGTCCTTAGACCCTCTGTCCTTAGACCCTCTGTCCTTAGACCCTCTGTCCTCAGACCCTCTGTCCTCAGACACTCTGTCCTTAGACCCTCTGTCCTCAGACCCTCTGTCCTTAGACCCTCTGTCCTCAGACCCTCTGTCCTTAGACCCTCTGTCCTTAGACCCTCTGTCCTCAGACCCTCTGTCCTCAGACCCTCTGTCCTTAGACCCTCTGTCCTTAGACCCTCTGTCCTCAGACCCTCTGTCCTCAGACCCTCTGTCCTTAGACCCTCTGTCCTTAGACCCTCACATCGTACAAGGAAAAACTTCCGAAGAAAACCCACAGTTTAAAGGGAACATGGGAGAAACCTCAGGGAGAGCAACAGAGGAGGGATCCCTCTCCCAGGACGGACAGACGTGCCGTTGCAATGAAACGCCCTTTCAGACTCGATTGAATCACCTCAGCTCGTGTTAACATCTTCTGTAACATAGCTATCATTTAGCAACCTAAAATAGGCAATTACAGAAACATCCTTGAGCATATTTACTCCTAATATCTCGTGTTATCGTCCACTTTTAGTTCTCCTTCTTCAAATGTGACTTTTCAGCTTCTGAAAGTCCCTTTAATAAACAGGATTATGGGAAAAATATGCTCCCAATTTTCCTGCACCATGGTATCATGGGCCAAGGAGAACTGATTGACTGTTGGAGCAGATCCAATTCAAACATCACCTCCTTTTTCTTGTCTAGTTTTCTTCTAAATGTTAAATATATCGTGCTTGGTTATGTTTTCCTTGTCTTTTAACATCTCAAACCTTGTTGGAAAGACGTGTTTTCACTTAAATATAACTGTCATCCTTTTTTTCGTCTGATAATCAATCAGTCACTGTATAAGTAAATCATCACAACACACTGTGTATTCAGTTGTGCACCAGATACTCTACTCCTGTTGTGCATACCGTGCAGAACATAGTAATGGTAATAAAAGACTTGATAGGCTGACGGACAACAAACATCTTTCAGGTGCTGATGGTAATCAAACTTATTTTGAATGCAGTATAAGTGGCTCCATCTTTCAACACAACACCACAGCTGGTAGGAGACTCATGGGAAATTATATGTAGGGGGGGGGGGACCAAAGGGGCATATGTGATTTTATTAATGTTATCCGAGAGCAAGACCTATGTTGATATATTAGAGATTGTTTGAGATCACTGTAATTACATCTAAGTTGTTCGAATTGCAAAGTTGTGTTTATGATACTATCAGCAAATTGAAATGTACTCTAGTGAAACAGAAAAACAACTTAACTTGCACATAAAAAGCATTTTCACACATTAAATCCCTCGATGTTCAGGTGTGTATCAGTATCTAGTGTCTCTACTTTAAAGAGTCCTCTCCTGCTGATGTTCAGGTGTATATCAGTATGCAGTGTCTCTACTTTAAAGAGTCCTCTCCTGCTGATGTTCAGGTGTATATCAGTATGTAGTATCTCTACTTTAAAGAGTCCTCTCCTGCTGATGTTCAGGTTCATATCAGTATGTAGTGTCTCTACTTTAAAGAGTCCTCTCCTGCTGATGTTCAGGTGTATATCAGTATGTAGTGTCTCTACTTTAAAGAGTCCTCTCCTGCTGAGGTTCAGGTGTATATCAGTATGTAGTGTCTCTACTTTAAAGAGTCCTCTCCTGCTGATGTTCAGGTGTGTATCAGTATGTAGTGTCTCTACTTTAAAGAGTCCTCTCCTGCTGATGTTCAGGTGTATATCAGTATGTAGTGTCTCTACTTTAAAGAGTCCTCTCCTGCTGAGGTTCAGGTGTATATCAGTATGTAGTGTCTCTACTTTAAAGAGTCCTCTCCTGCTGATGTTCAGGTGTATATCAGTATGTAGTGTCTCTACTTTAAAGAGTCCTCTCCTGCTGATGTTCAGGTGTATATCAGTATGTAGTGTCTCTACTTTAAAGAGTCCTCTCCTGCTGATGTTCAGGTGTATATCAGTATGTAGTGTCTCTACTTTAAAGAGTCCTCTCCTGCTGATGTTCAGGTGTGTATCAGTATGTAGTGTCTCTACTTTAAAGAGTCCTCTCCCTCTAATGTTCAGGTGTATATCAGTATGTAGTGTCTCTATTTTAAAGAGTCCTCTCCTGCTGATGTTCAGGTGTATATCAGTATGTAGTGTCTCTATTTTAAAGAGTTCTCTCCTGCTGATGTTCAGGTGTGTATCAGTATGTAGTGTCTCTACTTTAAAGAGTCCTCTCCTGCTGATGTTCAGGTGTATATCAGTATGTAGTGTCTCTACTTTAAAGAGTCCTCTCCTGCTGATGTTCAGGTGTATATCAGTATGTAGTGTCTCTACTTTAAAGAGTCCTCTCCTGCTGATGTTCAGGTGTATATCAGTATGTAGTGTCTCTACTTTAAAGAGTCCTCTCCTGCTGATGTTCAGGTGTATATCAGTATGTAGTATCTCTACTTTAAAGAGTCCTCTCCTGCTGATGTTCAGGTTCATATCAGTATGTAGTGTCTCTACTTTAAAGAGTCCTCTCCTGCTGATGTTCAGGTGTATATCAGTATGTAGTGTCTCTACTTTAAAGAGTCCTCTCCTGCTGAGGTTCAGGTGTATATCAGTATGTAGTGTCTCTACTTTAAAGAGTCCTCTCCTGCTGATGTTCAGGTGTGTATCAGTATGTAGTGTCTCTACTTTAAAGAGTCCTCTCCTGCTGATGTTCAGGTGTATATCAGTATGTAGTGTCTCTACTTTAAAGAGTCCTCTCCTGCTGATGTTCAGGTGTATATCAGTATGTAGTGTCTCTACTTTAAAGAGTCCTCTCCTGCTGAGGTTCAGGTGTATATCAGTATGTAGTGTCTCTACTTTAAAGAGTCCTCTCCTGCTGATGTTCAGGTGTGTATCAGTATGTAGTGTCTCTACTTTAAAGAGTCCTCTCCTGCTGATGTTCAGGTGTATATCAGTATGTAGTGTCTCTACTTTAAAGAGTCCTCTCCTGCTGATGTTCAGGTGTATATCAGTACGTAGTGTCTCTACTTTAAAGAGTGCTCTCCTGCTGATGTTCAGGTGTATATCAGTATGTAGTGTCTCTACTTTAAAGAGTCCTCTCCTGCTGATGTTCAGGTGTATATCAGTATGTAGTGTCTCTACTTTAAAGAGTCCTCTCCTGCTGATGTTCAGGTGTATATCAGTATGTAGTGTCTCTACTTTAAAGAGTCCTCTCCTGCTGATGTTCAGGTGTGTATCAGTATGTAGTGTCTCTACTTTAAAGAGTCCTCTCCCTCTAATGTTCAGGTGTATATCAGTATGTAGTGTCTCTATTTTAAAGAGTCCTCTCCTGCTGATGTTCAGGTGTATATCAGTATGTAGTGTCTCTACTTTAAAGAGTTCTCTCCTGCTGATGTTCAGGTGTGTATCAGTATGTAGTGTCTCTACTTTAAAGAGTCCTCTCCTGCTGATGTTCAGGTGTATATCAGTATGTAGTGTCTCTACTTTAAAGAGTCCTCTCCTGCTGATGTTCAGGTGTATATCAGTATGTAGTGTCTCTACTTTAAAGAGTCCTCTCCTGCTGATGTTCAGGTGTATATCAGTATGTAGTGTCTCTACTTTAAAGAGTCCTCTCCTGCTGATGTTCAGGTGTATATCAGTATGTAGTATCTCTACTTTAAAGAGTCCTCTCCTGCTGATGTTCAGGTTCATATCAGTATGTAGTGTCTCTACTTTAAAGAGTCCTCTCCTGCTGATGTTCAGGTGTATATCAGTATGTAGTGTCTCTACTTTAAAGAGTCCTCTCCTGCTGAGGTTCAGGTGTATATCAGTATGTAGTGTCTCTACTTTAAAGAGTCCTCTCCTGCTGATGTTCAGGTGTGTATCAGTATGTAGTGTCTCTACTTTAAAGAGTCCTCTCCTGCTGATGTTCAGGTGTATATCAGTATGTAGTGTCTCTACTTTAAAGAGTCCTCTCCTGCTGATGTTCAGGTGTATATCAGTATGTAGTGTCTCTACTTTAAAGAGTCCTCTCCTGCTGAGGTTCAGGTGTATATCAGTATGTAGTGTCTCTACTTTAAAGAGTCCTCTCCTGCTGATGTTCAGGTGTGTATCAGTATGTAGTGTCTCTACTTTAAAGAGTCCTCTCCTGCTGATGTTCAGGTGTATATCAGTATGTAGTGTCTCTACTTTAAAGAGTCCTCTCCTGCTGATGTTCAGGTGTATATCAGTACGTAGTGTCTCTACTTTAAAGAGTGCTCTCCTGCTGATGTTCAGGTGTATATCAGTATGTAGTGTCTCTACTTTAAAGAGTCAACTATCAATAATCATAATCCAGTCTTTTAAAACGCATTTCACTTTTAATACTTAGGTTTATTTTCATGCCAATACTTTGAATGCATGTCTTTTCCTGGTCATAACATTTATTAATGCATATGTTTTGAAGAAATGACAAACATTCTCCACACATTAGTCGATTTTCTGAAATATTTGTTGTTTATATAAGTAAATATTTTTGAGTTTTTGACTTTGGTTGAACGAAACATGACATTTTATTAGGCTATTGGGATTTTTGATGTCACTATTGAAACTATTGACCCAATCACCATCGTTTTAGTTTAAAATCAACGCGTCTGTTCCTGGTAACAGTATTTTTACAATTCAGTGTACTGCTTGTAAAACATCGGAGTGCTTCTTCCTCCTCTGCTGGTGTTACTTGACATGTAAGATGTTCCCATGGTCTGTTAACAACCCCCGCAAAACGCAGTTTCTACGGTCCTTTTCTCCCACCCTCCTCCCTCCCCCTCCTCCCTCCCCCTCCTCCTCTTCCTCCCTCCTCTTCCTCCTCCCTGTTTCTGTCATGCTCCGCTCGGAGACAGACACTTTGAAGCAGGACTTCAGACAGTAAACTGTGGATGCTGCTGCACAGGAAATGCTTTGTGGACTTCTGTTAGTCATTTAGCGGCTTCACTTCTCTAAAGGATCTCTGTCTGAGAACACGGAGCGTAAAGAGAGAGGAAATAAAGTGAACACAGCGCGAGCCGGGATGCTTGAATTAGGACGTTTCGCTTTGACCACAGCAGCAGTTGTTGGTGAGTAAAACACTTTAACCTCAAAGCATGTATTTCATCACCAAAGTTAGTGTTACACCTTTAAAACCAACTCAATTCCCACTCATTACCGCACGTTTTACTGCTGTCTTTGGAATATATGGTCAATATTCAATAAAATAACCCCTTTTTCCGACATAAAAACATTTAGGAACGGGTCAAATTGGACCGTATAGGACAAAGGGAAGGTTAAAGGAATTGTGCATGTCTGCTAAATATCACATTAAACAATGAGTGACAGCTGCTGCCATCGCGTCAAGGTCTCCAGCGCGTCTTTACGCACAGACCTCAGATCTGCATAATTGAAGAGTAAAGCGGCTGAGAGCATCCATTAGGGGTGTCACTCACATTGCCATTAAACGGTGGGGCATCGTTCAATGTCCCTGGATACTTTCCGTCCACATTTTATTTATTGAGACACAGCAGACCGCAGATCACTAAAGTGTCTCCGAGCAGCAGCGCCTCGTAAACCGAGACATTACAGTCGGTTCAATGACACACACAAACACACAAACACACACACGCGCGCACACACACACACACACACACACACACACACACACACACACACACACACACACACACACACACACACACACACACACACACACACACACACACACACACACACACACACACACACACACACACACACACACACCAGTGATACGTCAGTTCTCTTGAACAAATATTTCTGCAGTGTGATGTTTTTTCGTCATCTTTCTGCAGAATCTGAGCGTTTCTCAAAGCATGACTCATGTGACATTGAGTAATATTTATAGACAAAACAAGCCCTTAAACATTGCTGGAGAGTAATCAAACACATTAACTCAAGTATTGTACTTTTTGACATATGTGTACCTCTCATTTAATGCTTTATACTTCTGTATTTCAGAGGCAAATATTGTACTTTTTACTGCACTATGTATATTTGAGCCTTAGCAGACCATTTACATGCACACAATATAACACATTACAGACAAGGGAAAACCAAAAGGCAGAATAGAGCCTCTTTAAATCAGTATTTGTTCTTGAATGCATCTTATGCTTGAACACAGAGTGTGTGTTTCCACAGGTCATTGAGTGATAATCAGATTTGAATTTGAAGGTGAGAAGTGAAATGAATACTGTGTGTTAGCAGCAGCCTTAAGAGGTTTCTAATGGATGTGTGTGTGGACGTTCTGCAGTCCCTCTGGTGATGCTGAGCCTCAGGTTCAGCTCCAGAGCATCGGAGGTGAATTAAACCTCTGGGTCATGTACCGAAGTAATTCAAACATGATGGAAAGTCCCGGAAAGAAATCAACAAAGGAGAAGAAGAAAGAACGAGAGCAGGGCAAACAGCCTCACTTTGACTCTCAGATTCCTGCGCCTACATGTGATGCTGACTTGTGATGTTCATTAGAGAATTGAGTTAGATGTTAGAGACTGTGTGTGTGTGTGTGTGTGTGTGTGTGTGTGTGTGTGTGTGTGTGTGTGTGTGTGTGTGTGTGTGTGTGTGTGTGTGTGTGTGTGTGTGTGTGTGTGTGTGTGTGTGTGTGTGTGTGTGTGTGTGTGTGTGTGTGTGTGTGTGTGTGTGTGTGTGTGTGTGTGTGTGTGTGTGTGTGTGTGTGTGTGTGTGTGTGTGTGTGTGTGTGTGTGTGGGTGTCTTCCTGTCACTTGCAGAGTCTTTTGCTCATGCAGCTTTCAGTAAACGCTGCATGTGTTATCAAGTTGCTGAAGATGTTTCTTCATGGGTTTTTGGACATATGTGTTTTTTATGATAGATAGATAGACTGATAGACAGACAGACAGACAGACAGACGGACTGACGGACTGACGGACGGACGGACGGACGGACGGACGGACGGACGGACGGACGGACGGACGGACGGACGGACGGACGGACGGACAGACAGACAGACACACAGACACACAGACAGACAGACGGGCGGGCGGACAGACAGACAGACAGACAGACAGACAGACAGACAGACAGACACACAGACACACAGACAGACAGACGGGCGGGCGGACAGACAGACAGACAGACAGACAGACAGACAGAAAGACAGACAGACAGACAGACAGACAGACAGACAGACAGACAGACAGACAGACAGACAGACAGACAGACAGACAGACAGACAGACAGACAGACAGACAGACAGACAGACAGACAGACAGACAGACAGACAGACAGACAGACAGACAGACAGACAGACAGACAGACAGACAGACAGACAGACAGACAGACTGGTTGGCTGACTGATAGATAGATAGATATAGCTATGTCTTGTAAGGCATTGTGTATATCGAGGTATTTTATCAGAAACATCTTGGCTTTCTCATCATCAGAAGCTCTCTCAGTAACTCATCACCATCACATGAGGTCAGCTTAACTCCTTGTCCTTCGCCCTGCTGCTGCTGAAATGTATTCTGAGCTGCAGGAGCTGACCTCCGTCGGGTCACTTTGGGGGTAAAACCCTCTCCTTGGTTTCCATAGTGGGAGATGGCGTGTTGTGCTATGGGAGCCTCAGAGGCCCACATGTGGTTATTGTAGTGGCAGCGTGTAATCTGTATAAATTCCTAACGGAGATGGGGCTACAGGTGGTTTGAGTTTGCCGCTGCAGAGGAGAGGAGCATCTGGCTTCAATCGGGGACGTACAACACGAGAAAACCTCAGAGCTCATTCATTACAAGTTCAAGGTATTAGTTTATTCATCATTTAGTCTAAATGTGATGGGAAAAACACCAAATACAGCTCCCAAGGGTCCAAGATGATGTCTCCAAACTGCATGTGTTATCTGATACACTGAGCAGAAATGATTAGTCTATTAATCAATTGTTATATAACCATTTATTGATGCATACATTGCGAAAAAACTACAAATATTGACAAAAATGTGTTGATTTTCTGAAATATTTGTTGTTTATATAATTTTGAAGTGACTATATTTGAGTTTTTTGACTTTTGGGATCTTGGATGTCACTTTTGGCACGATCACCATCGCTTTAGTTTCAAATGAACTTGTTAAAAGGCCTATCAAATGCCTAAACAATAATCTGTAAACAGTAGAGATACTAAGTTCATGTTACAAAGCAACCCTGTCTTTTAAAAATGACGTTCCCGTTCAACAAATCTGCATCTGGAGTTACTTTAAGGCCCGGACACACCAAGCTGACACCAAAGAACTGACACAGACGGACCCCCGACTGTTGTGTCGCCTCGCGTCTCTGCGTCTTGGCCATGTGTCGCACTGGAACACACCGCAAAGACTTCAGCCGACGGCCAAGAAGCACGTACGAACAAGCTAGCTGAACAGCCAATCAGAGGGATTTATTTTGCCGACAGCCTTTGGCCGAAAAGGCGTCGGCACGGCTGAAAAGACACGACGGTGCGGGACACACCAATCTGAGTAGGGCGTGTTGATGCTCATCGTCGGCCAATATCGGCTTGGTGTGTCCGGGCCTTAAAGGTCCCATGTCATGCTTTTCTGGTTATTACCCGTCCCCTTGTTGTTATGAAGGTTTTAATGCATGTAAACGGTCTGCAGAGTCAAAACCCTCAAAGTACACCATGTAGCGAGTAAAACTCTAACACAGAAAATACCTCCCCAAAACGCCTCGTTGGAGATACGTCACTGTCCATTTGATTCTTCCGGGTACATCATGATGTCATGTCGTCCCCGGAACGAAATGGACCAATCCGTGGAGCCGTTACGTTACGTCCGCGGAGCCGTTACGTTAAGCCCCCGCTGATTGGTCCAAATTGACCAATCCACGGACTTCCTCACTCACTCAGTGCAGCTCTGCTGATTTCTCCTCCCTGGCTGCAGGCTGATAACAGACAGTTGGGATCGCGGCGAAATTCTCTCTGCAGACCCATTCTCACAGCGTTTATCAACCTTTTTCTTACTCAATATCAAGCCACACTTATTGTTGTTACTTCGGCTGTGACTTTGTGTGTGCTCAGGATGAGTTTGGCTGTGTTTCGCTGTGTATCGCTAAACAAGGAAACAACACCTCCACGGAGCTCAGCGCGATTCACAACGTCCTGACCAATCAGAGCACACTGTGCTCACAGGGAGGGGGGGGGAGCTATTGGAGCTGCAACGAGCCGTTAAAGGCAGAGAGTGACATTCAGTGAATACACGTAGTTTACAGAGATGCTGTTTGAGAAACCAATGTGAGTTTAGAAAATTGCACAGTATAAATCTATTCTAGTAGACCTCAACAATGGAATTATGATCAGGGGAAATGGCCATGACATGGGACCTTTAAGACTTACTTTAGACCATAGTTTATTTAACGTTGTGAATTAAAACAGGACTACGTGGTTGGGTTGACAAAAAAGATTGGTGTTTTTTGGCTGAATTAGGTATACTAAAGACATACACGAGTACAGATAAGTCTTTTTCAAACAGGACTCTCTTCATGAGTCTTCATATCCTACCTGACCTATGCACACTTTGATTAGAAACATATCGAGGCAGTTAGTTGCATGGAAAAGAACATTTTAGTAAGAGCGAAATCCACCGGGAACCATCGCCTTCATTTAATTTGGCTGAGGCTTTCATCCAAAGCGACTGACAATAAATGCAAAAACCACGAAGATTAAAACTCAGAACAACAAGGAAAGTGCAGATATATTCACTCCAAGCTAGTCAGACCATTATAAGTGCTGGTTAATAAGTTACAAGGTCGAAATGAACTCTTTAAAGTGCTTTTGAAACAGATACGTTTTCAGTTTGCATCGGAAGATATGAGTTTCTGCTAACTTTTGCTTCTTTAAAAAGGCCCTATTAAAGGTGGGGTAGGTAGGAATGGAGAAAGCAGCTTGAGTGCGCTAGAATTTGAAAATACGCAGCCGAAAAAAATCTGCCCCTTCCTTCAGACTTCCTCACAGAGCCCCTCCTCCAACACACGCGAACGCGCACATGACCAATGAGGGCACGAGATCAGTTTGTGCACAGATGGAAGGCTGACAGGCAGGTAGGCCATCCAGTTACTTTAGCCGGCTCAGATGATTGGTCGTGCTTTTTACAGCGCCATGGCTTCAAAAGATGAAATATTTTATGGATTTTTTGTCAAAGCACTTCAGATATTCATTGCTATCTGGATGTTAAGAGCATTCCATGGAATATAACAAAAAGTGTTTCTGAAGGGAATTACCGACCCCACCTTTAAGTTGTTAAGCTAGAAGATAAAAAGTCACAAAAGTCCTTCTCTGCTGAGATGAGATCAGGATTCTTCAGAGTGATTTCTCATGAATGTTGGTCTTATGGTTAGAGCTGTATCTGATGTGGTGGAGGTGCAGGTTTTCACACTTCCTTCAGGTGAGGGTGTCTGCCGCGCAATAACACTTACCTCACTCTGGGTAGGAGAATCTGCGAGATAAACGGATTAAAGTTCATCTCAGCAATCTCATCTCTGTCAGATATATCCAGAGGTAAGTACAGGTATTTGTGTTCAACATGTAAGAAGTAGAAAGTACAGGTATTTGTGTTCAACATGTGAGAAGTAGAAAGTACAGGTATTTGTGTTCAACATGTGAGAAGTAGAAAGTACAGGTATTTGTGTTCAACATGTGAGAAGTAGAAAGTACAGGTATTTGTGTTCAACATGTAAGAAGTTAAAGTAAAAATAAGTAGTGGGGTAAAGTACTAATACCAGAAACATGTACTTAAGTACAGTAACAAAGTATTTGTACTCCACTCCTTCCCACATTAAGACGCTTAACATCACTTAGCGCCACATGAAGCTCGTTGAGATGAGGACTCGTGCACTGATGTCAGACAGGAAGTAGCATTCTGCAGATTAACGGGAAACAGAGGGGCAGATATACGTCCTCTCAGCGCTGTGATAGAAGAAGATTTACCCTCCAACCGGTGAAACCGCACATTACTCAGTTTCACACTCTGCAGATGTGTGAACGCAGCATGTGGCAGCCATGAAGCAGAGAGATGAACACATGGTGCAGCTGACACCTTTAAGATGAAGACTAATGTCCTTTTAAACCGCAGTTCATTGAACTCGCCATTTCTTTACTTCTTCTCGAGATTGTTTTGGGCGTATTGTGCATCCTGTGTCAAAAGCTAAAGCATATTGCCTACAATATCGATATATAAACAAACAGGAAGTATGTGGGGTTTCATGGTTTGCATCTTCACCACTAAACCGCCGGATGCCCCCTTTTCAAAAGACCAGTTTGTAAGCTGAACTTCTGCATCAGTAAATTCAGAGATGAAAGAAGTATTCACATCAACTTAAGTAATATTTTGAGGTATTTGTACTTCAGTATTTCCATTTTTCGCTACAGTGTACTTCTACTCCACTACAGTTCAGAGGTACATGGTGTACTTCTACTCCACTGCATGTATTTAATCCCTTTAGTTACTTCACAGATCTGGATGAATGATGTGAAATATAACCAAGTGTTGAATCAGACTTTAGTTCCACCTGGAGTAAATCCACCAGCTACCCTGCAGTCTACAAAGCCATTCAGACTAGCTGCACCTTCACCAGCTTTGAGAACACTTTCATGATCAATCATTATAAAACATATCATATATATTATTCTGAAATGGACCAATCTGCACAACGACTACTTTTACTGTCTTTCACTATATTTTGATGAGAATACTTTTCTACTTTCACTTGAGGAACATTTTGAATGCAGTACTTTTACTGTAACAGAGTATTCCTACACTGGTACTTCTACTTTTACTCAAGTACAAGATCTGAGTACTTCTACTTTTACTCAAGTACAAGATCTGAGTACTTCTACTTTTACTCAAGTACAAGATCTGAGTACTTCTACTTTTACTCAAGTACAAGATCTGAGTACTTCTACTTTTACTCAAGTACAAGATCTGAGTACTTCTACTTTTACTCAAGTACAAGATCTGAGTACTTCTACTTTTACTCAAGTACAAGACCTGAGTACTTCTACTTTTACTCAAGAACAAGATCTGAGTACTTCTACTTTTACTCAAGTACAAGATCTGAGTACTTGTACTTTTACTCAAGTACAAGATCTGAGTACTTGTACTTTTACTCAAGTACAAGATCTGAGTACTTCTACTTTTACTCAAGAACAAGATCTGAGTACTTCTACTTTTACTCAAGTACAAGATCTGAGTACTTCTACTTTTACTCAAGTACAAGATCTGAGTACTTCTACTTTTACTCAAGTACAAGATCTGAGTACTTCTACTTTTACTCAAGTACACAATCTGAGTACTTCTACTTTTACTCAAGTACAAGATCTGAGTACTTCTACTTTTACTCAAGAACAAGATCTGAGTACTTCTACTTTTACTCAAGTACAAGATCTGAGTACTTCTACTTTTACTCAAGTACAAGATCTGAGTACTTCTACTTTTACTCAAGTACAAGATCTGAGTACTTCTACTTTTACTCAAGTACAAGATCTGAGTACTTCTACTTTTACTCAAGTACAAGATCTGAGTACTTCTACTTTTACTCAAGTACAATATCTGAGTACTTCTACTTTTACTCAAGTACAAGATCTGAGTACTTCTACTTTTACTCAAGTACAAGATCTGAGTACTTCTACTTTTACTTCAGTACAAGATCTGAGTACTTCTACCACCTCTGAGTATATATGATTTTTTCTAGATGAATATTGCGTTGGATTTTACTGCTGTAGTTCATATTCTATAAGATCATCACATGTTGATAGCCTGCCCTGTAAACGTTGTGAGTAAAGCATCTGCTCTTTGTAGGACTAGACTTCTTCAAACACGATTTTAATTTGCTCTGCCTCACATGTTTTGACTCAACATGTATTCTTTGCCACTTTAATTGCAATCAAACGCCAAATTATACCGGCAAATTGTGCTCTGCTACAAAACTGTATGGGCGTGGTTTGTGTTTTATGCAATATCTTTTGTGAATAGGAGAGACAGACAGATAGTGGTTTGAAATGATGCACACTTGATGGTGCTTTCATCTGGCCTTTGTGAATGTGCCAGCTATATGTTTGGCCGAAGGCTACATGTATAACTATAATTGAAAACTGACGTCAAACAAAGACAAATTGAACTCAGCTGCAAAACTGTGTGGGCGTGTTTTCACTTTTATACCATTGGTGCAATTCATTTTTTGAGTCAGGCCTTTAGACCGGACGAGCAACTGGTGCACAATTGATGGTGCTTTCATCGGCCACAATACATTCTTCGTGAATGTATGTTCTTCCTGCAAAAAGGAACATGTATTCTTTGTAACTAATTAGACAGACAAAAGGGGCGTGTTTTAGGGCTGCACGATTTTGGGAAAAAATCTAATTGCGATTTTGCTGACAGATATTGCGATTGCGATTTGCGATATTTGTTTTTAAGCGACCCAACGGAAGTTTATTGTAAAATCCGGCCATATCTCCGGCTAGGAAGGTCGTATCAACGTACTCCCGTCTCTAGCACCCCCGCAGCCCGAGCTACGAGTGAAAGAACTAAACTTACATGAAACTTCCGTTGGGTTGCTTTAAAGTCAAGCTTCAGTTTAAGATTCACCCTGTAATAGAAACATGTGATGGAGCATTACTAACCTGACTCAGAAACCATCTAGGAAAGCTCCATTGGAAGCCATTTGGAAAAGTATTTCAAAAATACTTGGCAGGTGATTGGATCAATCTGTCTATCACCTTCTATCATGGGCCACTTCTGATTGGTTAACAATGGCTGGTACATGTGGAGCACAGCACTTCTGATTGGTGTGGATGACTGACACACAAGAAGAACAAACAAAAAATCGATTTCAAATCGCGATTTCGATTTCAAATCGATTAATCGTTCAGCCCTAGCGTGTTTGCACTTTTAAATCGTAAATACAATATATTTTTTGAATCAGGCGCTTAGAACGGAGTGGTTGCGAATTATGAACTATAATTGCAATTTGATGCAAAAAAGGGGCAAATTGCACTCATTTACAAACTTTACGCTTGCACTTTTATGTTACGGTGAGTGAAGCAAGCAGGACCCAAACGCAGATAACACTGACAAATCCTTTATTTCAAGGCTAAATGTCAAAAATCAGAACACTCCCCGGTGAACACAGTCACAGACAAACAACGAACCAACACTGAACACAGGAAGAGACAAGACTAAATACAGGGAGGGGTAATCACAAGACGAGAAACAGCCGGGCAGGGGAGGAGAAACACAAGGGCGACAGGTGAACACAATCAGACAATTAGACACAGGGAAACTAACGACAGGAGGAAAAACACAGGAAGAAGGACCAGACAATATACCCAGAGGAAAACAAGACAGGGAGAACAGCAAAACACCCAAAACAAGACATACAAAACGTGACGTAACACAATAATCGTAACACTTTTACATCATTAGTGCAATATCTTTCTCAAATCGGACTTCAAAGCCGTCAACTTGTCCCATATTGTTTATTTATCTACAGTTTCTTCACATTGAGCGTTAAAGACAGAGCTGCTAGCGTGTCTGTTGAACCTGAGTTTCCTCACGGTATAATTTGCACATCAGTGAAAGTGAACGCAGTCTTTCCTCTGTGTGGAGACGACTGTCACTAAAACACACGAGGGCTGGGTTCAGCAGCCGCAGATCTGAGTCATCGTTGAATCATTATGTTTCCGTCGCTGCAGACAGGGAAGTGAGAGAAAAAGAAAAGAGAAAAACCAGGAGTTGCCAAGGTGAAAGCCGGGCCAAACTGTCCTGCTCCATGACGGCAGAGTCTTATGGTTTTAACATCCACAACTTACCCTCATTCTTCAAACTGGGGTAACACTGCCCATGTTTCGCATGTTTATTCAATTCAAGGCTTTATTGTCATGTGCACATTAGCTACAGTTTAGATATGGCAATGAAAAGCTTAAGTCCCAGGCTCCTCCAACAGCGCAACAGTATGTAGTGTCTCTACTTTAAAGAGTCCTCTCCTGCTGATGTTCAGGTGTATATCAGTATGTAGTGTCTCTACTTTAAAGAGTCCTCTCCTGCTGATGTTCAGGTGTATATCAGTATGTAGTGTCTCTACTTTAAAAAGTCCTCTCCTGCTGATGTTCAGGTGTATATCAGTATGTAGTGTCTCTACTTTAAAGAGTCCTCTCCTGCTGATGTTCAGGTGTATATCAGTATGTAGTGTCTCTACTTTAAAGAGTCCTCTCCTGCTGATGTTCAGGTGTATATCAGTATGTAGTGTCTCTACTTTAAAGAGTCCTCTCCTGCTGATGTTCAGGTGTATATCAGTATGTAGTGTCTCTACTTTAAAAAGTCCTCTCCTGCTGATGTTCAGGTGTATATCAGTATGTAGTGTCTCTACTTTAAAGAGTCCTCTCCTGCTGATGTTCAGGTGTATATCAGTATGTAGTGTCTCTACTTTAAAGAGTCCTCTCCTGCTGATGTTCAGGTGTATATCAGTATGTAGTGTCTCTACTTTAAAGAGTCCTCTCCTGCTGATGTTCAGGTGTATATCAGTATGTAGTGTCTCTACTTTAAAGAGTCCTCTCCAGCTGATGTTCAGGTGTATATCAGTATGTAGTGTCTCTACTTTAAAGAGTCCTCTCCTGTTGATGTTCAGGTGTATATCAGTATGTAGTGTCTCTACTTTAAAGAGTCCTCTCCTGCTGATGTTCAGGTGTATATCAGTATGTAGTGTCTCTACTTTAAAGAGTCCTCTCCAGCTGATGTTCAGGTGTATATCAGTATGTAGTGTCTCTACTTTAAAGAGTCCTCTCCAGCTGATGTTCAGGTGTATATCAGTATGTAGTGTCTCTACTTTAAAGAGTCCTCTCCTGTTGATGTTCAGGTGTATATCAGTATGTAGTGTCTCTACTTTAAAGAGTCCTCTCCTGCTGATGTTCAGGTGTATATCAGTATGTAGTGTCTCTACTTTAAAGAGTCCTCTCCAGCTGATGTTCAGGTGTATATCAGTATGTAGTGTCTCTACTTTAAAGAGTCCTCTCCTGCTGATGTTCAGGTGTATATCAGTATGTAGTGTCTCTACTTTAAAGAGTCCTCTCCTGCTGATGTTCAGGTGTATATCAGTATGTAGTGTCTCTACTTTAAAGAGTCCTCTCCTGCTGATGTACAGGTGTATATCAGTATGTAGTGTCTCTACTTTAAAGAGTCCTCTCCAGCTGATGTTCAGGTGTATATCAGTATGTAGTGTCTCTACTTTAAAGAGTCCTCTCCTGCTGATGTTCAGGTGTATATCAGTATGTAGTGTCTCTACTTTAAAGAGTCCTCTCCTGTTGATGTTCAGGTGTATATCAGTATGTATTGTCTCTACTTTAAAGAGTCCTCTCCTGCTGATGTTCAGGTGTATATCAGTATGTAGTGTCTCTACTTTAAAGAGTCCTCTCCTGCTGATGTTCAGGTGTATATCAGTATGTAGTGTCTCTACTTTAAAGAGTCCTCTCCTGCTGATGTTCAGGTGTATATCAGTATGTAGTGTCTCTACTTTAAAGAGTCCTCTCCTGCTGATGTTCAGGTGTATATCAGTATGTAGTGACTCTACTTTAAAGAGTCCTCTCCTGCTGATGTTCAGGTGTATATCAGTATGTAGTGTCTCTACTTTAAAGAGTCCTCTCCTGCTGATGTTCAGGCCTGTGAGTCTGATGGGTTTTGTCCTGATGCTGCATTTGACTCTATCTCCACCCAGTGTTTGCAATCCTAATCGTGCTATAAATTGGCCACTAAGCTGGAAAACAAACACTGCAGCGAGATAAGTGCAGAATAATCCCCGAACTTCACCCGACAACACACACACACTTTGGAGGGAAACTGATATCTGTCATAAGAGATCCTGGAACAAACAAATGGCCGCTGTGAAGGTGGAGGCTGCGTGTCGTGTCCGTTTACACAGGTCTTAACCTCGAGGAGGTCTAACCACACACAGACACACACATGTGTAAACACACATGAAAGCATCGGCATCTGTTTCACACTTCATCACTTGTCACCACTTTTCCTCAGACTGCTACAATGTCAGCGTTTCAGGAGCATCCTCTGAACCCCATGAAACCGTATATATCCATTTCTATGGTGAAGAAATACTGAGGTTTCGTCCGAGGCATTTTTGGTTTATCTATCATATCCTTTATCAGCCTGTATCTTACTTATTAATACTCATACACCACTGTATTTATATGTATATACACATTTCTATTGTTTTATAGTGTGATGATTTTTACTGAACTTTTTATTCAAATCTAAATATTTTATTGTGTTTTATTATTGCAATTTTCACTTTAATTTCTAGTGATTATATACATATTTTATCTTGTATCTCTGACTTTATTTCCCCCGTAGATAACACTTCAGATTTTTTGTTTTAACACTTTTATTAAACACAGTCTCTGCAGCAAATGCATGTTTCTGCAGATTCTCAGTTGACTTAAAGGTCCCATGTCATGGCCATTTCGACTGATCATAATTCCATTGTTGAGTTCTACTAGAATAGATTCACATTGTGCAATGTTCCAAACTCACATTGGTTTCTCAAACAGCATCTCTGTATAGTATGTGTTTTCACTCTCTGTCCTAAACGGCTTGTTGGAGCTCCTGCCCCCCCCCCCCCTCCCTATGAGCCCAGTGGCCGTCTGCGAGACACAGCGAAGCCCAGCCCGAACACACACACACACCCGCAGCCTGGCTGGAAGTTTGTGTGTGTGCTCACACACCGACTCACAGCCTCGCCGCGTCCTGCCACCTCAGGGAGGAGAAATCGGCGGAGCTGCAGCTGAGAAAAGATTGAGTGTGTGTGTGTGTGAGGAAGTCAGCGGATTGGTCAATTTGGACCAATCCGCGGACTTAACGTAACGGCTCTGCGGACGTCACGGCTCCGCGGACGTAATGGCTCCGCAGACGTAACGTAACGGCTCCTCGGGTTGGTCCATTTGGGTATGGGCACTTCACTGTACCCAGGAAGAAAAGGAGAAATGTCCAACGAGGCGTTCTGGGGCAGCATAGACAGGTATTCTCTGTGTTAGAGTGTTACTCGCTACAGGGTGTACTTTGAGGGTTTGTGACTCTGCAGACCGTTTACATGCAGAAAAACCTTCATAACAACAAGGGGACGGGTGATAACCAGAAAAGCATGACATGGGACCTTTAAGTCCTCTATTTCTCTCCAGTCTGCCACGCTATCATGTCCACAGATTGTGTGCGTGCCGTGCATGTGTGTGTATGTGGTATTTTTCAGTCATGTGACCTCTGCACAGTTGTTGTGAGGCGTCGGGGGCAAAGAGTGAGTCAGAGGGGAGGAGATTGCATTATCTCCAGCTAGAAATAACAGGGGAGAGGTTAAAGAGAGAGGAAAACCACTGCTTCTGTTATCTAAAAAGAGAGGAGGGTTAGTCATCTCCGCAGCTTTTTGTACTTCATGTTACAGCGGTTAATATGTTTGTTGCAGATTTCCGTAGTGTAATGTAGTGTCTCTACTTTAAAGAGTCCTCTCCTGCTGATGTTCAGGTGTATATCAGTATGTAGTGTCTCTACTTTAAAGAGTCCTCTCCTGCTGA
Source organism: Pogonophryne albipinna (assembly GCA_028583405.1). NCBI lineage: Eukaryota > Metazoa > Chordata > Actinopteri > Perciformes > Artedidraconidae > Pogonophryne > Pogonophryne albipinna. The sequence continues at coordinate 899,806 of JAPTMU010000033.1, read as the reverse complement.
TGTTCAGGTGTATATCAGTATGTAGTGTCTCTACTTTAAAGAGTCCTCTCCTGCTGATGTTCAGGTGTATATCAGTATGTAGTGTCTCTACTTTAAAGAGTCCTCTCCTGCTGATGTTCAGGTATATATCAGTATGTAGTGTCTCTACTTTAAAGAGTCCTCTCCTGCTGATGTTCAGGTGTATATCAGCATGTAGTGTCTCTACTTTAAAGAGTCCTCTCCTGCTGATGTTCAGGTGTATATCAGTATGTAGTGTCTCTACTTTAAAGAGTCCTCTCCTGCTGATGTTCAGGTGTATATCAGTATGTAGTGTCTCTACTTTAAAGAGTCCTCTCCTGCTGATGTTCAGGTGTATATCAGTATGTAGTGTCTCTACTTTAAAGAGTCCTCTCCTGCTGATGTTCAGGTGTATATCAGTATGTAGTGTCTCTACTTTAAAGAGTCCTCTCCTGCTGATGTTCAGGTGTATATCAGTATGTAGTGTCTCTACTTTAAAGAGTCCTCTCCTGCTGATGTTCAGGTGTATATGTAGATGGACCTCAGGAGAACCTCAGATCACCCCTGACCCAGAATGATGGACCTCAGGAGAACGTCAGCACCCCCTTTAGCGACACACCACATGATGTTCTCCAGGGATACAATAACATGCATCAGCAGTATGACAACCTTATCCGGGAGATCATTAAAATCCATAAGACCTTCCAGGGGGTCATGGCAGAGAACGATGGACTGCTAGAGAAAATACTAAAATACCGGGCAGAGATTAATGGACACCAAGAAAACATGGAAGTTCTCCAGATGCAGAACAATGGACTGCAAGAGGACATTAAAACAGTCAGGGATCAGATCAATGGATCAGTTGGAACCCTCCGGCAGCAGAACAGTGGTCTCCAAGAGGACGATAAAACCCTTTGGGGTCAGAACATTGGACTCCAAGAGATCGTTAGAACACTCCAGGGGCAGCACGATGGTCTACAAGAGGAAATGATAAGGCTTCAGGCAGAGAACAATGAACTCAAGGTGAACGGTAAAATCACAACAGTCGAGGCGCAGAACGACGGACTCAAAGAGAACCTGCAAACACTCCAGGCGCAGAACAACAGACTTCAGGTCCAAGTTAAAACACTCGGGACGCAGATCAAGGGTCTCCAACAGGACATTAGAACCCTCCAGGGGCAGAGAGGCGGACTCGGTGGCGTCGTTAACTTTAACGTTCTCCAGGAGACGGAGAGCAACCTTCTCGCTAAGCCTACCTCTAAGAAACGTCTCGCTAAGGTTAACAACATTCCCGTTAACGCTAACGACCTTCCCACTAACCCTAATGCTAACGAATGTCTCACTAACCCTAAAGC